>JAQHUG010000361.1:1479908-1517891 GCA_028555095.1 Dicrostonyx torquatus
TGGTGACATACAGACTTTTATAATGGGTTAGTTTAGATGTGGGAGGTAGCCAAGAAAAGGCTAGAGATAATGGGCAAGGCAATATTTGAATTAATACAGTTCTCATGTGGTTATTTCGGGCATAAGCAAGCAACCAGCGGCTGAGCAGGCCAGAGGCTGGGGGTTGGGAGCCAGAGGCTGGGGAACATAACCCACACCTCTCCCCCCATCTACAACAGTCCAGAGCTGGCAGAAAGTTTGGGAGATCATTGACCTCATGCCTTACCTTTTACAGGCTACTTTTATAGTAGTTTTCTCTCACATTTGCACAGCCCTGGGTTTCCACACGCACTCTGTGCCTTGGTGAAACTTCCTAGTCTTCCTCACTAAGAACTGTCATCTTCATATGATAACCCCACAACGTTCTGTGGCCCAGATGCTTATATAACTATCCCCTGAAGTCCTATAATTCTTGACATCTCTCCTTACCCATGGATCCCCACACTCAGTTCAGAGGTGTCTGCATGCACCCTCACGGCTTCCCACATTGTTAAATATGATCACACTGTTTGAATGAAGAAAATGTAAGTGTGAATCCTCAGAGAGAACACCACCCTCCCTTGGGAGAACACCATGAGCTGTCCCTGTCACATGACATCAGTTAGAGTGGACTCTGTTGTAGTCTTCCATTTTTTTCTGACAGTCAAGACATAAATACCTACTTCCTATCATCTGCGTACTAATTTAGGGACAAGTGTAGATTAATTCTGGACTCCGATAAAGCCACAATGTCCAGGTTTTGTACACAAGAAAGGGCAGCCTTTTCCTGAGATGGTTAACGAAACAACAGGTGCAGAGCTGCCAGCAGCCCAGTTCCCAAAGTCTCCCCTGTGGCATCTTGCTGGACACAGCAAGACCCCCTTTCTCACTGAGAACTGAGGAGCACTACAGGGGCCATATGCCTGCACCCAGTGTTCTGGGAAGCTTGGATTGAACTGTAGCCATGGTACCCCAATCATGGCAGCAGCCTGTTCAGAATCAAGTCACTCTTCAGGCCTCTAATAAAATCTAGAATCTTCTACTTCTGTCCTAACTCTGAAGAAAAAACTGAATAGATACAAATCTAAGAGAAGAAAATTGTTTAGATGCTTGAGTGTCTTTTAAATGTTTTATTCTTTAAAATGTTCATGATGTTTATATAAGCATATCTACCCCATTCCTCCCTTCCAATCCCCTCAACAATCTCCCTACCAACTTCATGCCCTCTTTTTTTCTATTTCTTATTACTTTAAGCCCACTGAGTCCAATTAGAGCTGTCCATCTGTGCATGAGTGTGGGATCACCCACTGGGGCACAGGAACCTACCAGTAGCCATGGTGTACCAGTAGCTTCTCAACCAGGGATGAGGGCTCATGTACCCATCCCATCTATGCTGGAATTTCCAATTGGCTTGGTCTTGTACTGGTCTTGTGTAATAAGCACAGATGCACTGAGTTCACGTGTGTAACTAAATCCTTAAATGTTTATTAGATTTTTATGTGTACGAGTGTTTTACCTGCATGTTTATCCATACACCATGTACATGCCTAGTGCCTACAGAGGCCAGGAGAGGGCATCTGATCTTCTGGGACCAGAGTTACAGATGATTACGAGCTGCAACACAAGAGCTAGGACTTGAACTCTGGTCCTCTGGAAGAGCCATATCTAAGTCCTGATCCTTAATTAAATATTTAAAGTACCTTCACTACCTTTCCACACACTTCTTCTGCTATCTATGGTCTGTTAATGCCTAATATTCCATATATTAAGCCCCATACTCTGCTTTATCTTCATATCCTGTCATGCTTCATAGGGAAGCCCTGTTTTCCTTTCAATTCCCCCAGTCTCTTCTGCACTTCAGAGTCTTTGATGTAATTACCACTCATGTGTTGGGAAAACTCTAGAAGTAAAATTCATCCTTTCCCGTTGAACGTGCCCAGTAATTCAGAACATTTTGCTGCCTCTGTCTTCTCGGGCCCAGAGATGGATGACAAGAGCTCACCAGATTCAGCAAATGGCCTCATCTCTTATTAGGGAAGACTGGCATCTTTAGGGACACTCTTTTTCTTTAATGATATTGCTCAGATTTTTAAGATGCATTAATCACATATTCAGTTACATAAGTCATTTGACTCTTCAATTATATTAATGGTTCGATTGTTAACTTTCTGCTTGCCCTCTACCCAAACAAGAAAAATGGTGCCTGATTATAGCAGACATTAGGAAAATATGCAGTGGTATCATAGGGTGAAGGCATCATGTAATGACTTTCCCAAGGTACCGTTAGGAAATACTAAATGGTTAAACTCTTATTTCCCAATTGATTTCTAGAGAGATGTCATGCTGATTGGAAGGGATTTCTATACACAGAAACTTTTTTTTACCTTGATTCTTGGCTAATCTTCTGTGTAAATGGTGAAGCAAGCAGAGCTGCATAAGAAATGAAATCCTTTTGTCTCTGATTTAGCCATGCTCCATGCTGTGGCCAAAACATAAATAAAAATGTGTATTTTGGAAGTAAAGACTAATTACCCCTCATAGACAGAATACAGATTGAGTTTTGACTAAAAGCTGCGTTCGCCACAGAAAAATCTTTATTGTGTGTGTATATATATAATTCCTTGTTGATGCTGCATGTTCAATAAAAATGATTGCTATGATCTCCGCATCCCTAAGCCTTGAGACAATAAGTTGGCAACAACAAAACTGTAGAATGTCACACAGTGCATTCACACATAGTCTCAGTATTTCTGCTTCAGAGTGCAGCTTGCAAGGGAACCAGCCAAATTCCCTCCAAACTTCTGGAAGTCTGGGTGTGGATGTTTTATGGGGGATGGGGATAGTTAAGTGTGCACTAAGCAGTGCATGAAGCCACTGAGTTATCCCTGCGAAGGCCCAATCATTTCCCTCTATCTGTCCAGAAAAATTTACCTGTAAACTAAATATTTGGCTGTGAACGAGCCTCTGACATTTTTTTTTTTGCTAGGGGATTATGGGATGTGGTAGACGGTGAAGAGATACAGTTAAACCAGTTTCATAGCAGCGCTGATGCCTCCCCGACTTCACAGCTGACCCGGGCACTTAAGGTTGTTAGGCATCAAGCAGCAGTGAGAAACCCCATCTAGAGTTGGTTGGTCATTACTGACTGCAGGGAGCATGAGTTTGGAAGTGAGGAGCATAATTATTTCATTCACCTGGTCTGGTGCTGTGACCTCTGTGTGCCCTCGAGGTTTCTTACCTGTGAGGTGCATGTAGTCCTAGTATCACCCGTTTCTTGTGGCCGCTCATGCAACAGTGGTGAGCTGCCTTGGTCTATGGCTCTGCGGTTCCTTTGATTTGTCTTTGTGTGTTCAGAGCCTTGTTATTAAGTATACAAAGGTACAGACCCTTTAGCATCTCACAGGCTGTGTCTCTCCTGGAGAGCCATCTAGTCTTTTAAATATCTGAAAAGGTTTTACTTTTAATTTTGGAGAATGTTGAATGTATACTTTGATTCTTTTCCCCTTTGGTTAAAAGTTGGTCCTGCAGGCACCTTACTTGCATTGGCTTTGGAATGACATCACTGGCTAGGCTCTTTGTTACTATACACAAATGCTGGAAGTCTCTGAATCGTTTCTTGGTGGCTGTCTTGAGTGGTTGGATCATGATCTAATTGCCCGGCTGTTGTTTATGTGACTATTTTTTCTGACAATACAATTCTTGTGTCTCTGGGTCTCAAGTTTGGAAGATTTTCAGTGTTTCCCCACAGCTTCTCCACAATTGGTTGTTTCTTTTGCTCTCTGCTCTTTGGGGGCCCACCACCCAGCTCCCAAATCAATACACGGAGACTTATTCTTACTTTTTAATACCTGCCCTTAGCTGTGCTTGTTTCTGGGTACCTTTTCTATCTTAACTTAAATTATCCCATTTCTCTTTAACTATGTTTTGCCTCTGGAGTTTTTAATCTTTTTTATTCTATGTACCTTTCTTTCCTTCTTACTCTGGGACTGACTTTGTGGATGGCTGCCTGGCTGCTGGTGTCCTCTCTCCTTCTCCCTGCCCCTCCCTCTTTCATTTCTTTTTCAATTTATTCTCTCTGCCTGGCTGCCCTGCCTATCTTTCTCCTGCCTAACTTTTGGCCATTCAGCTTTTTTTTTTAGACCAATCAGGTGCTTTAGGCAGACAAAGTAACACAGTTTTACAGAGTTTTTAAAAAATGCAATATAAAAGATTGCAATACAACTTTGCATTATTAAGCAAATAATTCACAGCATCAATGACTGTAACACATCATTAACTAATATTTCACACCTCTCCCCTTCCTTTAGTACCCTGTTTGACACCCTCCTGCAGCTGGTTCAGGCTATTGCTTTATAAAATTGTCTTGGTTGCCAGTGTTTAACCTATTAGGACAGCATGATGCTCACTAGGGGTTTCCCCAAAACATCCTATCTCCTAACAATCTAGTCTTCTGTGGTTTTTATATTTTCCTTATTTTTGATAATTTCACACAATGAAATAAATGTATTTGCCCTCCATTTTCCCTTCAGTTTTCTCCAGATTTTCCTCACACCCCCTCCCAAATTCATGCCATCTTTTTGTTTTATGACCTACCCAGTCCAGGCAGTGCTGCACATATGTGTGTGTGGGGGGGTGGAGGTGGTACAATGTCTTTTGCGTTTAGCAAGCATCTTTATGCCGTCCACCTTTCAGTTTAAGCTTTTCACCTATGAAGTTCTAATATTGCTATTATAAGATAATTATAAAACTGCTTTGTTGACTTTGCAAAAATCATTCTGTGTCGATTTGGGGTCAGTTTTACTTTATATAGTCATTTCTCCATGACTCA
The DNA here is from genome assembly GCA_028555095.1 of Dicrostonyx torquatus. Lineage (NCBI taxonomy): Eukaryota > Metazoa > Chordata > Mammalia > Rodentia > Cricetidae > Dicrostonyx > Dicrostonyx torquatus. The sequence continues at coordinate 1,484,755 of JAQHUG010000361.1, forward strand.
TGGTTTCCATATTCTGGAATCCTTTTTAGAAGTTGTTTGTTTTGGCTTTGTTGAGAGGTCATTTACACAGCACAGATCGGATGCTTTCAAAGTGGGCAGTTCAGGGTGCTCTCTCTATCCCTTGAGCCTTCCTTTCTCTAACTTGAGAAGGATCCTGTCTTCCAAAGACAAAAAAGCTGCCACCCCCTATCCTCTTTGCCCACACTGCCCCTAAAAATCCCTCAACTTTCTGGGTGTACATTGTCTATCCTGGACATTTAAATCTGTGTGGTAATGCAGGATTGATTTCTTTCACCTAGCAATGTGTTTTCAAGATCCACTCACATTGTAATATTGGACAGTCCTCCGTTCTTTTCTACGGCTGAGTAATACTGCACGGAATGACTACAAATACGTTTTATCCACTCACCTGTGTGATACTGTTGATGGTGTTCACATACAGCAAGTTGTTTTTATTGGACGTCATTAGAGAAGTTACCTGTCTGAGTTGTAGATGTTCTAAATATTATTTACCTTCACTCTGAGGAAGTGATTGTTACTGAGTGATCATTTCATCTTTCTGGTTCTTGATTTTGTGTCCTGTTAGATGAGACTAGACTACTGTTGCATCCTAAGCTAAATATTCCTCACTTTCAAGGTAAAACCCTTATGCCCTAAGCCAGTGCTCCCAGTCTTGATGTGTAGTGTTGGGAGCAGGCAGCATTTCCAGGCCTTTTGACTGCTTAGCTGTGACTCAGAACCTTTCAGGTGGCTCTTCCGCTGTCCTGAGAAATTCCCCCGCCCATGTGTGTGCAGATCTGCTCACTGAACCCCCACATAAAACCTCCCCAGATCCCAGGAATCCTCTCTGTGTCCATCTTTTCCATTTCTCATCCTGGATCCTGTGAACTGTTGTTCAGTTATGTCCCTTCAGCTTTGTGGGGCTGCCAGGCTCCTCTTGGGTGCCCCGTGTACCGTGGCCTGAAGCCCCTCTCAAAATTAAACACCCCTGCAGCTGAATTTAGCCTGCTGGTTGACATCTCTGAGAGATCACTGCCATCCATGAGCAAAACTTTTAAAACACTGTCTTGTGTGTTCTATGCTCTTTGGTGACAAACAATAAAGGTTGAGTGGTCATCAAAGGTGCTACAGATGACATAGGCTGCAGGCCACTTAAATATACCAATTACAGTTCACATTGAAAATCCACCCTTCACAGGGTGCCTGGTGGTATAGGCTTCACCTGGTAGGATAGGCAATATATTAGTGAACATTCTTTTAGGAAGCCATTGTAAGGGAACATGTCTGTGTCTTCCCACAGGTCATCAGCGAGTTCGAAGCCTCCCCTGACTCGTTTTCCTACAGAATTCCTAACCTGAGTCGGAATCGACAGTACAGTGTCTGGGTGGTGGCGGTGACGTCAGCTGGAAGAGGCAACAGCAGTGAGATCATCACTGTCGAACCCCTGGCTAAAGGTATGTGGGCCACAGTGGAAGAACCTCAAAGCCGAGCACAGCTCAATGGTTGTTAGGCCCCTGCTTTACCTGAACGAAAGCATGAGGGCATCACATTCCAGCTAGTTCGTCCCGGGCTCTGTGTGCCAGTTGGGAAAGCAGCTTCCCCTCGTGGTGAACACAGCACCAAGGGCTGATGGCTTCAGATACGATAAAGGTATGTTTGGGAGAATTAGTGCTAATCACTACCTGCCATTTTCCCCCCCAAGTTCTTCTTTAAATCAGGTACACACTTATTAAAGAGACACGCCTGTTTCACAGTGTGTGGGGTTTGAAATGTTACAAGCATAAGAGAATCATCAGCTATTGAATTAGCTATTCTTCATTGCTAGGATAAAACACAATGACCAAGCAGCCTACAGAAGAAAGAATTTATTTTGGTTTATAGTTCCTCAGAGAGGCACTATCCTGGCAGGGAGGTGTTGTAATTAGGGGGCAGCTGTGTTCCCAGCACCTGAGAGGAACGTGGGCCCTTTTGTTCCATCCCGCCCAGCTCCCTGGTCGCACGGCCTGCTTTTGGCCCTGGTTAACTTATACCTGGAATAATTCAACACAAACCGGATTCATTTAACACACTGCCTGGCCCATTATCACTAGCCTCTTCTTGACTAACTCTTACATCTTAAACAAACCCATTATAAAAGTCTGTATGTCACCACGAGGTGGTGACTTATTGGAAGATTCTAACCTGCATCCATCTTGGGCCGGAGGATCATGGCGTCTGTTACATTTCCTCTCACTGCCTTCCATTCTATCTACTCCACCCACCTAAGGGCTGCCCTATCAAAGGGCCAAGGCATAAAGGCAGTTTCTTTATTCAACCAATGAAAACAACAGAAATACAGAAGGACCCTCCTACACCAGGGAGGGATATCCATCCACAGCCAGAGCAGAACGCTGAGAGATCACATCTCCGGCCATGAGCATGAATAAGAAGGAGTGAACAGGAAGTAGGTGTGGCTGTAAACCCTCTAAGCCCACCCCAGAGGTATACTTCCTCCAGCAAGGCCTCACCCACCGAGGATTCCCTAAACTCCCCAAACAGAACCTTCAACTGGGGACCAAACATTCAAATCCATGAGCCCATGAGAGATGTTTCTCATACAAACCACTGCATAGTTCACTTGTAGAAGGCCACAAAAGTAACAAAGAGACTTGGAATCAGCAAGGATCAGATCCTCCTAGGCATCAGTCTGGGGCCTTGTCTTAAGGTCCCAGCACACAGATGATCGAAAGCACACACAGCCACAGTGCTCACAGTGCTGGCTGCTGTCAGTAAGTGCTCCCACAGTGTGATCACGACAGCCTTTGCAGTGAATCTGCTTCCACGAATCCTAATTCCAGTCCTGTCAGGCAATGCCTCTTTGCTCTGCATTGGCTATATAGTTCCAATAAAAAGTCTAATGAGACTGAAAGGAAAAGCCCAGACATTCCAAACTCTTGATTTTTACCTCCCAAAGTCCTTGGTAACATTCTTGTAGGTAGAAGCTGGGGAATGGGCAGCTGAAGACGGTGAGGGAAGAAGAAAGTTCTACAATTTCAAACAAATGCAGGCAGGTAAAACATCAATTCGAAAAATAAACACATTGGAATTCTTGTCTGTTGTACTCTTTAGCCATGATATTCACATACCTTCTAACACTGAGAAAGCAGTGGAGGTGAGGGAAGACAGGATCTATAAATTATGCCATGTAGGATAAATGGGTAGGAATTCCTGCAGGCCCTTCCCGTCTGCAGACAGCCTGAGGGGAGTAGGGGTGATCCTACGCTGTCAGACAGGGCTCAGATAAAAACAGGCTCCTTAGGAGTGGGACCAACCAGGAAAGATCGTATTGAAGTGATTTTATAAATCAGTCCCTGGAGTGGCAATATTCTACTCAGTTGTAAAGCCTAGTATGCATGAGACCCTGCATTGGTCCCTTGCACCACTGAGCAAACAAATAATTATTTAAATGCCCATTATACATTAGACACTAACTGACATACCAGGAGCTTAGCTCACGGGGTTTGACTGTGGAATCAAATCTTCCTAAATCTTGGCAGCTTGTCCCAGTAACAGCAGAGCCCAACACAGAGAATTCTGACAAGACAATTCACCTGGAGGGCTCATTTCATGTGGTGAAGTGGAGTCTGGGAAACAGAGTCCAGTTGAGGGTTCAGAAGAAGGAGGGTTTGCTTAGTGCAGAACTGTTTCTTCTAAGGATGAGCAGAGCAGACACCCCTACCCTCAGGGAGCTCACAGTTTTGTGGGAGACAGTCTGTAAGCATCATTAAGAAACCCACACACAATGGTCAACTGCCCCAAGTGTATTCGAGAAAACCACAAGAGGTATAGGGGCAGTGGAAGTCCACAGACATGAGACCCCCCCAGGAAAGTGAGGAGTCAGTGGAGGGCCACGGGTATGAAACCCCCAGGAAAGTGGGGAGTCAGTGGAGGGTCACAGGCATGAGACCCCCAGGAAAGTGGGGGGACAGTGGAGGGCCACGGGCATGGTCAAGGCTGGAAAAGAAAAAGGTGATGTGTAAGAAGGAAGCCAGTGAGGTCAGGAGGCTGCAGTTAAAAGTCAGCACGCAGGGGCAGCAGTGTTGGAACTGAGGGAATAGCACACTCTGAAGACCAAAGGAACAAAGGCCTGGTCCTGGTCCTGCAAGGCTATCATAGTCAGGATTTCAGACCTCACTCAGGGTGAAATGCAAAGACACTGTAGATTTAAGGGGGGAAGCTCATGATTGTGTGTGTGTGTTCTTTCTGTGTCTATCTCTCTGTGTGGAAATTGTGTGTATCTGGGTGTTCACTTTTCTCTCCGTCTCTGTCTGTGATAAACTTTATTTTTCAGAACAGCTTCATATTGCAGAAGCGTAGGGTACATACAGAGAGCTGCCATTCACAGCCCTCCAGCTTCTCTTATTACTGACATCTTTAAGACTATACAGTTCTTTATACCATGAGTTTGAATGTGTGTGTGCACACACATATATGTGTGTATAAATGTGTGTGTGTGTGTGTGTGTGTTTCTAAAAGTGAATGGCCTTTTAAAAGCTTCAAAGGTCCCCACTCTGTCCCTGAGGGCATTCTCTTAAATACAGAAGACAATCTTGGGAGACTGGGAAAGAAAAATGCCAAAACCCATCGAGACTGATGGTAAAAGCAGCCCCAGCCTTAGAACATCCCCACCTCCATGAGGGGTTGTTTCACACACATGACCAGACTGCCCAGAAAAGTCCCTCACACCAAAGCCCAGCTCCTGAGGCAGCTGGCCTTCGCCCACCATGTTCAGGACAATGGAAACAGGAATGGTTTTCATCATTTGTAATAGTCAGTGCTCTGTGCCAGATTCAGTTCCAGGGATCCCGGGGTTCCTGACCTCCCCTCCTTTGGCCAGTATTAAGCCCAGAACCGTGCAGGTCTCCCTGCAGCCCGGGTCCCATTTGTATGGCTCCAGAGTAAGTTTGGGGCTTCCCACTTGTGATCTCCATGTCTGAGTAGCTAGCCAGGTGAGCTCCTACAAGAAGAACCTGCCTCTCCTTTCTGCATAATCAGCCTCCGATGCCTGCCCAAGTGTGCCGGCTCAAATACAGAAGAGCAGCCTCTGCCTTGGCATTTGTGCGTCAGGACCTAGTGCCTGGAGAATGACACGTATGCGAGTTGTTTTCCAGTCCCAAGAATCACCAAAAGTAGGGGCTGGGATGAACCACTGTCCCAAGCCAAATGGCCACCCTTAACTGTCCCCTTTCTTTAATGTGTGCAGGAGTTTAAGACCAAACTGTGTGGGGAAGCAGACAAGGTATCCTGCAGCCAGTAAATCACTTTGGTCCAGATTTCCTTCCTCTGGCTGTTGGGCTTTATGTTTATGGTGTCTATTCTCTCTGATATTAAAAGTATATTTTAATGTGCGGTTTTGGGGGCTGAGATGAATCACTTCATAAAGTGCTTTGAAAAAGAAAATAATAGGGCTCATAGAAACTCACAGCTTGGAGTTGCCTGGTGTATGAAACTGCGAGTGTTTAATATACTGTTAATATTTGGTTAGAAGAAAAAGATGCCGCAGTGGGGAACTCTGATCCGTGAACATGTCCTTACAAGGAAAGCCCCTTATAAGGCAGCCACCAGCTGCAGTGTTAATTGGCTCTGGGGGGCTGCTCTGTTGGGAAGATCATTTGGGCTCTGTATAGAGAGTCTGCTCTTTGGTGTTGTAGCTCCCGCACGGATCCTCACCTTCAGTGGGACAGTGACTACTCCATGGATGAAGGACATCGTCTTGCCTTGTAAAGCTGTTGGAGACCCCTCACCTGCAGTAAAATGGATGAAAGACAGGTAACCAGTAACCCAGTGTATGCCTTTTAGCCAGCCCTTGGCCAGTAGTATGTAAGGCAGCCTTGGACTAAGTCTAGTGGGATTTTACTCTGTGTAGTGTGTGTGTGTATATGTGTGTGTGCTCACATGTGCACATGCATAAATACTATTTTTATGTAGTTCAAGCTAGCCAGTCCCAAACTCTGATTAAGGATGAGCTTGAATTTCTGATCCCCTGCCTCCATTTCCCTGTAATCCCATGGGATTAAAGGCATATGCCACCATGGGCCCAGTATATTCAGTGCAAAGCATCAAACACGCTAGCCTCATACATGCCAGGCAAGCACTCTACCTTCTGGGTTACATGCCAACCCCTACTTCAGGCAACATGCTAGCCTCATACATGCTAGGCAAGCACTCTACCTTCTGGGTTACATGCCAACCCCTACTTCAGGCAACATGCTAGCCTCATACATGATAGGCAAGCACTCTACCTATTGGGTTACATGCCAACCCCTACGTCATGCATATTAATAGAAACTGAAGAAGCCTGCACTCTCCTGAAATGAGGTAGGAAGAGCAGCCAGCACCAACCTTCAACCAATGCAAACTCCATCGGGAGAAATCGCTTAGACGCATTCGGTTTTGATCAGCCCTATGTATCAGTCCTCTATCACCCAGAACCAGAAATCTATGAAAACCCTTGTGAGGAAAGGAACCAGACCCACTAATTACCGCAGTGGCGTTTGCTCTGCACTGCTAAGGCACGGAGACAAGGTGCTCATATCATCAGGAGGTTTCCCAGCTCTCTCTTCTTCAGAGAGAACGGACAACACAACCTGAGGCACATGTCCCCGGAAGGCACTTTAAGAAATGGAATTCAGGGATTGGAGAGATGGCTCAGTCCTGACCTGGCAGGGGACCTGAGTTTGGTTCCCAGCACCCGTATCTAGTGCCTCGTAACAGCCTGTCACTCCAGCTCCGGGGGGATCCAAAAGCCTCTTGCCTCCATGGATAATACATTTACATGCCTCTCTCCCCACATGCATACACAATTAAAGCAAAATAGGAGATGGAACACAGTCCCATGTAGTTCCAGCTCTTGACAGGCGAATGTAGGAACATTGCCAGTTTAAGGACAGCCTGCTGGGCCTTACAGCAAGACCCTGTCTTGAGATAAAGAAATAAATGAAACACATTTGAACTTGGCCAACAGGGAAACTGGTTCTCTGTGCTCTATGGTGATTACTATAATAATAAAACCAAGACAGAGGGAGAGTAATGAGTTCTGTCCACGTGTCTCTTAAACACGCTCTATCACTATGCAGGGGAAGAATTTCAGATATAAATAGAGGCCGAACATTCATTAATGGACATGGAGATTTAAAATAACGGATTCAGAAGGGTTCCTATTTTCAAACAAAAGCACTTACAGGCGTAAATGATTTGAAATAACGGGTTGGGTCCCGTGAGCAATTTTCTCGTTGCATTTTAAGTTGGCTAATCCAAAGCAAATCCATAAGCCCCCTGGGTCAAGCTGGCACTCTGCCTTACCTGGGAGGGACCCTACTCAGCTGGACAATCTGCCACCCTGACTGTGGTTGTGACGACAAAGAACTCTTCACAGGAGGGTTAGCTCCATGTTCCCTTGAGAGGCTTTGTTGTTCGGCATACGTTAAGTTAATTAAGAACCGTGATTTGAAAGTGATTTTAAGTCTATAGGCGATTGCACGCATGATTTGTTCAACTCTTTCTGCCAACAAGGGTTTCTCACTCTTGCCACAGTGAGAAAGTCCCCAAAGGCTGAGTAGTAGAAGAAGACACATGTACGTGTGACAATAGTCGTGCGCACCTGGCCACTAGTTGAGCTAAATTCTTGGCAACTGACACAGCTCTAACCTTCTGCATGATAGATTTAAAAAAAAAAAAATCTCCACTTGTCAGTAGTTTGGTCACATAATCACAACATAGTTTGTTTTTTGTTTTTTGTTTTTTTTTTATAATGCAAAACTAATTGAGGTTGCAATTTACTATTTGCTCCAGAGAAAGGCTTAATGCTTTTTGCCAACCTCCGCTAATGTGGGTTGTAATTTCTTTAATCTGTGCATTTTTCTTCCTGTGAGGTAGTAACGGGACACCCAGCCTGGTGACGATTGACGGCCGTAGGAGCATCTTCAGCAACGGAAGCTTCATCATTCGTACGGTGAAGGCAGAGGACTCGGGCTATTACAGCTGTGTCGCCAATAACAACTGGGGATCCGATGAGATCATTTTAAATTTGCAAGTTCAAGGTACAAAGCCGGGGGCCTCTTGAGCGATCTTTTACTACATGCAGATAGCAAAACTGAGCCAACTCAAGAACAGCACATGGGCTGTTTTTATTTTGCAGATACCATGTTCATTTAGCAAAATAGAGACTGAACCAATCAAAGTGATGTGTGAAGTCCTTCTGTTTTCCTCTTATGTATAAAATGTCTAGTCTTTTATTTCTATATGTGAGCATCTCTGAAAAAGTCATTCTTGATCATTTCAACTCATGCATGGCTTACACACGCGTGTATAACCAGTACAGCCTTGGTGGGAAGTAAGTCTCTGAGTGTGATCATTTATGTCTGCTAATTAAGTCAACAAACAGTGACATAGCTTGCATCAACTAACTAGGATAACAAGAGACTTGTTTTCATGGAGTTGCCTTATGAAGCTCTAAGCTAATTGTTATACTTTGTTTTCTGATGCAGGACATTTAGTAATTTACTGCCATACAAAAGTATACACAACAACCTTCAAATAATGTGATATAAATCAGTGTGCAAAACCCACAAGGCTATTGGATGGTTTCAGATTTAGCTGTAGGAGGGATATTTTTATCAGAGGAAAAGTAAAGCGTGTGCTTCTTTGGATTCAGATATTGTCACATTAATAGATCACAGCAAATGAAAATACCGTCAGTACTCTCCTGTCCAGGACAAGATGGCGAGGGACCATATGTTCTAACAGCACTGTGTAATCTATCTTGAAATCTGAGTTAATTGAAGTCAGGATAGTTCTAGGGAATTGTTGAAGGTACCATTAAATTATTTTTCTAAGCAAATGGGTCAGTGTTTCAGGCCTTTGGGCTTGCCTTCCAGGAAGAGGGAATGTTTTCTGTGAGCGCTCTCTAAGTCTGGAATGATTTGATTGTGAATGAATTTAGTGATTTGTCCAGAATTGGATTAAGGCCATTGTTTAGCAGTCTGTGTTTCTCAATCCTTACACGAGGTTGGGTACACATGGCCATGACCTCTGTCACATCACAGCTTTGGTTTTCAGAGTTCCTTGTGCATGTATATGTGTGTGCATGCACATGTGTGTATCTGTATTTGTGTGCCAGTGTGTGTATGTGCATGTGTGTGTATGTATTTGTGTGTTTGTGTATCTGCTTGTTTGTGTCTGTTTATGTGCATATGTGTGCTTGTGTAGGGCTGCGTATGGGTGTGTATGCTGTGCCTTGAAGCATGGAAGTTTTTATATGTCTTCTTCCTGCTAAATGAATCTTCCCTTTCCTTTTTCTTGGGAAAAGCAGAATAACTAAGCGAGCGTGCCTATCGTTTCCACTTAATTTCCTGACTGAAGTTCAGAATAAATTAGTGCCTGTGTCCTCAGTCAATTTAAAGATTTCAATCTGTAATGAGCAACTCAGGAGTCTAAGGGATGGTGAGAAAATGAATTATATGTGAGTTGAGGTAGAAACGTGGTTGCCTTTTCCTTAAATAATAGATTCAGTGTGTTCTGTCTCTTTAGCCTGGGATATCAATGAAATAGACACTTTGACAGAAGTGAATTGCCTAGTTTGCAACCTAAGATGCATATTTAATCAATGGCTGTTACAGATGATTTGGTAAATGACTGTTACAGAGGGTTGAAGATGGGAAGAACTCATTCTGGTTTTCTATAAACTGTTTCCTCTCTAGTTCCACCTGATCAGCCTCGGCTCACTGTATCCAAAACGACGTCTTCCTCCATCACCCTCTCCTGGCTCCCTGGAGACAATGGGGGTAGCTCCATCAGAGGTAATGAGATGAACCACCCAAATCACTGTTTTGTGGAGTGTCCACTGACCAACAAGCGACACATCTTCGTCAAATAACTGTTGTGTGATAGTTTATTCTCCCCAAGTACTGCAGTGAATGAATTTCACCATTATCGCTGCATGCTTCTGAAGCATGCATCTGTTTTTATGGTGTTTGCTGAAACTTGGATCATTTATCCAAGGAGTCCCGGTTACGAACCTATCTGGCGTGTATAAGTCTATAGTTAATACAATTAATAGTGAACCACTAACAAATAAGGGAGAGGGAAAGGATAAAGACTAGAGCAAGAAACCACGAGAATCTGTTACAGGTTCTCAATTTATTTAAGTATAAAATAGGGGGAAATGCTCACTGATACAGAACAGTTTAGATGCCAGCGCTGATCTAGCTGTCTTCATCCAGTCATTCTGTCCAGGGGTGAAGAGCAAGCCGCCTGCTCTATTCCAACAATGCAAGAGAGCACGGGAACAAGAGAGGACAAGACCCTCTCCCCTAACCTATAAATTGTCAAGTCCGCAGACAAAACCACACCCTAGGATTCATAATCCCCCAAAGCCATTGGTTAAAGGGATTTAAATCCCACAATAAAAGGCCATCTAGTTTTTTCCACTAGAAGCCACAGTGGCCTTGCTAGTTTCCAATTTTAGCAACCCATGGTCCTCTCTCCTTTCCAGCTATCCAGAATCATGAAAGTCATTAAAGTTGTAATAAATATACCGCATACTCATCAAATAACTCTTAGGTGTTAATTTTCACACTTTGTCAACTCTGCATCATTGCCTCCACTCACCAGTTACTGTCCCCGGACATAATTAAAGGCACAGAGTGTTCAGGTTGAAAACAACCTGTTTGCAAGAAGACTTTGGATATAGAGCACCGTAGCAAGGTCTGAGGGAGGCTGAAGCGAAGAGACACCCTGCTCATTCTGCCACGAGTGGAGCTGGTGCCTAATCTAGGGATCCATAGACAAGGAAGGGTCCTTTGTCCGGAGAAGGATGCAGGAGGTGGGAGAGAATGAGAGCTGACTTGTAACAGAGGTCATAAAAGAGGGTGGGACTTAGGCTCAAGGATGAGGAGACAGATGGGAAGGCTCATACATTGCAGGGTGGAGCCATGAGGCACCCAGCCAGCCCCTGGCTCCCCCCGGGAGCAGGGCATCCAGTCTCCTTCAGCTTGATTCTCAGCACTGCAGCCTTGCTGAGAATCCTCACACTCCCCAGAAATCCCAAGTGCCCACAGTCAGGACTCGGCTGTCTTCTAGAGCCGGTTGTTGGGTGCTGGTTGAAGGGAGTCTCTTTTATTTTTGCCAGGAAGCGAAAAAGGTGAGGTTACTCTATAAAAATAGCTGATGATTAGGGGTGAGGCTGTGCCTGTGGGTTTGAGGAGCGTGGGACAGCTTTGAAGCGGCTGCCATGTGCAAGGCACAGGGACTCATTAGCAGAAGAAAAAAAGATCACTGCTGCCAAGAAGCCACCAGGACCCAGCTGCAGATACCATGCAGCACCGATTGTGGTGGTCAAATTGCCTCAGCAATCCAAAGTGATGCTGGGTAGCTGAGAGGAGAGAGGGGCACGGGGCAATGTCTGTGGGAGCTCAGTGTGGACGCTGGTCAAGGCAGCTGGGCTCAAGTGCTTCAGATGGCCTCGCAGAAGGGAGAGGGAACATTCATGGAGAAAATAAACGGGCTCAAGGAATCCAGGACCTAGGTTCCAAATTGTCTGAATTTAGTTAGCATCATGGTTTGAGAGAGACCTGCATAGCTGCCAGCATAGAAGGTCTTGGAAATAAAGCTAATTTGGTTGATGAAGAATTTCCAAGCCAAGCGTTTCAGGAAATTTCAGAACATACCTGGAAAATTGTGGTCCCCAAAACCACTGGCATTGGAGGGCGTGATACACTGGGCACCTGTACTGACGGATGTTGATGTTATAGAATCCAGCTGCATCAGGGAACAGAAATCAGGGAGTCAGATTGCTTAGTTATAGAGGTGGCCTCTGTGGTAGGAGGTGAAGCTAAACACAGTCCCCAGGATGCGAGCGATCTCGAGTGGAGGCTGGGATCTGAGAAAAGATCTTCTGCAGAGATTGGGGGGACTCGGGACAGGACCACAAAAGTGGGCAAAGGGTCCAGGAAGTGGGGGCTCTGTGGCTTTAGGGAGCCAGAGAGAACAGGCAGGTAAAAGACGTGTGGAAGATACTGATAATAACAGCAGGCAGAAGCAGTGGTGCATGATACCCCAGGGAGGGACTTGGGGGCTCTGAACAGCACTGGTTTGGGCATGGTGCCTCTGCAGTGTGGCAGATGAGAAGTGTCCTGTCTGTGTTAAAAGAGGAACCCCAACCCCAAAGAAAGATAGAAGATATTAGCACCCGGGGCTCTGACTCTGTGCACAAGTCAGATTATGACAGTCTAGGCACCCAGAGACAAAGCAGAGAGGACCCATCTGACCCCAGAAACATGACTGCAGATACCGGTGATCAGTAATATGAGAAAGAGTTTCCAGGACACCAGGGCAAGGCGCGGCCACTTTGCATCTTCCTCACACCTCTGTTGTCACGGGCACTGTGGGATCAGAGCACAGTTTGTGGCGTTGTGCGAGGTGACATAAGCAAGGTGCTTAGGTCAATGTCCGATCTGGACACTGAGCGGTGGGAGTACATCCCATGAAGAGAGTAGTTCTGGGGAGAGATGAGCAATGGATTGTCAAGTGGACCATTCACTCTGAGGAGAAGCCAGGTTGCTATAGAAATGTCTGGGTAGCTACAGAGCTTGGAGCCAGTTTCCCCTGGGGTTGCAACTGTTCCCCCCAGTGATATGTAGGAAGGAGGTAATAGTGAAGGCTCCCACTGTCGCTCCTGCCCCCATTGTCAACATAGCTCCTTCAGCTTATACCCAAAGACTTACATAAAAGCTCTGAGAGGCAGATATTTGATAGCTTAGTACTCACCCTGTACCGCCCAACATGGTTTTAAATGGGCATGGGAAGAAATATTGCACTAATGTTACCATAGCGATAATGACTGTGCGGCCAAAGTGGCCCACTAATCAGTTCACCCTCCCCCGCCCCCAGCACTTCTCTCAACACAGGGGAAGTTTCCTGGAATCAGGAAATGTTAGCATTATTCTTCTCTGAAAACAGCCAGAATTAGAGAACTCGTCCTATTTCCTAATGCTAATTAGGACATTATTTCTTGATTCCGATAGGCTACATCCTTCAGTATTCCGAGGACAACAGCGAACAGTGGGGTAGCTTTCCCATCAGCCCCAGCGAGCGCTCCTACCGCCTGGAAAACCTCAAGTGTGGGACGTGGTATAAGTTCACTCTTACTGCCCAGAATGGAGTGGGACCAGGCCGCATAAGCGAGATTATTGAAGCGAAAACTCTGGGAAAAGGTGAGATGCTTGCCTGCCTGCCTGCCACTTCTCTATTTCTTGTCCCCCGCCATGAAGGGGGGAGGATCATGAAAGACTCAACAAATACTTATGAGTTGTTCTAGGTGTTTAAATTTCCTTATTCCTGAAACGAGACTGGCAGAGTGACGAGAGAGACCACAGAACCTTCCGGAATGTTCTGGTCACCGATCTCATTCTTTCAGTTCAAAGACGAATGCCCCGTGAAAGGTCTCAGCAAGAGTGCTCAGGCTGAGCAGTCCTGAAACGAGGCCCCAGTCCTCACAGCTTTTTAGCCTGGAAATGACTAGGCTCATCGGTTAACACCTCAAAGTGAATTGGGATTTTTATCTGAAATAAAGTAGAAATTCAAAGAGATGAAGCCCAAGGAAGTAGCACCCAGAGGTCAAGGGTGTAGCCAGAAATGGCAGAAAAGAAGGGGAAGGGGGGAGGACATGGCTCCCTCTCTGTGTAGCAAGGAGAAGAAAGATCTAATGAGTTCATCTCCTACCAGGGGAGTAAACCCAGATGGTTTGAGAGAGGCGATATTCGGATCTAGCTCCTGAGTCTTGAATAACAGGATTCAGGGGATGAGGGGTTGGTCTGTGCAGAATTAGCCCCGCTATGTCAGAGGCCTCTGAACAAAGCCGTTGGATCGTAGGGAAGAGCTGTTGATCCCTCCCAAATCCCACTCTGCCTTCTCCCAAATCTCCACTCAGTATCTACATGAGAAGGGAAATTATTCAGCTCCACACACGGCAGCGTGTGAGCTACTGGAGGATTCCACATAAGAAACTCTACACCGTGTAAAAATAGCTTGTATCCATTCAACCTCCTCTCAGGCTCAGGTCCTTGTGGTTGGGAAAACTTGTTGGTTCCCAAGGTTTTGTTCTTGCTGTAAACGACTGGTGGCCTGGCCTTGGCCAGAGCTAGGCTACTCAGAGACAGTGGCCGAGGGTGAGCACCTGAACACGATGTCGTCACCCATTTGCCCAAAGGTGACACTGCCTGTGTCCCCCTCCCCTCCCACAGAACCCCAGTTCTCCAAGGAACAAGAACTCTTTGCCAGCATCAATACTACCCGGGTGAGGCTGAACCTGATTGGCTGGAATGATGGGGGCTGTCCCATCACGTCCTTCACTCTGGAGTACAGACCCTTCGGGACCACAGTCTGGACCACAGCTCAGAGGACCTCTCTCTCCAAGTCCTACATCCTGTACGACCTGCAAGAGGCCACGTGGTACCAGCTGCAGATGCGGGTGTGCAACAGCGCCGGCTGCGCGGAGAAGCAAGCCAACTTCGCCACGCTGAACTACGATGGCAGTAAGCGTCGGGCTTCATGACCTTCCTGTCTGTGGCCCAGGGGTGTGCGCATGCGCGCTGTTCAGCTGTTCACTCTCCCGTGAGACACTGTCATTGTCATGGAGCGAGCAGTGCCCCCAGAGCCCGTTTAGGGTCCGGGCCTCTGAGCCCCTCGCTGTGGGCTTTCTAGTCCATTGCACACAGATGACCATCACTGTTTATCCATTGACCAGGGACTGAGGACCCATGGGGAATCCCTTGGGGGCTTCTCTCAGGGCTGAAGGACTCTACCTCATGGTTCTGTTGCTTTGCAAATGACTGTGAGCTAACGCTGCTTTTGTTGTCTCCCGCCCCTCCCCCACCCATCCCAATCCACACAACAACTTTTCTGTTTGCTCTCATTACACCCTTTAAATGCATGTGCACCACAGTTTCCCATGGCAAAGGAAGTTAGGTTAGTCTGAGCAGAAGCAGGGGCGCTGGGAGGACTAGGGTAGTGAGTGGGGTCCCAGTGGGCCTGTGTGCACACGCATGTACGTACATCCGGAAAACTAGTGAGTCTCTTGACCTTCTGTTGCCCAGAACCAAATGATTTTAAATTCTGGCCCTTTTTCTAGTATTGGGAGTCTCTTACTGGTCATTGGATAGCACCCAGCTCAGCGAAGCTGACTAAGGGTTTGTTAATAGGTCTTCTGGGGGACCTTGCTGGCAGCATTCCCATGATGATTCCGTAGTCTCCCAGTGACCCTCACCGTGGAATAGCAGCGATAGGCTCACCGGCAGTGATTCAGCAGGCTGTTTGGAGCTGGGGACCAGCTCCCCTCTGAGTCTTCTGTCCTTTCCACTCCTCAGAATGGCCTGCGGTCCCAGTAGGCCCTGAGTTGTTCCTTCTTCTCTGGCACACGGTGCTAATCCGGCTTGTGTCTACCTCCTGTCTACTGTCATTGCTTCTACAGTGCTTCTCAGATAGAACCAAACTCCTCTTGCTGCTGCGGGAAGGACTCCAGGGAGAAGCCCTTCTGGTTTTGGAGCTCTACCCAATGGTCTGCTGTGGCCCCGGACCCTGGCACTGGGTCTGCCACTGTGGCTTTGCACAGCTGTCCTCCCCTTCAAAGACCCGGGTCCCTCTTACCTTGTCCCTCTGTTCTCTATATATCTTTATTTAGAGAAGTCTTGTCTCAAGGGTCATGCATAGGCAGAGCAACATTCACATCTAAGGTTCTTCTCCCAATGGGACTTAATTCTCTGTTCTCACAAAACAAGGGGCTAAGAGCAATGGCTTTTATCAAGGACTTAGCATTGAAGGCTTCACCCAAGCCCCCTGTAAGCACATACCCAGTTGAGTAGTTAGTATCCTTGTCACTTTGGACACCTACACTCTAGCCCATGGCTATGCTCCCGTACGGGCAGATGTCGGAGAGCTTGCTGAAATCCACACATGATTGGCTTGCTCACATCTGACGGTGCCACTAGAAGTCCTGTCACAAGTAGTCCTTATACTTTAAATGTTCAGCTACTGAGACAGGTGTGATGTTCTTACTTCACTCAAGATCACATTAGAAAAGGGCATGTGAGCTGCATTATATTTTCTGAAATAAATTCATAGGACAAAGAAATGAGGGTCCATATTTTTACATTGTCTTGAAGAAGATAGTAGAGACCGCTGAAATGACACCATGGCTGTGTACCTTTAGTACCTTTTGTGAATTGTGCCTGAAGATACTGTTTTCATTTTAGAAAAAAACAAAGGTCAGATCCCCAACTCCTCCACCTCTTTATCTGAGTCTCCTCTATTTCCTTCGCCAAAACTTTCCTGCACATCCTTGTGGTGCCCTTGTGGCCCAGACCAGCCCCACAGTTGCCTCTTCCGTGTCTCTCTCTTGGTATCTGGTTATTTGTAGGCTTAAGTCTGCTGCCAGAGATGCTGTGAAGTTGGAAGAACTTTGCTTGGCTCCAGCCCAGATCAGAGAGGGCCAATGGTTGTGTTTTTACTGCTCCAATTACTAAATGCAAGATACGATCATCTTTGCTCTTGGGGAAATGGCATTATTTCTACATTAATTTTCCTAGAGCCATGGCTTTCTGGTTTACATGGAAAAGGCAGTGAGAGTGGAAGGCCTTTTATAATAGAGGGTGGCAAGAAGTGTGCCCCATCAAAAACAAATGTCTGTTTAGATCTCTGTACCCATGTTCAGCCCTGGGGCAGAAAGCATCTTAAGACAGCCCAGAGTTTACTTCATGTCTATTTTTTCTTTCAGTTCTAAATAATCTGAATTTTTGTTGAGCAGTGTAACAATGCCCTGCTAGCAATGCCCTTTTCAGTGACCCAGAAGGACCCCCTTTGAAAAACTTCCCTTTGCTCTTCTACCCTAAACTAGGAATCTTAAAAGCAGCTATGAAACTAGGATTGAAATCACATCAAAAGATTAAAGGTATAACCTTCTTTAGGCTGGAGTACCTTACATCTTCCTCTCAGGAGATCTTCTATGTGGTAGAGAGATCTATTGTTCAAACAGCCTGTAGCAAAGGCGTTATGGGTGATAGCCAAGCGGGCGTTGGATTTCAAGTGAAGGAATGTGGCTTTGGTGAGCAGGAGCCCAGGTGTCATACTGTTAGGTGGTGGCATCCATCCTAGAAAGCTGTGCAAATCACAGCCCTTTCCAGAGATGTGCTAGCACAGAGAGCGAGTTAGGGGTCTGGACCAAGGGAAGATGAGTGAGCTAGCCTAATCCACAGAGACTTGCGGAAAAGTTCCCCTCATTTCTCATCGCACAGACACCCCTGGATCACACCGCGCGGTTTCTCCTGTAACCCGTCATCCCTAAAAACTCCACCATGCTGTCGCCATTAATAGCCATCTAACATCGTGGCCCTGCTTTCAGGTACAATCCCTCCACTCATTAAGTCAGTTGTCCAAAGCGAAGAAGGGCTGACCACCAATGAAGGTCTCAAGATCCTCGTGACCATCTCCTGCATCCTAATCGGCGTCCTGCTGCTCTTCGTGCTTCTCCTGGTTGTGCGGAGGAGACGGCGGGAACAGAGGCTGAAGCGGCTGAGAGGTAGGTCCAGGCACCTGTGTCTACTCTGTGCTCCCTAAAGAGAGGCCAGCCAGAGGCCACTCTCCAGGGCAAAGACATGTCCTGTAGGAGCCTGCTCTGCCAGCTATGTTCAACTCAACTCGGTGCTTGATGTGGCCTCTGCAAGACTTTGGAGCCCTGGGGTGGGGAAGACAAAGCATCCAATCACACACAGTCAGAAATGGAGTGCCAGCAGCCCCTTTGCAAGTCCCCTAAATCCTAGATTTTGGCAGACATATAAAATTAATTTCTCATGGGATTTTCAAGCCTGCTCCGTTTGATTTTCAGTGGTTCTGGTAAAGCCACCAATTATGGCTGTAGCAAGAAAAGAAAAAAAAAAGGAGCTTTGAGATTTGCTCTGGAAATGAAAGTGATGTTGCCTGGAAGCAGAGATAGGGACTCGTGCAGTGAGGCAGGAAACACACCCTTTTCACCTGCAAGGAAAACGCAGCAGAAGGACACAGGCTGGAGAGCCATGGTGAACAGATTCCGTTTCTGTGTGGTTCTGGGTGATGAGGCTCCCTTCACACTTCCTGGCCAACAGCCCTTGCTCTGCAGTGTGAGTGCAAGGAATTTCAAATAAGGAACTCTAGGAAGGAATCGTTCTGTACCTCCCACTTATCAGGTCTTGGACCAAGCCGTTGTTTGACCAAGGGCACCCATGGAGTACTTGTGTTTCAGTTATCAAGACAGTGTGGGTGGGTGTCACATCTCTGTAGCCTTCAGAGTTACATTTAAGGGGTAAAGCCTTGAAACAGACTTTCAAGCACATCCATGGTGCCCCCCCCCCAGACCTTGATTCCTTACTTGATCTCATCTGTAAGTGCTTAATTTGTCTGTGATCTCATTAGCACAGCTGGGCATGATGCTGTGTGCTCCATTTCCCTCTTCAGAAATCTCCTAACATGTGCCTCTCACTCTGCCAACTTGAAATCCCTTTTCTCCCTTCTGCACATTATAACTGTCTTTCCTTTAAATATCCCAGGGCCCAGAAGTTCAGATGAGTCACCTGTCTCATCAAAATTTTCTTCCTGAATCAATTACACTTCGGTTTTGTAGATGACCTAAGCACTTTGATAGGTGCGTCACATAGATCAGGGTAACGTGCTCCCTAGATGTACTACTGAGATATGCACTCCTCACCATCTAGCAGGTCACATGTGCTCAAACAGGGTTTCAGACAAATCCTAAAGTGTGAAGGAGGCAGGGACGAGAAGGGGATGGAAAGACAGGAGTCTATTGCAAAGATAGAATAATACCCAATGTGTTGAGAAACTTAGTAGAAAAAGGATCATGTTGCATTGCACTTAAAGAGTGCCTGTCACTAAAGTATCAGTGGACATTTTGATAACCCCTTTCACCGTCAATCACAATCGGCTGGGCTTTGGGGACATTGTCTTTGAGGTATCTGTCCAGTGCCAGTCTTCCTTTCCTGTAGACAGCAGTGTCAGACTGGTTCCATTTAGAAGGTATGAATTGCCTGAGAGTCTTCATACCAGCCATGAAAGTATCTTATTGATAACCTGGGCTGACTCATATGGATGTGGTAGCAGATGGATGACGTAGCTGTGCAGGACTCCTCAGGGCTGTAGCACCTGCCAGACCCCTTCCCTCACTTACTTCCCCTTTCTCGGATACTGTTTTATTTTCATGACTGGGCTTATAACCTCAGCGCCTAATACTGCTTTTTCCTAGGCAAGAAAATTTCCAACAAAAGCTGTTGCCAATAGATCAGACCGATGGAGACCCACCATGTTTCGAATTTTCCTCCTTACCAGTCCCTTGATCTTTAGTTGTTGATTTGCAGAGAATATTCTGGGAGTAACTTCTTCTTCTTTTTTTTTTTTTTTTTTTTTTTGCTAGCATCTCTACATCTAGACTCTCGTGTTTTGCAATAAGTCCACCACATCTGAGGGCACAGGCTCTCAGTCCCTGAAGTGGTTTTGTTTCCATTGTGTAGGAGATAAGGAAGAGCTAATAGGAAGGTAGCAAGAGAGACAGGCTGTATTCCCATGAGATGCTAAGGAGCAAAGAATTCAAGGGAAGTAGCTTGTTTCAGCAACAGAGTGCCATCACTCTTGCCTTTTTTTTAAGTGCCTCGTAAAGACTTCGAGAACAAAGAGTCTAACAGGAGAGGGGCAATAATGCAAAGAATGTGGTACCCAGTTCAGACCCCACCGCTTTCTACTGCCAGACTTAAAGGGCAAGTTAAGATGGATCTAATTTAGCAATTCCCTGTTGGTTATCTACCATGGGTCACGTGTAAAGAAAAAAAAAATAAAGCCAGCATTTTCCTGTTTCCCCAGTTACTTTTGATCACAAGAGTTTGACCCAATCCTGGCAATCAAAAGATCCCCAAGACCCTCTAACAGAAGTGCAGAAGTAGAGGACACACTCATTTCTTTGTAATCCTGAGATGTGCCTTAACAGGACAGATAAGTGATGAGCCCACAGAGAACCATGGAGAAGAGGAGAATCGTGGAACGCCAGGCCAGTCCCCAGAGAGATCTACAAGCTTCCTACCCTCTTTTTTTTTTTTTTTTTTTTTTTTTTTGGTTTTTCGAGACAGGGTTTCTCTGTGGCTTTGGAGCCTGTCCTGGAACTAGCTCTTGTAGACCAGGCTGGTCTCGAACTCACAGAGATCCGCCTGCCTCTGCCTCCCGAGTGCTGGGATTAAAGGCGTGCGCCACCACCACCGGCACTCCCTACCCTCTTGAAATGTCCATTAACTGTGTAAATCATTTCCAACCCCGATGCGGCCACCGAGTTTGAAGTCATGAGTGTCTATTAACCCCTCAGAAGTCATTAGCAATGGTACTCAATTAAAGGCTGGCCCAGGTACAACAGATCCTCTGCTTACATTCCAATCAGTCCCCATAGGTTTATAGGTTCCGTGGAGAAAACTGTTTCCTGCCACACTTTTCTTGTCCAAAATTAGGCCGGCATTTCTAGGAACACATTGGTGTTGCTTGAACATTCACTTAGAGGGATCAAAACTGGGGTAAGCCCATTTGAATCTGGAAGAAAATTAGGGCGCCTCGTGGGTGCCCTTAAGGTTATTTGAGGCCAAGTTCAGAACGTTCCCCTTCTTTAGTGGCATCGTCCAAAGTTAGACATAACTAAAACACTTCTACGGACGGCACATCGTGCTGTGTAGAGAGGCAACCTAGTTAGGAGAGGACAAGGTAATATTCTTCTATGCAAAAATAAAATGAAAGGAAGTGGGACTCAAGCAGCTCAGCCAACCTATATTCTCCCTTCCTGAGGACTTACTAAATTTAGATCAGAGCGACCTTCTAAATTGTCTCCAAGTACTAGATATTTTTTTTTATCTATATCTTTATCCAGGACTTCAGAAGCTGTGTCTTGCTTTTAATGATTTTAATGCCCTGGTTTCCCCCAACTCCTAGATCCTTTGAACTGCAAGGTTAGAGAGGGAATCACCAGCTGGACCCAGAATCCCAGCAGCTGCAACCTAATAAAAATGTCATTCCAGGTCTAGTACTCTCCTCTGATATTAGTAAAATGTCTGCTGTTTAGGAGGGGAGTTTCGAGGGACCAAAATCCTGCATTGGTGCCCCTTAGCAGGGGTCAGCTGGCATTGCCAAACCAGAATTCTACCTCAAATAAGATAAACATTTAGTGATCATTTGGCATGGCTGCCCGGCATCAGTTTGACCACTTCTCTAGAAAAACACCCTTCTCCCCGTAAAACAGAAAGCAGTCACTATTTCAAACGTGCTCCAAAATGAATGAAGATTTCCAGACTGACCAATTCCAGGCGGCCATTCCAAAGAGAATCTGGGCTCATGCTTTTCAAGGTGCAGTCCTGGGGTGGTCTGTGAGGAGTTGTTTCCATTTTCTTAGTCCTACTGACTAGTTTCTCCTCTGTAAGCAATCGAAGGCTTTCCCCATTTCTCTTTCTTTCTTTCTTTTTTTTTTTTTTGAGCCTGCACTGGAACTAGCTCTTGTAGACCAGGCTGGTCTCGAACGCACAGAGATCTGCCTGCCTCTGCCTCCCAAGTGCTGGGATTAAAGGCATGCGCCACCACCGCCCGGCACTCTCCCCATTTCTAAAACCAAAAAGCAACTTGAACTCTCCTAAGGTCAGGCAGGCTTAGAGCACACTGGCACTTATGCTTGAGAAGAAAGGAAAAAAGCAAACTCCCTACCCCAGGCAAAGGGGAGAATGCAAAAAAGGTTGACCATTGAGGGGGTTCATTGCCAAGCCAATAAACGGTGGTTAAGAAAACATGGTATCGGGACTGAGGGTTGTTCAGTCAAATGTCCACCTCATAAGCATGGGCATCTGAGTTTGGTCCTCAGATGCTACTTAGGTATTTGGTGGTATGCACTTGCAATCCCAGCATTAGAAGGTAGAAAGAGGCAGATTCCTGGGGCCCAGCAAACAGCCAGACAGCCTTCTGGTCAACCTCCAGGTTACCTGATAAAGGTGAACAGATGGATGGTGCCTGAGATGTAATGCCCAAGAGTGTCTTCTGGTCTCCACACGAAGGTGCACGCATGCACACCTATATAACATGAGCTACCACCGCACACACACATGCACACACACATATGCACACACGTGCACACGCACACACATGCACACACATGAACTCACGTGAATGTACACATGCACACACGTGCGTGCACACACACAAACTCATGCGCACGAACACACACATGCACACACACACAAAACCAGGATCCTTTATATGAAAGCTTTCGTTCTATCTTTCATTTTCTCCAGTGCTTTCTTCCTCCTTTTTCCTCTTTCATCCTCTTCCTCTCTAGAGCAATCCTATCCTTCTCCTTCTCTCCCTTTCTCTACAGTTTTCAGAGCAGAAACAAGGAAACAAGAGTTTCTGTGTGAGAGGGTAGAGAAGAAGCAGGCATTGAGATGAGATGGAGGTGAACCAGGAGCAGCTGGTGAGCTGGACACCACAACAGGCAGTCAAGATCAGGCACTGTGGATATCAGGCTGTTCCTGGAACCTCGCCTGGCTTGCCAGGGTACTCTGGCCTGCCCTTGTTTGTTCTTGCGATTTTCTCAGGTCACGAGCACGCAAGACTGTCTTTGGGGACATTTATCTCTCCTCAACTTTAAAATCTTCCACATGAGCATGCCAGTCATTAGAAGTTATGGCTAGGATCTTGTAAAAACCTAAATGCAGGTTTACAGCCATGGGAAAAAAAATAGCTACTTTATGATATCCTTTTTTCAGCCACACCAAGAAGTGGGGCTGATAGTAGGGAACTTTGAAATAGGAACTTTTGATGAGTGGAACAGCACAATGAGATCTTCTGTCCATAGATGGTTCCTTCTTCTTTGAGGCGTACAAGCGACTTCACAGTAGAGGTTAGTCCAAGCACAGCCTGTTTTCCTCAAGCTTCAGACAAGCAAACAGACCCGAGGCTCTGAGTGAGAATGCTCTGTCTTTATCCACCCCTCTCTCTCCCTCCCTCTCTCAGAGAAACATAAGAAACATACAGATGTTTAAAATATGAAGCTGTTCAGACTTTTAAGAAAGCCTTGCTGGGCTGCAGGAAGGGGCCTGGGCGGACCACTCCATGACATTTTGCAAATACACTAGTGTTCTCCTTCACACATAGCAGAGCCAAGGTGAGAACAGTATCCTCGGAGGGTGCATAGACACCGAACAAGGCCAAACTGTGATGCTCCTGAGACCCCTGGGGTGCATCTTCCGGACCTGACAGACCTGTGCACTTCTAGAATCCTCTCCCAACAACACCTGGGAGACTCAATGGGATATTGGCATATTGGCATTGCCAATGTCCGTGTTGTGGAATTGAGAAGTATAGGCCAGGATGGATCTTTGATTGTGAAAAGGTCCAAGGCAACACTGGGATAAAGGAAGAGGAGAGTTCAGGTCACTGTCCCAACCCCTGTCCTCCCAAGAAGCTTGGTATGTGGAGCTAAGAGATAGGCTGACTCAATAAAATTTTAATGACTAGCAATGACTCATGGAGCCAGAAGTAAGCATGCTGTCAAAAGCAAGTAAATGCAATTCCCACCTCCAAAACCCCCTGGTTAATCCATTTTAACGTGATTACCTCGCCCTGTCATATGGTCCCTTATTTTATCAACACAGTGGTATATAACTTGTGCCTTGCATCTCTGCCATCATGCATCTACACTTCTTCCATTGACCACTTGGAAGCCAGTCAGTATCATGTGCTCAGCCGCATGGCCTCTTGCCCACTAGCAGACCCTCATAGTCCTCTACCCCAGCGCACACATGAAACTCTTCACCACAAGCAGATGAGCCCGACCATCATTATCGCTGTCGTCATTTTCCAGTCTCCCCTGTATCGTTCAGGAGCTGAAAAATAGCTTCAGAAACTCCTTCCTTCCACACAGTCTCTTTCACTGGACTAGCCCGGTATACTTTATCCATCATCCCTTACACAACAGATTAGCAGAGGAGTCAGGAAAGGTGTGTAGAAGTCGCTAAGGATTTCAGGAGCTATTTCACCCAGTCTTTATCTCAGATTGATCTGAAATATGAACATGTGAAAACGTAGAAAGCTGTGCACAGGGCTGCTTGACTGTGCTTGGGCAGGAAGAGCTGGGCTCTGGGTGATGTTCCCACAAAACAGATGGCAGGTGGAAAGAAAACCTCCCAACATCTGTTCTGGTGTGCAGCAGGAGGAGTGCTGTTTGAGCCGGAATGTCAGGACCAGCAATTATAAAAGGAAGAAAATGGAGGGAGAGGGAGAGGGAAGGAAGAAAGGAAGGAAGGAAGGAAGGAAGGAGAGAGGGAAGGAAGGAGGGAGAGAGAGAGGGAGGGAGAGAGAAAGGAAGGAAGGAAGGAAGGAGGGAGGGAAGGAAGGAAGGAAGGAAGAGTGGATGGATTGACAAAGGAGATGAGATGAGAGAGAGAGAGAGACATAGCTCTAAATGCTTAACAATTACCAGAGCCCTAATTAGCCGTCTGTTTTTCCCCCCAAATCTAGGAAGTAGCCAACGTTGCAGGGAGCTAGTTGGTTTTTCAGTGTTGGCATAAAAGAATCACACCGTCTCAAAAGACAATGAGCAAAATGTAGACACCAGTTAATGCTATGGTATCTCACTGAAGACTCCCCACAACTACCACTGGAAAGATTAGGATCACAGATCACAGGGTTCAAGTACTGAGAGACCCCAAGGGAGACCATTTTAAGTTTCTAGGCAAAATCTTCCCACCGTGATCCACAAATTTTTGTGGAGAGTCTTTGGATGATGGATAGTACCCACCCATTTAACAATCAGTTCAGAACCTTTTACTTTGAAGTGAGCTAACTTAAACCATGGAAAGGCTGGTTTCTGAGCCATCAAAAAATGGAATAGGAGCCACCAGAGATCTGGGAGAGACCCACTCTCTGTTTTGGCAAGGTTGACTAATAAGGAAAGAAGTCAGTTGTGGTGAGCCCCATGGAGGATTGGGCAGACTGTGGTATGTAGCTCATAAGATGGGAAGGAAGACTAAGACAGCAGCGTGAAGAGTCCAGAGAGCATGGAGCTTGAAAGGCTGCAGTCAAGAAAGTGACATTGAGTCAGCAGAACTGCAAAGTCTTCTAGAGGAGTTGTAGAAAATCATTTGCAACTCCTGTAAGGGATATGGCACTCTCAATAGTGTGTGGGAAGAGAATATATATAATTTATATACATATAAAACTATCAGTGTCTGCGTGCACTCAAGCTGGTTGAACTGAATAAAGGACGTTATGAAATCGCAAGCCTTTCATAAAAGGGAGCCCAAAGTAGGGAATTATCTAAAAATTAGGCCCTGTGAGAGGTGCCTGAGGATTTTAGAGAATTTAACCTCAAGAAGAGAATACTCAGCCCAAACATGAGAACAGCAATAATATTCGGATGGCCTCAGAGACCCACCACTATAGACAGAAAGTGTATCAAGAATTTCAGTACCAGAGAGGACAACTGTATCCTTGGAAAGTCAAGTGAGATGGTACCCACCTGTGACCCCAGCTCTGGGGGGACTGAGACCAGATCAGGAGTGTGAACCAAGACTGGGCTATATAGCAGACCCTGTCTGAAAACAGCAATAAAAGAGGATCCCAAAGAAATCTTGGGCCACTCCCCCACTTCCCATCTACTGAGGACTAGGCTATACTCAGGAGGCAAAGAGGAAGAGGGAAGAGAATGTGGGTATTTGAACAGGTGACCACAGGCAAGATTGGAGTGTGTTCAGCTACAGGCTCAGGGAAGAGCAACAGTGCCAACTGCCACTGGTACCAGGAGGGAACAGAGAGCCAACCTAAAGCTGAGGGCCTTGGAGAAGTCAAGTCATATCATAGAAAGTTCACGAAAGAGAGAGAGTCATATCAGGAATCAAGAGCAGCAGGCAGGACACCTAGAGCACCACAGGAACTCCCACTGAGCAACTCAGTGCTCAAGATCCCTACAGCGTGGAGTTGATTTTGAGAGTGTCAATCATAGGTGTGGCCCTGGGAGGCACAGTGTAAGTCAGCTGCTCTTCTGGTTCTTCCTTTTGACAAAAAATAGACTAGACACTGAATCTGGGGTCGCTCCAGTTAGTATCTGAGCTGAGAAGAAGAAACAAAACACAAGGTCCTACGGGGAGATGTTGGGGAGCTCTGAATTCTGGGTGTTCTGGAATGCGAGGGGGCATTTGGTGTACAACAACAGGAGACAGTCACTTTGGTGACCTAGCACCCCAGCTCTGGACCCCCTAAAGGTAGCGCACATTGTAATAGCTGCCTGAGACCCAAGGGAAGGGATTTTAAATTTCATTAGGAAGCTAATTTGAAAGCCTCTGTCACCGTTAAGATCCTATGTTCCACAATTATTATGATGTACTAACTTGCTCCAGATTCCCTCCTTTCCCTAAATGAAAGTATGACTGAGAGGTGCCACTGGGCTTTACCCTCTCCTTATAGGAACATGAACAATGCTCCAAGCCTTGTCTTTGCCCAGATCTCTCCCTAACTTGACTCCTAGCCTGCCTCTAAATAGCCCTACCCAGCACCTCTAGCTCCACCTCTAGCTGAGGGGCTCTCCACCCAAAGCTAGGTTCCATGTCTTACTAGACTCTGGTCCTATCCCCTGCTTAGCATCCCCTTTCTAGCCTTTGTCCTGGGCTCTGTCCAGTCTGTCCTGTCCATACTACAATTGTCAGGGCTCTGATTTTTGGCAGGTGCTTTCCAATATCACATTGTACTATCATCCCCACCCCTAGGTCACTTGATTCCTTAATCCAACCCTCACAGGTTCTCACTTGACCCCTGTAAGAAGCTGGTGGGAGAAGAGAGTATCCAAGTGTCTCTCTAACCCTCCTGAGTAAGAGGCATGATGAGCACCAGTGTACAGCCCTCTCATCCCCGCTACCCCCTCTGCCATCTTCAACCTCATCTTAGCCAGGCAGCAGCTTTCAGACCATGCTAGCCACCTCCATAATGTTGGGGCCACCCCCACCCATCCCCACGCCAGTGACCTCTCTATCCAGTAAAAGAGACACATTCTTTCCTGAACAAGTTCATTATCCCTGTGCTGTGAGTTCTCCGTGTGGAGCAGATTGACCATGCAAGTCTAACCCCTCAGTTGAGGTTCCTGGCCCCTTACAAGCAGAGGTCAGTCTCTTTTTCCCCAGATTGGCTCATTCTGATGCACTACTATCCTTGGATCGTCTCCCTTAGCCTTATGGGGCCAGGTGTCTGCTCCTTGGTGTCTACTCCAGGGACAAAGCACCATTAGGACAGCAGAAAAACTGTTTGAGCCACCAAGACTGGACATGCTCCTCAGGACCCAGGTCCTCATCTCTAACCGCCATGCAGTGATACTAGAGGAACTTATCTTGTACTCCTAAGAGAGCAAGCGTGATGTGATACAAGTCCTTAGAACATGCTCCAGAGTCATGTCACCCAAACCTAAACCATGCTGAAGAGTTGGGCTTCTTAGCTTAGTTCCAGAGAACTTAGAAACTGTAGAAGACAGAATGTCCAGCTAGTACAACTTTCCCAAAATTCCAACTGAGATGGAAACAGAACATTGTAGCTAAGATAGAAGGAAGACATGTGTCATTGAGGATGGGCTTTGGGGTCGACCAGTCCTAAAGTGATCTTAGCCCAGGAAGGAGATCAACCAGCTACAGCCAAGGTCTATTCAGTTAGAGGGGTACTTGAAAATTCTGTTCTCCTTTGTGAAGCCTTGGCACCCTACACACTAGTGTGAAAAGCCTCCCAAGGAGTGCAGGTGGCTAACCTGGAACAAAGATGCAAGTGTGCGGGGTTGGGTATCTCAGACGTACATGCCCAGTGGGAGCTGAAGACAAGTATTTACTCTGTAAAGTTCTGTCCTCTTTCTTAGCATATTGTACTAGCCACTGTTGGGTGTTACATGGAGCTAATTACTCCCCAGCTTCTGGCATCCCGTAGATATATTTACTTTGGACGTGTTAAATCATTCAGGAAGAGTAGAGATTCATGCTATTTACTTCATCTTTGCAGACAAATATATAGACATGAGCTGGGAGATTCAGCACTATTTTGCTTCCTGTGTTTTTCCATGTGGGTGGAATAGAGGGGACTAGTTTGGTCTTCCATACTGAACCCATCTGTGCACAAAGCTGGGGTCCCCACGTTGAAGCTTCCAAAGGGAACTGGCATGGCCTGGTGGCTTGTAGAGCAATCTCTCAGGGTCATGGGGCACCAGGTGCTGGATAATAGATCTGAGATTGTCCCCAAGTCTTTGCACATGGGACAAAACAGGCAAATCATAGCCCCCAGTGAAGGAGGTGCAAATGTCCCTGCGTATGCCTTTCTTCATCAAACAAATCCATTTCCAGAAAGTTCTGTTCCTTGAACAGGGTGCCTAACATAAAATCATAGAGCAGTGAAATAAATAAGAGAGAGATAGACAGAGACAGAGAGAGACGGAGACAGAGACAGCGAGGATTTTGTGTTCCAGGAAAGGAAACGTCACTTTTGCCAGGAGGGACCGTGTAAAAGGCGTAAATCATACTTTAGAGCCATCTCTAAATAGTGTTACCAAATAAGTCGATCTGTCCTACAATATTCTGAGATACGATTTCTTGTGTCAGAGGTGATAACCAGGTCTCTATAAATAGTGTTTTGGGGGCTGGGGGAGGGGTATTCCACAATAAAGTTTTATATTCTGAGTTTGGAAAAATAAAACACCCAAGTTTGTAAAAACCAGTTTCCAACCTGAGGGCACAGAGCTCTAGACTGAACCCCTTTAAAGCAAGGCATAGTAACTTAAATTTTCCATCCTTGTCTTTCATGGGTAATGAAGAGTCAGTTTGTTCTACATAAATGATTTTTCCCAAATGTTAATTTTCTGAGTATTGAATATGAAACTCGGTTTTCTAGAAGTGATAAACAAATAGATTGGAATAAAATCTTTAATAGATGTTTGCAGTTTTATGGGCACAGGATCCTCATGTATCTTTCTGCTATAAATAAAAGCCATAAAGGAGTCCTCCGTAGAAGAAATAAAGGAACCATAAAGCCTCTGGTCATTAGTGGAGCACTGGTAAACAAATGCACTGGAGATGGCTTGCCATCCGACTGGAGGGTTTGTTATGACCACATAAATGAGTTGATTTCTTCTCAGTGTGTATTAATTATGAGTTGTTGATCTTGTACTAACACCATCTTTCTCTCCCCAGATGCAAAGAGCTTAGCTGAAATGCTCATGAGGTAAGAACACAATGTTCTAATTGTTCGCCGGGCATCATGTATCAAAGAACAGTTCCACTTTGCCTTGATAGTTTCTTAATGATATGCATGATCTGAAGTTGGCGGCATATTTTCATTTCAACATACAATTTCCATTTATATTCCAAAACATCCACGTAATGGGTGGCTGGCTACACGGGCACCGAATGACTTGCCCCACAAGGCTGTCGTTTGGGCTGGGCTCAAGCAGTAGGGTGCTGGGGCTGAAGCAGGCATCAAGGGTGTGTTATGGAGAGCCTGGGTTTGGCTTCTGATTAGGTGAGCGGTCTCTGAGATCAAGATTTCTTTCTACAGAGTTAGCCCAGTTCAAGAAAGGCTACGCAGGGAAATGTGTTGTGCACAGTGCTCCCGAGGCCACGGTGCACTGCGAGACCCTCACCTTCAGTTCCTAGGTGCCTTCTGCACCCTTCTCCTTGTGTGTTCTCCAGCTCCTACTGCTATTGTCCCTGCACTCCAGGCCTCTCTGGAGCCTGCCTGTTTTATCCTCAGCACTGTGGCATCCCCGTTCATCACTGATGTGTAGATGCAATGAACAGGGGTCACGGAAGAACTGTCAAAAATAAGCCGCCTCCTCTCAAGCTCTACCTGTAAATGTCCACGGGACTGGGGGGTAAACAATGGTGTGAAGAAGAGGGCATGTCACTTCCGTGCCCCCAGACTGCTGCATTCCTCCTGCCCCCCATCCCCCCAGCCCCTTGCCTTCAAACATTCTTTCCCCTGTGCTTTCTAACCTATGCACTCCGTAAAAAATGGGAGCAGTGTGGTACTGAGCAGTTAGTTACATGTGTGGGTTAATCAGATGGCGTGCTACCTCTCCCCTGATGCTCTTACTTCCAGCCTTTTAATGATGTAATGATCAAAGAAAAGGCGAAACAGGAAAATTAGCATGTGGAAAACAAGGAAATGATCAGAGCCCCTAGTAGGCAACACAGGGTTGCCATTTTAGGTTGCCTTGACTGGGAGAAAGAGAGGATGCGTTGGAGCTCTTTCCAGTCTGTATCCTCTGTGGTTGACTCCCACTTCCTGTCCATCTACACATGTACCTTGTCAACTTGTTATTCACTAGGAGTCCATGTCCTGTGTCACCAGTATCTTTGGCAGTATAGGAAGATTGGATGCCATCAGTGTACCAAGATTGTTTCTCAGAGACATCTTTGGAGATACTGTGTTTTAAACCTCTGTGTACAAAGCAATAGTATGGCAGGAATCCAGGCTAACTCTGAAATGTTGGGTGGCAGTAATTAGATGAATGTTGATGTCATTTGCCAAGAACAGGAGCATAAAGGCAGGGTATGGGCATTTTGAATTTTAGTGATCGAGTTTGGGAGCTGGTATTTATCAGGACACAGGGCCTGTGTAAGTCATGTAGAATTTAAAAGTTCTTTTCATAGATCAGTGAATTTGTCCAATAGACAGATGGCTACGAGAGTCTGGGCTTGAATGAAAGGCAAACAAATCCAAGTTTCCCCAAAATATCTCCTTCAGGATATAGTTCTAATCAGACAACATCAGACTTCTGTGAGAGATTCTGCACAAATCTGCATAAAACCCTTCACAGCCACGCTCCTCTGGTAACCCACATTTGTTCACTAAGGAAGTAAGATGCCTTGCAGTCTCATATGCTGGATCCGGGCCCCTCCGGACGTATCAGATGAAGCATCTAGAAAGTAAAGACACAGAAGCTACTTGTCTTATAACGACTGACTCAGCAGAACAAATTTTATAATGTAGGCTGGAAAACTATGCATTAATTGACATTTAAAATGAGGCGATCTCCCATACAGTTCTTTTTTTTTTCTTTCTGGCTGCTCTGTCATATAAATAATCAACAGTGTAAGTGATGAGAGCCGCCTGGAGCTTCGCATGGCATGACTACTGCTTACCTCGGCTGCCCATTCGCAGGGGCCATTTTGCTAATCTGGCCCCCAGTAGGGCTTCCGCATTCTCCTGGAAAGTTGGAGGCAATTGCAGGATGCTTTCCCCCTGTTGTGTGGATTTTCCAGCCCCTCCTTCCCGTTAGTGTCTCTCCCAATGTCCTTGAGGTGTCTGTGTCCATAACTCACACGTAGACTTGAAGGATGTGAAACCATAGTCTTGTGTTTTCTGCTTAGTAAGAATAATCTGAGTTTTGCTTCTTCTGAGAACCAGAATGCATGCCAGCATAGCCTTCCCTGCTAGCTCCAGAGCAAGATCCTAGAAAGGAATAGACATCCTTAAGGTCCCCAGAGCAAGATCTTAGAAAGTAATAGACATCCTTAAGGTCCCCAGAGCAAGATCTTAGAAAGTAATAGACATCCTTAAGGTCCCCAGAGCAAGATCTTAGAAAGGAATAGGCTTTGGTAAGGCAGATGGCAGAGTTGAAAGACCATCTGCCGAGTAGGAGTGATTCATGGTCTTCCCACTGGTTATCAATTAATGTTAAGAACATTAAAACTAGCCACTACTACCACTTCCCATTGCTGATTATAGTTTCCTTTCAAAGAACGAAAGTGACCGGGAAAATTATTTCCAAGTTCTCATAAGAGGTGGGATTCACTGGGAAGGAGAGGCAGTGATGTCATTATTGTAGGTCAGCTCAATCTTAGACTGACAGCTTCCCTGGCCAGGACACCACAGAATGGGCAACTTCATACCACTGTGTTTTGGAGGTGGCCTAAGAGGTCTAGGCTAGTCATGTCTGTCAATAAAAAGTAGACCTTTGAGTTGTGGTCCCTAATCTGGATAACTTTTTTTTTCCCCAGCCAGCTGAGGAGTTAATAAGCTATAGTTAAGAGGAAAATATGAAGTCCCAAGCTCATGTTCTGGTCTTCATGGCCAACAGCTGACTTTCTCACCTTGGACACATCATCCTCTTCGTCTTCTGCTTCCCACCTGAACATGTTCAGAATTTCCCCCACCTTTATCCTGTGTAAAATCCAGGGCTCTGATTACTAAGCAAGGTTAGCTATACTAGTCTGGGAACGCAGACGTGACCCAACACTACAAACACAGATACCTGGACCTCCTGAGGTCCCTCACTTAGCACTGCCACCATCACAAGGCTCCGTGGTCCCATGTGTGCATTTCAGCCTAACAAATACCCCAGAGAGGAGAAATGCTACCATTAGAGCAACCACTGTCAATTCTCGTTGTTTATTTTGATTTTCCTCCAAAGAACAACAGTGTTTGGAGCAAAACTATTTCCAAGTACTTCTAATAGGGTGGGACTCACTGGGAAGGAGAGGCAGTGATATCCCCATGCTGGGTGACAATCCTGAAAGTAAGATTTTCTTTTCATTTGTTTCTTTGAAAAAAGAAAAGGAGGGCTGGAGAGATGGCTCAATGGTTAAGAGCTTTGCCTGCTGTTCCAAAGGTCCTGAGTTCAATTCCCAGCAACCACATGGTGGCTCACAACCATCTGTAATGAGGTCCAGTGCCCTCTTCTGGCCTGCAGGCATATACACAGACAGAATATTGTATACATAATAATTTTTTTAAAAAAAGGTGTGCGCCACTACTACCCAGCATCTCCCCACATTAAAAAAAAAAAGGAAAAAGAAAAGGAAAGAAAAGAAAAGCAAACCTGTACTGAGAAGAGAGCTCAGTGGGTACTATGTTTACTGTACAAATATGAGGGCCCAAGTTTGGATTCCCAGCATTGACAGAAAAGCCAGGTGTTTCCATGGGTGTCTGTAACCCCAATTACAAGGGTAGGGACAATCAGATACCAGGGCCTTGCTGGCAGCTACCCTAGCTGCTCTGGTAGCTCCAGGCTCAGTGAAAAGACATTG
>JAQHUG010000361.1:1519095-1547061 GCA_028555095.1 Dicrostonyx torquatus
TTCATATTCATACAAACACTTATACACACACTCACACAATACTCACACACTCATACACAGGGCACACACACTCTTACACAGATACACACACATTCTGACACTTGTGGCTCTAACTTTAGAGAATTACAGTGACAACGAAGTCACTGGATGACCTGGGGAAGACTGTGTCACAAGGCTTCCTCCACGTTCCCTGTCACTGTCATTTTAATCAAACAGCGAAATGTCAAATGGCTCATCAGAGGTCTTATTTTGATAGCTAACACATTTAACTGGGTCCTGTGCTATGCCTTTTTTTTTTTTAACCTTCATTTTGCTTCCTTAGTAAAAACATGTAGAATGCTCTAGGTGTTGCCAATGGCTATCTGCTAATTACATTGTTTGAAGGTTTGCTGTGGCTCTAATGACCAATGGTGATGATTTTTGAGGACTGCCCTTTATATGTTAAACAATAGAAAACCAAACATGCCAGTAAATATTAATATCATGCAACACCTTAGTTGGAGCCCAGCATTTTAAACCAGGAATGGTATCCACTACAGCCCAGCCTTTGGGACTAGGTTGCTAGGCTCATGGTGTGTCGCCCATGATAACATGACACGTTTAGAACATACTTATAAAGCACCCTTTTTGACCACCTGCTGTTGTCGGTTCTAGAGACATGTAAGGACCAGACCAGATGAGTATATCCCTGTGGAGTCGAGATTCCAGTGGGAGAGACAGATAATGAACAAGATAAACCAATTACATGTGTTTAATTGACTTGATTAAACATACACCGGAGAGTAATGGTGCCAAGAAAACTAAATTAAGTAGAGAATGGGGCTAGGGCGGGAGGGATTCCCCTGAAGGGTCAGCCTGGCCTAGGCAAGCATCACAAGGACATTGTGGGAGGGCTGGAGATGTACTTCCTGCAAAGGGAGCAGTAAGCACGGAGGGGGTGCACTGGAGAGGCCCTGGGTCCCAAGGTTCTTCAGTGGAGATAGAGGTCGACCTCATGTCCTTGTCCACGAAGTGTCAGTGGCTCGTTGGCAGCAGCGGCCTTCACGGCAGTTACTTCGCTTGCTTCCTGTGTTCCTGTGACAGGGGACCATTTACTGTTGCTTGAGTGAAACCTGGGAACGGGTGCTCATAGTTTGTCGGAGCAGCTGCTGGCTGCCTTGGAACTGTGCTTGAGGAGAAGGAACCCGCTCGTGTTTCTATTTTTGTGCAAGGACACGCTCAAGTCCTCCACGATGCTTCTAAACAGGTCTTCTGGATATTCACAGCGGAGAGGCTGCCCGTATGTTTCTGTGGAAACTCAGACGGTGGACACATGGCAGGCACACAGGCCCCCGAGGATCGCAAATGCTCTCCGTTTTCAGCAACACTGTGAATCTCTACATTTTGCTCCCTTCTTTTTCTAACCCCAAGCGGAATGGGAAATGAAATAACTTGAAAGCGTAAAGAGACCATGTGGAAACCAGGCCAAAAGGCTTGCATTTGGGCTGCGAGTGATTGGCATGATCACAGAAAATAGCCCACTTACATCCAGTTATGAGTCTGCAGAGCAAGGAATTTGGTTCAAGATCAAGCACTCAGAGAAGCAGTGAACCTTGCAGGAGTGGCCTTGCTTGTGGAGTACTTTGTGAGGAAAGGGGTGTCATAATCTACCCAGTTGCAAGCTGGGCTTCAACAGGTTTCTCAAAATGGACCTGATATTGGTGGTTTAGGTCCCATCTGTCACTTGGTTTAGGAGTGGGTGAGGAAGAACAGGGGAAGCAGAGTGTAAGAATTCCTTCATTAGAGAGAAAAGCATTTGAGACGCACTGGGCAGACCTTTCTCGCCCCCCCCCCCCCGCTCTTGAGAGTAACTAGCAAATGAGGCCAGGGAGATGGGCAAAGAGCCTGCCGTGCAAACTTTAGGACCTGACTTTGAATCCCCAGCAGTCATAAAAGGTCGGGTGTGCTTGCATCTGAGTCACTGGGTACTTTGCAGCTGACAAGCCTTGAAGAAATAACTAGCGCTGGTTTCTAAGAGAGACTGTCTCAAGAACATAAGACGGAGAGAGCTGCTGAGGAAGACAGCCAGCGTCAACTCTGGCTTCCGCGGGCACAGGCATAAAAGGCATGCATGCACACAGACAGCAAAAAACAAGGAAGGAAGGAGGCAGGCACCCATCAGGTGAATTGACTCCAGAAATCATCCTCTGTAGACTTTGAAGACTCTGCCCTGGACCTAGGGCTGCCATAAACAGTCTCACGGATGAAGTGCACCAGTGCCTTCCACTTGCGAGGGGGTTGCTTTATAAAACAGTTTAACACCCAGCAAATCCTCATAAAAGCCTGAACCACCCCTAAAGTGGATTGCTAATTCAGGCCCCTGTCGGCTCTTTCAGATTTCTGTTCAGCATGAAAGTTTGACTTGGAGCTGCAGGCTGTAACCGGATGTGATTACACCAGACAGTTTCACCACCTACTTCCATTTACTTTCAGAGAATTCGCTCTCAGAGTAATTTTCTGGTACACAAATTTCGAGATAAAACTATTTTAGTAATTGAAGTTATTTTTTTCTCTATTTCAAAATACATGCTCAGCTAGTGATGCTGAAGATGCTAACAAGATGAATGATTTGTCACTTGAACAAAAGCCAAAGGACACGAGACTTCAATACAAATCTGTTAGGGAAAGCACCGTCCAGTGCCCAGCTGGTCCACAGACTTCCTCCCCTGCTGTCTTCACTGTGTCTCATGCCTGAGAAATGAGAATGTCACTGTCTGAATGTCCCCTTTCTACGTGTTTCATTTTCACTCTTACCCAAGAAAGGGGGATTTTTCTCAAGGTTGATTTTTTTTTTTATCAATCCCATCTATTAGAAATTTATATGATCTGAATCTCCTTTGTCTACTGACATTTAATTGTGATAAATTTACCTTAAAAGAAGGAAAAGCATTTTTTTCCTATCATGCGCATTCCCCACTCTTCTCTTCAAGTTGTGTTCATAATTAAGCAATAGATATTGAGAGACATGCTGGCGTCTCACTGAGTCGGACTGGCTAACGCATCCTCTCTTTCATCCGCAGTAAGAACACGCGGACTTCAGATACCCTCAGCAAGCAGCAGCAGACCCTGAGAATGCACATCGATATACCCAGGGCTCAGCTTTTGATTGAAGAGAGAGATACAATGGAGACCATAGGTGAGGTGCCCTGTTGGTTCTGTTACCCAGACTGGCTGCTGGAGCCACTCCTTCTCATCCTCACCTGGGAGCAGGGGAAGTGCTTTGATAGGACAATATCTTAGCTGCCCCTTGAGTAGACAAACCAAAGGGAATAATAAATACCAGCAAAGAACTTTGAGAGTTCCCCAACTCTGCTAGCTTTTGGGGCTTTCCCAAAGAGACCATTGTCCCTCCGAAGATGAAAATTTTACAACCCAGTGAGCCTCTGGGGCTCACCTCCTAAGGCTCCATCTTAGAAATTGTCTGTACTCTCCTCACCAACTCCAAGGTAAGCTCCCTTTTAAATAAGATTTTAAATCAAAATCTGATTAACATTTAAGTAAATAAATGCCCCCGTGTAGGCATCTCCCTGTTCCCAGCATTCCATAACATCCTGACTGAGAGGAACGCCCAGCCCCCCCCAGTTTCTCAGAAAAGCCATGAAAAGAAGACAGGTACTGTGGCCTATTCACTCACAAACCCAGCATCTTGGCCAGTCACCTTCTCTTTGTAGCAGTCACAGCGGTTCCCAACATTTGTTGAGAGCTCTCTAAATCAATTCCACGTGTTCTTAATAGCGCTTCTTGTGGGTTACTTGCCTAGCCTTCCATCGGCTGATAGGAAGGGTGACTGCTCTTATGCAAGATGTGAAAAGGCTTGCGTAGCTGGCCAAAGTTACCAGAGAGAAGCAGACCCACGGACTCTGGCAGACCTCCAGCGTTATCATCACGTCATTCACCCCCAGCGATAGGCCGTTGCCACCTGCTGTCCTACCAACAGGATTCTTCAGGACCCTCTAAGTCCCATGAGGCTTTGAGTACCATGAAATACACTAGTATCTTAATAGCCAGCTACTGGGACCACCCCTGTATAAACATTTGTTTTGGACGGTGTCTTCTGCCACTCACTGCCAGGGCAATCCTTTCCCCATAGCCTAGATACACGACCTGCCTCCCAGTCTGGTCCCTGAGTACCTCCTGCCAGGAAGGCTGCAAGGGCAGGGCAGGGGAAGGAAAGTCTCCTGTGCCAGCTTCACCCTTCTCCTGTCCCACCATCTTGAAAAGTCTCTTGAGATGATGACTTTGAAATGCCAAGTCCCGGGTTGCCCTCCCTGCATCAGAACTCAGTCCAGTCATAGCCTCATTTAGAAAAACTATGACCCAGTCTAGTCTGGCCCTCAGTCAGCTGACTCTCATTAATTCTTAGGTCCTCGTCAAATAGGAAGCCCCTCTTCATCTGAAATGCAGTAGGGTGTGTTAGGTTTTCTCAGTGCGGACAGAAGAGCCGGCTTTGGTTCTATAGTTGTCTATCATTTGGATGCTTAGGTTTGTGCAGTGCCTCTCATTGTCCTCTGGAGGTGGGGCATTAAAACTAAAATCACCTTTGGCCTCACACTTCTCTAAGCCACACCCTGTGTGTTCACTTCAGAATACAGGGAGACTATAGGGAGCTTGGCCAGATCACAGCATTCGATAATATGGTGAGGACTTAGACCTTCATAATCCTTCAAGTGCCTGTTACAACAGAACGGAGCCTGTCAGTGGCACACAGCTTCCAGGGGCTCTTTGTTGCTGGCTGAACACCAGACGGCCTACCAGTCATCTCTGTATGTCACCATGACCTGCGGCCAGAGATTCATCAGAGTCTGCCCGACATCATCTGTCACCAACCATCCTTTGCCTCCTATAATTCCCCAATAGTGGGTCAATGGCATTTCCTAATTACTAGGAAACAATCCAGGTTTGGGTTATAAAAAAATATTAGACCACCATTCATGTCTGTCCAGAATGGACGGCTAACTCCCTAAACAGACAGACACCTGGCATTTCCTAGGGCAGGTTTATAATCCAACCACGAATCTCATCTTAGGGGGAAAAAAAAACTGCCCACCAGAACCCACAACGCAGCTGTGTTATGAATGACCAACCAACGTAGAGAGAGGGCCTCTGGAGCCAGCTCTAATTGTGAGACTCCATCTCTGTGCAAATCCCACTTTCTGTGAGGGGTCAGATGACAGCTGAGAGCCAAGCCTCCCAGCCCAGTTCTGGCATTCTGCTCGGCACCAACCTGTGCTGTGCCACCCGCTGGGACACTCACAGACAGCTTGGCAGCCTCCTCCCCAGTTCTCTGCCAAGAAATCTGATTCTAACTTCAAGAGGCCTTTCCTCCCCTGCCAGAGCCTGAACAGCAACTGGGTTTTGTAAAGCTCGCTCTGTTTCAGAGCCATTTTTGGGCACAGAAGCCTTGCCGTGTTGTTTATGAACACAGCATCAGTGTCCCCCATCCCCCACCCCTTCTGACATGTTGTAGCAGGTCCTGGCTCACTGGTAATCAGAACCTTAGCTTGAATCACAGTCTTTGAAAATGTACAGAAACTATATATATCCCAACCAAAGTCTCCCTTTATGTCCAAGAACACTAGAGTAGCATGGAATGTAAGGACAGTCCCCAGACAGACAGTGGCACACGCCTCACACAGCTGGTCCCCTGAGACCTGGGAGGCAGACAGAATCCACCTAGGCCCTGACTCCTGCCTCCCCAGCCCTCAGTCTATGCTCTGATAGTTCTCATACAAGAGAGACATCCTGGAAGTCAGTCAAAGCGTGCACTAAAGATCAAAGCTCAGAAGGAGCAGGACAGGAGCAGGCCTCATCCCTTTAAAGGAGAGGAAAAGCCCATCAATTTCTTCAGGATGGCCCTTCTGTCCCTTTGTCCTCCAAACACTGGCTGAGGTTAGTGTGGCAACCAGCCCCAGTTCCTCAGAGTGTTCCAACAGCCAAAGGGGCCTGTCCCACGAGGCAACCCTATCACTGGGAACACTGACATTGTACACTATCTCAGGCAAGCTTTGGACAAACACATAAACCCAAGGTGTGTTAAGTTATCCCAGTGGTGTTGGTTTCTTAACAAACTGAGCCCAGAGAGAGCTACCCTTCTCTGTACCAAAGTGTGTGTGTGACTCTTTAGACGGACACAAACACGGTGCTGGCGTGCGTTCCTATCCTCGTTAAACACGCTTTGCTTTTCTGTGTGTCCCCTCTTACAGATGACCGCTCCACGGTCCTGCTGACGGATGCCGACTTCGGAGAGGCAGCTAAACAGAAGTCACTGACAGTAACTCACACGGTGCATTATCAATCAGTATCTCAGGCCACCGGGCCCCTAGTGGATGTCTCAGATGCTCGGCCAGGAACGAGTGAGTGGTCAACAGCACGCGGAATGTGTGGGTGTTACCAGTGCTAACAGTATCCATGTCCCTAGCAAACAAAACCATGGGGCTTCTCAACCGCTCACCTACGTAATAGATGTGATGAACTTTGAATTGGGATATTGAGATTTCGTTTATTATTTGGCACTGGTAGATGTGTGTCAACTCAAACCAACAAGTCTTAAGTCTCGGTTTACTGTAGATATTGCTAGAAATGTCAAGTGAATTGAATCCTTTGAACTCTCTACTACATGGAAAAGAGAAGGGTGATTGACTTTAGCATGTCTTGGCAGTGTCCCATTTGGGGAGAGAAACCACCTCACACGTGTTATCCTCAGCAACTTTTCAAGGCCCCTGCTCATAAAGCAGATGTCACAGTCCTTGCTTCACTATTGGAAGATGGAGTTTCAAACAGACAGCCCCAAGCTGCACATATCAAGTGGGAAAACCAGGAGGCCGCGGCTAACATGTCTGACCTCATAGCTTACATTGTTTTCTCCTACACACAGAGAGAAAAATGATGGTTCTGGTTAATCTAAAGATTTTTGTTGTGCTTAATTATTCATATTTGCATCCATAATAGATGGAAATTAATAACTGCAAAGAAGTTAAGTCTCATAAGTGTGCATCTAGCTTATTAATTAGATAGCCTTGTTTCTTCATAATTGAAACTATTCTTAAATCTCCTTAAAGGGTGAGAAATTAATGTCCTGATTGCTGGCATTTTGGAAGCTTTGCTGTCTAGCTTTGGAGTCCCTAATCACTCTCTTCGCACAAAGTCACACTTCTAGACCGGCATAATATCATGAGGAAGATCCATGATGCATTGCTGAAAGCTGTGGTTTGCAAGTTCTAGCTCATGCCGTGCAGTGAGCTCTGTGAAGCGGCTGATCAATTCCCAAACCAGGTTGTCATACTCAGGAAGGCACTGAACGGGGGCCGAGAATCATCTGAAACAGTGGCTTTGGCCATGCTGAAGCCATATTTGGTTTGTCCCCTATGCTAAGCGTGCTTCCTTCCTTCTGAGGGTGTCAGGATGGTCTAAAGACACACATAGTGCATGAGAGGAACTATTAGGTCCCCGGGGCTTGTGTCTGCAAGCTAAGAGCCTTGTTACTAAAATGTTTCAAGGCCTTTGACCTCTCTCCAACCACGGTCTAGCTCAGCCCCTTGAGAGCATTGCCTTCTTAGGTTTCTAGGCTGCTTTTGCTCTTAAATCAGGGAGAATTTGACACATCTGGAAGACATGTCTTACCTGCCTTGATCACAGCACATGCGTTCCATCTGCCAGGTAAAAGGCACCCCAGAATCATGCTTTCCTTTGAATAGACAAAGAGCAAAGACGTGCACAATGGGTATCACAGATAGTTAACACGGGAGAAGAGGCAGGGACAGGAATCACCAGAAACTTCCAACTGCATGAAGAATAAGCCCTGGGATAATGGGAAGTGGTTTTGACGGCATTTAAAATATCAACAGAGATGAATTTGCATCATGTACAGACACAGGTACCCCAGCAAGCAGGCAGGCATCCTGGGAGGGATGTGCTATGTGCCTCGGGGCTATAAAGTTGTTAAACGTCACTGGGGAAAGGAAGGAATTCATTCGTTCAGCATTTAGACATGTTTGTTTGGGTTTTACTTTGCATATATGGCTCCTACTCGGTGGCAGAAATGCAAATAAAATGAAGAAAGATGTGTGCTTTCATCCTAGTGGGGAAAGCAGACATTAAACAAGGAATATGTTTTCTTCCTCAGTAAATGCTAGATAAAGACAAGACAGAATGAAGAGATGCGGGGTCAAGGAAATCTGGCACAGAGACAGTTTTGGGGGGAGGGACCTTCCCAGACTGGGGTCCTTTGGGAAGACCTCTATGGAAGCGTTGACCCAGGACAAAGGGTACCACAATTATTAGACAGAGAACTAGAGCTGGCCATCAGCAGAGAACAGGAAGGACACTCCAGAGAGCTGGAGTAGATACAGCCCTACGGTGCTGCCATAGAGAGAAACAGCTGCCCAAGCCAGGCCATGCACTTGGGTTTCATTCTGCTATTCTCCCAGGATACAGCCTGGCTGTCACCTGGGAACACTACAGTTTGAGAATACGCCTGTTCCTTTCCTTTACAGTGAGTTTCAAACCATGCTGACAGTGAGCAAAATGCATGCATCACCCTCCTCCCATCCTAAGATGGAATTGCTCAGCATCATCTTGAAAACACTCTGTTGAAGGTGTTTGGAATCTTTTTAATTTTCTCATTAACTATTTTCCAAAAACTACAACTATGAGAGAGCAACAGTATTCGGGTTTTGTTCTGTTTTTAATTATGAGAGCGGGTGACCGGCCCCACAGCAGCTTAAAAGCTTGAAACTCAGAAATGTTCTGGAACCCAGGTCCTGCTCCCTGGAGCTTGTCGTCACCTCTGACCAGGTGTCATATCTGTATCTACACAGCCATGTGGTCCAGTGGCGTAAGCTCGGTTTGTTGCAGCTTGTTGCATCCACAGAGATTCATTCCTGCAGCCAGCTATGTACCTAGGGGTTCTGCCTCTGTGAACACAGCAGCACACAAATCAAACTCTTCGTAGATGAAGATTCCACCTGTACCAAGCAGGGCTGAGGCTTCCTGGTCACCATTCTCCCTCAGACACGCAGTGAAACCGAGTTCTACAGCGTTTGCCTTAAATTAGGTGCTATTAGGAATCCGTGCTTTGAAGTGTGTGGGAGGGCACACACAAGTTCTCTGCAAATACTGTGTCATTTTGTCAAAGTCTCGAGTGTCTTCAGGCGTTGGTATCCAGGGAGGTTCTAGAATCCAGTCCTGATGGACGCCAGGGTGTCTATGATCTAACTATATTCCCCGTGGTCTCCACTACAAGAGACAACATTCTTCTACCCTCCGTGTTAGGATCATGTTGTATTTCAGGAGCCTTTGTTTGTGACTGGAGTATCTGAAAGCTGTTGTCTGTATACAAAGGTGATTGTATTGCAGAATGTGTGTTCCTAAGTATTTTATAAGCTTGCCAGAGAGTTGTGCCAAATCCTTACCATGGCTGCAGAATGTAAACAAGGTGGCATTCGTTGCTTTCCGTGTGTGACTACTCAGCCTTTGGTCATGTCTTCTGCTTGTATGAATACTCAGCCTTTGGTCATGTCTTCTGCTCAGTTCACATCTTTTCTCCTGCACGGATGGCAATGATGTTGCACACTTGAACCCAGGGCTCATTCACATCCTGCTCCCAGGACATGCCATAGTACCTGACATACCTTAGGCACCTGGTAAAGATATTCAAGTGCTTATCAGCTATGGAGGGCTGAAATCAAAATAAGAATAGGAATCAAATGATATTTTCCTTACTTGAGTAAGACTGGAGAATTAAATTGATGTCCCCTCTTTCTCACCCATCCCCAGAGATGGCGTGATGACCTAGGAGGTTTTAGGGTCTGAATATCATATTTACCTGAAAGTTATTCATTCATTCATCAACTTACTCACTTGAATACAAAGCATTTACCAAGCATCCATTAAATACCATCCTTCCTCGGGGTTGTAGGACCTCCAAGTTGCTAAAAGCCATGACTGCTCAAGCGCCTTGTGTTAAATGGCTCTCTTAGTTTGTTTTCTATTGCTGTGATAAACATCATGACTAATATCAGCTTAGGAAAGAAAATGTTTGTTCCAGTTTACACATCACTGAGGGAATTCAGGGCGGGAGCTCAAACACACCAGGAACCTGGAGGAAGAAGCTGATGCAGAGGTCATGGAGGGGTGCTGCTTACTGGCTTGCTCTCCACGGCTTGCTGTTCCCAGCACCTGAGAGGAATGCGGGCCCTTTTGTTCCATCCCGCCTGGCTCCCTGGTCACACAGCCGCACAGCCTGCTTTTGGCCCTGGTTTGCTTATACCCGGAATAATTACACACAAACTGTATTCATTCAAATATTGCCTGGCCCATTATCACTAGCCTTTTCTTGGCTAACTCTTACATCTTAAACTAACCCATTATAAAAGTCTGTATGTCACCACGAGGTGGTGACTTATCGGAAGATTCT
The DNA here is from genome assembly GCA_028555095.1 of Dicrostonyx torquatus. NCBI lineage: Eukaryota > Metazoa > Chordata > Mammalia > Rodentia > Cricetidae > Dicrostonyx > Dicrostonyx torquatus. The sequence goes on from JAQHUG010000361.1 coordinate 1,529,549, forward strand.
AACCTGCATCCATCTTGGGCCGGAGGATCATGGCGTCTGCCACACTTCCTTCTCTCCTACCACCTTCCGTTCCATCTACTCCGCCCACCTAAGGGTTGTGTCCTCTCCTATAGGCCAGGCAGTCCTTTATTCAACCAATGAGAGTAACCCAAAATACAGAAGAACCCTCCTACACCATTGCTCAGCCTGCTTTCTTATACTATGCAAGGCCACCTGCTCAAGAGTGGAACCAACCACAGTGTGTTGGACCCTCTCCCCCCCATCAGTCACTAAGAAAATGCCCCACAAACCTGTCTACAAGTCAATCTGATGAAAGCTTTCTCTCAGTTGAGGTTCCTTCTTCCTAGATGACTCTAGCTTGTGTTAACAAAATAAGAGCCAACACAATGATCCAGTGTTTCTATAGAAAATGTGCTCATCCTCATGTGTACTTTAAATAATCTTAAGATTCCTTAAAATGCCTGGTATATACTGTATACCCTATGTGAATAGTTGCTGTCCTATCCCAGTTAGAGAATAATGACATCTTTACATGTTCAAACTGGACACATTTTGTTTTCTAGATATATGTGATCTGTGATTCTGTGACTGTCTGAATCTTTGTGTGTAGAACCAGTGGATGTATATATATATATATATATGTGTGTGTGTGTGTGTGTGTGTATCATACATATAATATATTGAAATGTATTATATATAACATGTTGAATTCAGCATATTATATATTTGAATACATTATATATGTGTTGAACTTTTATGTGTCAAATATATTATATATTTAAGTATATTATATATAATATATTCAAATATACACGTATATGTATATATACTCTATCACCCAGAATGTTACTAGAGAATTAGTACAGGGAAAAACAGCTCCTGTGGGCAAGGTGACCTAGCAATGGAGTGCACCATAAGCCCTGGATAAACATTTGTTATTTAAATAGGGAACTGGTCAGCTCCACTCATATGCATGAGAAGACTGCTGAATCCTCATCTACAAGGCCTGCAGCAGAGGATTAAAAGAAGACTAATCCAGTGAGCACAGCACACGTGACATGCTTTGTAACTACCCTGTTACCCACACAATCCTCTCTGATCCCAAATTCAGGATAATTAAAATAATTTGATTCAATGGGCAGAAACGTAATGCAGATTTAGACCCAGAGTTGAGAGGCCAGGAGGTATTTATAGCCCTTGCCCTCTAACTCATTGGCTGCTTAGCAAGCATGCTGCTTAATCACCAAGTTGTATTTATATTCGAGGTTTGGAAGCTTGGCAAAGATCTTCTGTGCAGGGGCAGAAAAAGCCCTAGATGAGCTAGTAACTATGCAAAGAAAACACTGAGAAGAATCCAAGTATTTGCATCTCTGTCTTGGAAGCTATCACACCTCATTCAGTTAAGATACAAAATAACAGTCACCAAAACCTGGTTATTTAAAAAAGAAGAAAAGAAATGTGTCAAGTATCCTTGTCTTCCCACATCCTGACACAATTCCAACCCTGGGACACCTACATAGCACAGAACAGAATTGTGGCCTACGGCTCAGAAAACTAATACCATGACCTATATTTTCAATATTTATCAGGCCACTGCCAGCACTGTCCTCATCCAGGGGGAAAGAAAAAAAAAAGAAAAAGAAAAAGAAAGGATAATGAATGGAATTAACTTGAAAAGAGTTCTAGCTTTGAATAGCAATTTTCCAAATAGGGAGGTCTCAGTGGGAGAGGGGGCTGTGGGAAGGAAGGCCTGTGCCCTACCACTGAGGAGCCATCTTTCAAAGGCAGGAAACAGGGCAAGAATGTGGGAGACTTGAAAAGACAGGTAGGGACTTTGGATCTGCCCCAGTGCCAGCATCCAGGTGAAGAGAAAACTCAAGAATCCTCTACAAGAGTGGCTGCAAGAAACCCAAGGAATAAGCATGAGTTGCCTCCAAACTTACATAAGGGGCTGGGTAATTTTCTAGAAAAGACTCATTAGCATTTAAATAACAAGCTGTACTTATTTAAGCTCCGCTTATCAAAGACATTTAGACTCCTACCCATGACACTGTTTTTCTATCTTGTGGAGGACCTCTCTGGAATGTTCCTCTTGCTTGGAAAAAGCACAATTATCACTCACACCTTGTGTGCTGGGCTCTGACACTCAGGCAATAGCTCATTTGCATTCTCATCCCGGTCCAAAACTATCTTCGAATAAAGCCGCCTTCTATGGAATTTTGCAAGAGATGAAATGTGTCTTAAAAAAAAATCAAACCAAATCAATGCAGCTGAGAGCATGCATCAGGACTGGGTCTTTTGATGACCCAGAGAATCTTAAAATGTATTGATTTGCCCGTCTCCTGAATCCTAGAATGATGGATTGGTTCAAATACCAATAACTAGAAACCTGCAAAGGGAAAAAAATCTCTCTCACACACACACACACAAAAAGGCCTTTTCCCTGATGTCCAGCGTCAGCATTTCTTGTTCCAACAGGGATTATAGACAAGTTATGGTCATGTGGCCACCTAACTACCGACCAGACAGCCAGAATCAGGCTACATCTGGCTGAGAGAGAGACAGTGCCTGGGCAGACGGGCAGAAGAGCTGTGTCATGCCTAATCTGCCATTGTTCATCCATGAAGAGATTTCAGGCTGTACTGTGGGTCATAGAGATAGCTCCAAAGGCAGACCCTTGCCTCTGCTCTGGAGAGACATCCAAGTTCATGGGAGCATGCAATTGAGAGTAGGCAGCAATGTCAAAAATTAGATCTCAGTTTGCTCCTTTGAGATAGCTGTATGCAGCAAGGAGTACCGAGTGGCCAGACCATGCCATTCTAAGAGGCAGAGAATTCAGAAGTGGGAGGACTCCTCCAGGACCCGAGGTTACTTTCAGTTGGAATCCCAGAAAAAAAAAAAAATCACTCCAGGGAACAGGGCACTTCCCCTGGTCCACAGAATTTCGGGAAAGGTAATACGCTAAAACTTTCCAGGGTCCAACACAGGTAGCCACTGGTATGTCCCTTTTATCAGTTCACCGGGGTTGAGTTAAGAGCACTCGGCCCTACTTGCCTGCTGCATTCAGTTCCAGGCGTAAAGAAGACACACACCTCTGAGAGCAGCCTGCTGACATGCGGACACACATAATCCAGATATATGAAAGAAAGCAAGAGGACTTTCAATGGAAAAAGCCAAGGAAGGCTTCCCCCGGGTTGAGTGAGGAGGCAGGAGGTGGGGGACGGCAGCTGAGTGCTATACTTAACCCCTGAAGACAGATACACATTACCTCTCCCTCTTTGCAGACCCCACCACCAGGAGGAATGCAAAAGCTGGACCCACAGCGAGAAACCGGTATGCCAGCCAGTGGACGCTCAACAGACCCCACCCTACCATCTCAGCACACACCCTCACCACAGACTGGAGACTGCCCACACCCCGGGCTACAGGATCCGTGGACAAGGAGAGTGACAGCTACAGTGTCAGCCCGTCACAAGACACAGGTGGGCCCTGCATTCTTCTTCCTTGATCTCAGAGGGGTTTCCCAGGCTCCCTGAGAAGGGGAGCCTGTGGAACCTTTCTTTCCTCCTGCCTAGCTTGTCTCGTGAAGGTCACTTTCAAATGGCACCCGTTTCTCTGTCAGTTCTCGGGGCCAACTGTGCAGCCTTTCTCATATGCAAGACCTAACTGGGTTCTGAAGTATTTAACTGAAATATCTCTTTGGCAGGTGTCTTGGGTCTCCCACCCATGCTGTTTCTCCCCTTTTAGTTTCTATCCTACAGAGAGAAAGAGACACTTTTACATTCTCACCCACGCAATGGCAGTAACTGCTGATTGCTCTCTGAAGGCGTCTGACCCACTCCTGCCTCCAAGACTAAGAGCCTGAACTTGACATTCCTTCCATAACAAGGTCACAGCACCCCCTATAGGGAACATAGGCTGTTCCTTTTGGTAATGAACCAGGTTGATTGTAAGGTAAACAAGCCATGGCGTTGATGGTGTCAGCCACCAAGATTTCACTTCCCACGTGAACTTCCCTCATCTTTGAAAAGAAGTTCTATCTGAATCTAATAGCTATTGAAAAAGTTAACACAATCCTTCACAATGCACTCCAAAAACCGGGCTCCAAAGGCGGTGTGCCACTGTGGGATTTTATTTTTATGTCTGTTATTTCTCTTAGAAGATTCTCAGAGTTCCATGGAGGTGACTTCAAAACTTTGCTGTAGATGTAAAACACAGGGTTGCTTTTAAAGGAAGTGAAACGGCCTTGTTATTATCAGGCTTGTTTGTACTGGTTTCTGTCCTATTTTCTTGTTCCCATCAAGAGAGGTTAACAAAGGATACATCCTGGACACCAGGCATTGTTCTGCCTTGTGAAAAAGTCAGTCTTCAGAATGTGTCTGTGTGTGTACGCAATTGTACACAAGGAGACCAAAAGTTGAGACTAAGTGTCTTCCTTAATCACCCCCATCTTGTTTTCTTTGAGACAGGGTCTCTCACTGAACCTGGAGCTCACTAATTCAGCTAACCAGGTTCAGCAGCAAGCCCTAGGGGTCCTCCTGCCTCTATTAAATGCAGTTTTTACATGGGTACTGGAGTTCAAACTCATAATCCTTATACTTGAGTGACAGGCAGTTTACTGACTCAGCCACCCACAGCCTCTTCCCTTCTGTTCTAAGAACCATTCCAGATTCCTTCCCAAGTTGAGGCCCATGGAACTGAAGCACAGAATTTGGATATTCATGCCAATTACAGAGTCTCTGCAGGGCAGACATGTTTGCAGGTCGGGGTAGGAAGGGCTGCTGTGGCTTTGACACTGCCTCCCAAAGCAAATATCTTTGCTTATTTATGGAAATGCCCAGTGCTGGGATATCTGGACCACAGCAGCTGAGTTGATGCGAAGTCCCTGAGCTTTGTTGGTGAAACTGGCCTCAGAGTAGCAGAAGACGAATCCTCAGACAGAGACGAGCCTCCCCTAGGTCCTATGCCTCTGCACATTACATCCAGAGACCAGGAAAGATCATCCAGTCGGTTCACACGCAGGCCACCAACCGAGTCATCCCCACCTCTGTTCTCTCTCCCATGGTACAGACCGAGCCAGGAGCAGCATGGTCTCCACAGAAAGTGCCTCCTCTACCTACGAAGAACTGGCCAGGGCCTATGAACATGCCAAGATGGAAGAACAGCTGAGGCATGCCAAGTTCACCATCACAGAGTGTTTCATATCTGACACGTCCTCCGAGCAGTTGACGGCAGGGACAAACGAGTACACGGACAGTCTGACCTCCAGCACCCCTTCAGAATCGGGGATCTGCAGATTCACTGCGTCTCCCCCGAAACCTCAGGATGGAGGCCGAGTGATGAACATGGCGGTTCCAAAGGCCCATCGGCCAGGTGAGGAGGTAGGGCGGGGACCTGCCTGGGTCACCCGTCTCCTGGGCACGCTCTCTCGGTCCTCAGATGGGGTGGGTGTCCTGCTTGCTGACTGACTACTGCAGAACACACCACTCCACAGTTATTTGCTGGACACAATAGTATCCACTTGTTTTGTTGATGACTCTGAGAGCTTATCAGAGTCTAGTGAGGGAAACAATCACTGTGGGATCCACTTCTAAAAAAAATGACTCGCTCAACTGCCAAGTCTTTACCAGCCCTGTTTCCCACGTAAGTCTTTCCAGAAGGTGGCCTGAGCATCCTCCTAACATGGTGAGCTAGATCTAAGTGCATGCATTCTAAACTGAGAGGAAGTGGAAATAGCCATTTTATTAAGGTTAGTGGGGAAACCATATTAGCCAATTTGCTATCACGATAACAAATTTGCCTAGTGGGCTGGGTACTTGGTAAGGAAAGAAGGTTTATTTACTTCTAGAGTCTTGATGGTATGGTGCTGCCATCAATTACTATAATGTGAGGGCCCTCATAGTAAATGATATTTTGGGGGGATGGGGTATATCTGTACAAAAAGACCGTACAGCGAGATGAGAAACCTCTGTATGGAAAAGTGGGTTCCTACTCCCTACAAACCTACCACCTCCCAGCGTCAGCACTCTGAAACCTAAGCTTCCCACACTGGGGTCCTTGGACACACACTCAGCCATCCCCAGCCCTAGGACTGACACATGCCTTCCAGGTAGGCTATTGTCCAAGTAGAGCCCAGGAAACTGGGGTCAAAGAGAACACATCCCGTCTGCTTGATGAGAGAGTCAGTGGTCAAGAGCTGTTCTAAGACTCTTTCATTGGGGGCTTTTGAAAGGAGAGAGGTCTTAGCAGGGGAACTCCGTTACCAAGTTGTTCACTGAGATAACAGGAACTGGGAAATGGAGCTCTAGAGCTAATGTGACGTCATCTTGACCTTGTGCGAATACATTGGGCTTGGGAGTGAGATCTAAACTTCACACTTGATGAGGGCTGACAGAGGTCCAGTCTTTCACAGTGCTGGTGAGTCTGAGGTCTAGCTAAAAGAAAAAGACCCGCCACCTCCATCCACCTGACCACACTACAGAGGGCCTTGGTTGGGCATTGTGTCAGAAGTCTTGGTTTTCTGTAGAAACTCGGTTGTTACGTACGTGTTGGCTGTAGTATTGAGAAACCATGCCCAGCAAAACTGAAGGAGAGTTTCAGTTTGAATCTGCAAGGCCAGTAGGCTGCTAACCCAAGGAGACACCTTTCCCACTGTTTCCCACATGTAAGAGACACCCCCAGCCTTTCCTTCATGGACTAGCCAAGGAGCCACATCCAACATTGTGCTTCTTGGCCTGAGCCACAGCAATGGCACTATTTAAAAATATTATGCCTTCCCTTTTAAGTTATGATCACTGCTGAAATAAGGCCCTAATAAATACATATACTAAAATATGTAAAATAAGAATTATCTATCCAGCAAGTAATCTCCCAAGAGTCCCGGCAGATACTAAGAGTCTAAAGAGTCGGAACGTCATTTGTTTTTATGTTGTCTACCCCTGCCGGGGAGAGGACAAGATGTTATTTGTGTGAGTTTTTATTTCCATGTATCTTGCTCTTCTTCATGTTTATTTGAAAGGCAAATGCAGATAAGATGCGATAAATGGAATGGCTTTTTAGACCTGGCTCATCCTAGAGATGTCAAGAGCAGCAGCAGGAGAGAGGAGCCGGTAGGCATTTTGTTTAGCTTCACTGGCAACTGTAGGTGGGCATGGCACTGGTGCCATAGTGGGGGGTACCAACCTACTTCCAGATCGTTGTTAGGACCCCTGCAGTGTAGGAAGCTGCACGCGTGCTGCTGGGGGCTTCTTCCTTTCAAAGAACCCACTTCATCTGCACGTCCCCATTTGAGGACTCTCTGCTGTCATCTAAGAGGACATTGCCACCACTTCCCCCTTCAAGTGTGATTTAGGGCATAGAAAGCGCCCTAAATCCTAAAGTAGGATGACTGCCCTACTTTTGCAAGCCTTTAAATTATTGAAGGTTTGACCTTTCTCTCTGATGACATGTTGTCTGTATAGTTGGGTTAAAAAAAATTATTTAAAGTTTATACTTTGTTCATGACATTGTTTCCTGGATCCCTTAGAGTGTCCCAAAGATCACCACAAAGTGGCTATTGTCTTACTGAATTATTTAAAGTGAAGCGATTTTATAACTTTAGATATGAATAATTTCTTAAATCAATATGAGTACTGATATCCACAGACTTTGTTTTGTACTCTGCTCCACAGGGCTGGATTATTATGGGATTTTTAATATGCTCTAGAGAGAGATTCCATCTTCTGGGGTCCCTTCTGTTGTTCCTTCTTAATACAACTAAAGTTGGTGCAGGTGAAAAATTGGTTCTGGAGGGCCCCAGGTCCAGTGTGACAATAGGTCTGGAGGTGTAGTGACACCCAAAGCAGGCAGATCAGCACAGGGAACTTCCTGGAAGAATCATGGTCCTTGGTGGCAGGGAGACCAAGTTGACCTTTGTGACTTGGGTCAAAAAATTAGGGCTATAAGGTCAGGGCAAAAGTGACATCAGTCAGTCCTAAATGCATGAAGGGCATGTATAATTTCTGAGCAAATGACCAAGAGTCTGACACAATTCTGGTACCAGAATCTCCACATCCCACTGCAATAGTCTTCTCTATATATCTTAATATTATGCTGGGAAGACCATGCAGGTTCCCTCAGGGGTAGTAGTGGTGGGATGGGAATGAGTCGAGATGGCTGCATTCATGTCAAGTGGAAGACATGCAGAGCAGAAGGCTGCCATGTCTTACGATGCTGACTGCAGGGTGCATTCAAGCTGCAGCCCTTTGGCCAGTGCTTCTCACCAACCCTTCCTCGGTGTCTCCCTGCATTCCAGATAAGGCACTCCACTTTCTGGTTCTGGGTGCAGCCTTGCCATTCTCTGGCTAGCTTGCTCCTCTCCTCACTAGCTCTCCTTTTATTTCCTTGTCTTTTTACTTTGTCTGTCTTCAGTACCAGCAGTTATGATCCCAAACTTTCAGATTCCCTACAAATAGGAATCAGGTCACAAACCTGACTCCAAGAAAAGAGAAAGGGGGTCATGGATATCGTTATCTTTTTCTCTCAGGGTCTTAGAAACCCAACAAACACCTGGACAGTGTTTAAGAAATAGTCTTATGTAAATCAGTGTTGGAACCTATGTATAGTGTTATGCCTGTGCATAGTATAGACATTATAGACATTATTGAATATGTATGGTTGCATTCATGACAAGACTGACTGGACGACTGGTTCATATTTTAATTACTAGAAATGATTGGTCAGATATATTCAAATACAAAGGGAAATCCAAATTTACTTCAACATACTTTTAGGCAAATTGATGTATTTTTTCCTCTTGCCCTTGATACATCCAAACAAATCATTTCCAGACAGAAGATGATGCCCCCCCGACGTGGGTCAGAGTCTAGCTTTACATTTAATAATACCTAATTTGAATTTTTAAGGACTTAACATTTTAAGTAAATTATTAGAATGTGCTTGCTTACTTCAGTCAGGGCTAGCTAGTTCTATCTTTTAAAAGACAAAAAAGTTCAAACTCTGTATTCCTCTGAGTAATTGGTGGTAAGTTCAAAGGAGTTCCTTCTCCCAAATTATGGAGCCCGTCTTAGTTTTAGGAGTATTTAGGAGTATTTCTGTCACTCTTAGGCTACCATCGCTTCTTTATTACTGATGCTTAGCCTATGCAACTGAGAGATGTCCCTGAAGAGGGACAAATCAGCTCACAGCTCTTCATGCTCCCTTTGTACCTGGTCCAGCAGCCTTGAGGAAAGCAAGGACCCTAAGGTGTCTATACCTGCACTCTCTTTAACCTGGATTTAGATCTGTTCACCCCAGTTCTTCGCCAAAGATGCCTTTGAGGTCCCAGCTGGTCAATGGCTTGCTCTTCCAGCTAGCTTCTATCTAGGGAGTCCATTGAATAATCAGATATCTGAAGTAGCTGTTGGATTATAATTTTAGGATCTGTTCTTCTCATTTCATCTCCCTCTCCTAAAGGGGCATGAATTGGAGGAGAGAAAGGGGGGGGAAGGAATGGGTGCCTAGAGAATGACCCAGCCTCTGAGCACTTAAGTACTGTTCTGACCTAAGGCCACCTATCATTCTGAGCATGTGCTTTCCATCTCTGAAGCATTCTGGGCTCTTTTGTTGGCCTCTTCATGAAAATGAAACTCCAGAACTCTTTGCTAGCAAGTAGTTGGCACTACTACCTCCCTTGACTCTCCCTCACGCTAGGGTCTGGTGCTCCCTTTCTTGCAAGAAAATGTGTTGACTGCTGCTTCCCACATCCAATGCTTCCTACATCCCTCCTGTATGAGTCACCTTTCCAGTGCTGTAACAACACACCATGACCGAGGCAACTTGGAAAGTGTTCATTTGGGCTTGTGATCCCAATGGCATCATGAAAGATGGAGGAAGAAGCAGGAAGCAGAGACAAGAGAAACAGGGAGGGCTCACTAGAACATCCCCAGTAACACACTTCCATCTGCAAGGCCATATACCTCCTAATCTTCCCAAACATGACCATCATTTATTTAGGAACCAAGAGTTTAAATGCCCCAAGACTATTTGGGGGAACATTTATCATTCAAACCACCACAGCTCCCCTCAAGCAACCGGGCCTCCTTGCCCTGACTTCTGTTTTGGATGTTCATGTAGAGGCTACACACTTGAGTTTAAGAACTTTCCTCACTTCGATTTGAAATTTCTACCACGAGTGACACTCCAAGAGCCAGGAAAAGGATTCCTTTTGAAATACAAGTATCTCTGATAATTTTATGTTGGTACATGTGTGTATGTTCCTACAAATGAGTTGAAAATGCATACATGCAGGCATATAGATAGATAGATGATAGATAGATAGATAGATAGATAGATAGATAGATAGATAGATGATAGAAGATAGATAGATAGATAGATAGATAGATAGATAGATAGATAGATAGATAGATAGATACATGGGTTCAAAATCACGCATACATGGCTCATACCCACATATACACTCTCAGGGTCTCTGAGCACCAACTGCCTGGTAGATCACTGCCTTTTGCAGCTTGGCTTTATATTTTAATGATATTTGATATCTGACTACAATGTGCTTTTTTCAGTTTGTGCTCTTAAAATACGCACCTTCCTTTTATTCCTGCGAACGGTTGGTTGGCTAAATAGCTTGGAAGCCGAGGATGAGGTACGAGACAGACTCAGAAAGATCCCCATTTTAAAAGAAGCTGGAAGGCTGTCACTGCATGACCCAGCGCCATAGCTTTAGGTCAGGCTCAGTGCTCAGAGAGAAGTAGCTGAGGGATGGGGTATAATCTATCAGTGGATATTTTGGCAATGATGGTCAGAGAAGTCTCTCAGAGGCAATGAGATGTAAACGATAAGAGAGAAGGAGCATAGAGGAAACCCTGTGGGGCCATGGCCCAAGCAGACAGAAGAGTGAGAGTAAAGGCTGGATGTGGGAATGCATTTGGTGTTTACAGTGTGAGTCAAGAGATCCATCTGACCTACCAAATACAGGCAAACATCTAAACGCCCGCCAGGGATGTCAGTTTTGGAGCTGGCCAGCAGACCTAGCCAGTGGCTCTTCTGCCCACTCTGCAGTTCTGAGTGGAGCAGTGTGCTCTTTCTTGCTCCTTTCTAGAAACCAGATCTCCCTGATGGGCAGTTGCAGCTCAGCTTCTTATAGGTTTCCCTAGTATTCTAGTCTGTTCTCAGCGATGGTCCCTCAGTGCATTCATTACGGAAAGAAGTTCTTCTCAATGGCCCTGTTCTTAGAATTCTAAGTACATGGCCTAGTTTGCTTTCTATTGTGATAAAAATGCATGGCCAAAAGATACTTCGGGAAAAAGAAAGGTTCATTTGGCTTACACAGCTCAATCTATTGAGGGGAATTCAGGCCAGGAATTCAAGCAGAGCAGGAACCATGGACATACACTGCTTCCTTGCTTGCTCTCCGTCATTGTTTAGCTTACTTTTGTCTACCTCCCAAGACTATCTGCCCAGGGTGACACCGCCCTCAATGGGCTGATCCCTCCTACACCAGTCGTTGATCTGAACAGTACCCCACAGACATGATTACAGGCCAATCTGGTGAAAGCACTTTTTCCCGTCCCTCTTCTCAGGTGACTCCAGGTTGTGTGGACTTGACAGAAACTAACTAGCCACTCTGTTTCCTTGAAACCAAAGCTGAGTGAATCTTCTGCAGCCACCTTCCCTACTGTCCTCTCCTTTCAGGAGGAGCCTCCTGTCCCTGAGGCTCTAACGTTGCCAAGTGTTCTGTGAAGTTTACCTAGCCACGGTTGCCCCTTGGGTGACTTGCCCATTCCTCTCACACTATTTGTGTTCTTGGCTACAGCTGCATTTTTTCTTTAACTTCTTAGGCCCAGCGGGCAGCTTTCTGCTTTCTTGGTTGATTTACTGGGGCTATGTTCTAGTTGTTGGGAAGGGAAAGGCTGTTTCAGGCTCCCAAGAGGTGTTAAAGTCTCAAGAAAGCCTTACCCTTATGGATCAGTGATGTACAAGCAAGGCTACCTGTGTCCCCATGAGTAACCTGAGGCAGATTCCAGATTCCTTTGCCACAGTAGACAAGCAAAAAAGCTCACCGTGTGTCCAGATAGTCCCCATCAGAATGCATATATGGACCACTACTACCGACTGAACATCTTTAGTATAGAAGGATATTATTACCCAAAGCCATAAAAGCATTAACAAATTTACCTAATACTTTCCACTATTTGATTGGTTTATCTGAGTAGCTTGTCATAAAAGAGGCTGCAGAAAAAAAAGATCCTGAAAATACAATACAGATAAATCTTGAAAAAAAAAATCTGAGAAAGAGGACAAAACCCAAGTTTGGAAGACAGGCACTCCTGTACCCACATGCATAGATGCGCACACGTGCATGAGCACGCACACACACACACACACACACACACACACACACACTATCATGGAGGCCTACAGAGTATTCTGTAAGAGACAACCTTAGAGAAGACCGTTTTAAAAAATGGTTCCATATGGCTTCTGCCGATATCACATTCTAATGCATCCTAGATCTCTAACTGGAAAAAGAAAAACACGATTTCAAGACATCTAACAGTTAAGTTTTTTAGTGGCTTCCTATTGTTCTCAGGGTAGAAGCTGGCAAGGCACTAAAGAATCAACCCATCTTCCTTGCCAGCCTCTCCCTGCCCCTGCTCTCCAGTCTCCAACTTCTGGCCTCCTGCAACCCTGAGTTAGAGCAAGACTGTTTTCTATCAGGCTAACTCAGCTCATCTTGTGGGTGGATCTGGGAACACCAACCATCTTGTTTGCTGTGGTTAGGCCAGATTTCTCAACGTACTTCCTAAACTGAGAAGTACAATCTCCTAGCCTAGGCTCCTACCTGAGTTCATCGTCGGTTTGTGCTTCACAAGAGGACCGCTTGGAAGGAGTAGATATTTCTTAGAACCTCATGCCCAGTGTGTAATTCAGTACCCCATCTCATGAGCTCTCCTGCTGCCTAAGGCTGGGAAAGAGTTTCTGATCCCACTTTGGTATAAATAGACAAGTTTACAGCTGAGGACTCATGAGCTGTGGCCGAAAAGTCCTACCTCATACCTCAGTGTAGTTTTTAAAGTCCATAGCAAGTAAGGAGACCACAGTATCAGTGTACCATTAAAAAATGCATGAAGACTCCAAAGCACAAGCCAACAACAGTAACTGAGCCCAAGCCAGTAGGCCCTCCGATATTAAGGCCACATCATTTATTTAGAGATTTTCCTGGTTGCTGTTTTGGGAGTGAAGATCCATTTACAGAGAGATTGGTTTCCAAGTTTTTTATTACCATGGTGTGACATTAATATTAAACTACAGAATGTGTTAGATCACGTGAGGGCAGACTCCACAGCCGCCTTCACTCATTCGCTTCTTGACTGCAGTGTTGCAAGTCTCATCTCCCTGGTCGTGATGGAAATTGTTAGAACCCGAGGTCTGAGTGCCCTTTGCGTCTTGCTTCTGCGTCAATATCCAGCTGCATCCAAGCACAGACATCAAAACCTTGTTAGACATTGATGAAAGATTCTTTTTTATGTCTCCCAGGAGGCAACCCGAGCCCCTGAGAGCTGTGCTGCACTCAGTTTTCCATGAATTGGGGACAGCATTTACGCAGCTTCCCAGTTCCTGGATAACAAGGGATTGCAGAGGAAGAAAAGGCAGCATCATCGTACAGTAGACCCAGGGATGCTCAGCTCTTGAAGTGCATGGATTTCTTTCTTCTACAGGACACACTGACCCGACAATTTCCAGTGAAGAATAGACTGCCTATGTTATAGGTGAGACGGCATCTAAGAAAGACTTTGTCAGGCTGAAAACTTCAAGACATTTCCATGCCCCACCCCTGACTTGACTGTGGTGCTTCAGGGGTTCCCAGAACTGTTTGGAAGCAAAGGAGGGATTCTAACATGAACTTGCAAACCCTGGCCCTCCCACTTCACTCAGCAACCACCTCACCAGGCACAGTGGGAGAAACGCCCGGGTTTTGTCTCTGACCACCGTACGACTCGCCCATCTTCCCATGGTCTTCCACGAAGGCCAAGCCCCCTGTGCTGGTATTGTAAGGGATACTGCCCTATGCAGGCTGAGTCCAGTAAGTCCCATGTAGAATTTGGAAGGAGAGAAGGGTCTACTTAGGGCTTTTTGAAGTTTCAACATCTATGGGGAGGGCTCTCAACAGCAGTGATGTCAAGGTCTTGAGGCAGGTGCTGGGGGGAAGGGTCCTGCCCACCCCCTGCCCACTGACCCATAGTTGCTAGTAGCCTACCTCGCTGCCCCTCACATAATAACATTGTCACATGTCCCCAGGGGTGAGGTCAACCTCAGCAAAGGTTCAGTGACCTGGACCAGGTGTGTGGTCTAGGTTGTGTGGTATATGACAGATGGTCACGGGGTGGGGAGACAGAGCTGAGATGCGTGGACTGACTCCCACCAGGATTTCTGCAGCCGTGTTGACGGATTTTGCCCTTCCCTTTCTAGGACTGAAATACACTGAGACTCTGCACATGAGTCTGAATACATTGAGGGAGCTCGGGAAGTTTTTAGCTCAGAGGAGGCAGCATATGCATAGAGCGGTTTTCACACCATCAGGACAGACAGCCTGACTGCCCCCTTCCTTCTTAGAGGATGACAGGCTCTGAGCCTCAGGTGCTGATGGATGAGTGGAAGGGATCCTGCCTCTCAGGGGCCAGGGGGCAGTAATTACATCTGTGTGCTTGCCAGTTAGGAGAAGTGGGGAAATCGATGCCAGCTTACTTAATCTGGACTTTCAGAGACATTACTGTCATGGAAGGTCCCCAGAGGGCCGTGGCAGAGGATGAGAAATGAGGCATTCTATCGGAAAATAACACATAACACTGAGTTAATAGCTAAATTGCCCTCCTCCTTGAGATGCGAGTCAAATCCGAGGTCTGGACTCCTCCCGGTAGGGCAGTGGTGGGTACGTTTTGCCATCTGTAGCGAGACCCAGGGGGGAAATGTGAGAAAGGGTGCCTGGAATGAGTGTGTATTGTTCTGGGGGGGGGGCGGCACATACATCTTACGCCCACCTCTCTGATGGCCCGTGAGTCCGAGCAGGCTTCCCTTCTACCTGTGATCCCACCGTTAACTTTCATCTCTTTGTGCCTGTTTCGTGTTCTTGCCGTGCTCGCATCATCCTGGGTGCATCCATCTCTTTGATCTCTGTCTGCTTCTTTGTCCCTGTCACTGTCTCTCACCCAGCTCAGCCTCACACGCCACCCTCTGCTCGGCATCTTGAACTCAGCTCTGGCTTCCCCAGTGCCAGTTCCCCAAAGTGCCTCAGCTGCCTAGTGTCCTGCTGCATTGCTTCTGACACAGGGGTGTGGACCCCAAGAGCAGAGGGGCTTGACGGGTGTACAAATGTGTGCTTTAAGTTTGCCTGAGTCAAAAGGAGACTGTTTCAAAGGCCCAGCTGGGACTCCGAGAAACCCCTGCCAGCAAGTCTGTGTTCCTGCTTGGCTTGGGAAAGGGGCACTACATGGGTTGAGGTAACTTGGGGGGAAAACTAGACATGCAGACAGTGGGTTAAACAGGGACAAAGGGACAAAGAGGGTAGAAGACATGGAAGAGAATTCTCTCTCTCTCTCTCTCTCTCTCTCTCTCTCTCTCTCTCTCTCTCTCTCTCTTGGCTGTCTGGGCTGATTGCTATCTTGCACCCACTCTCTTCTTAGCCCTCTCCTACCCATAACCCCTGAGTTTTACCCTTCTGTATGGCTTTGACTTCGTGAATGAAAACTTTATCCAAGAAAAACAAAACAGAAAGAGGGAGAAAGAGGAGGAGGAAGAGAAAGAGTGAGAAAATGAGAAAAGGAAGAAGAGAGGAAAATAAAGAGGAGGAAACAGGGTGGGGGAGTTAGGCTAGTGGGAGGCCAAGAGGAAGAAGAACCAAGGATATGGTACCTACAAATGGCTCTGGCACCTCCCATCCGCAAAGCCACACTGCAGACTGCAGGCAGGCTCTCTGCAGACAGTGTGAGGACTGACTTTGAGTTGCCTGTGCAGCACCAGATCCTGCACACAGGATGCCCAGGGTGGGTCTACCTGTCGGAGGCAGCACCGTGGTGTATAAACAATAAACTCCCTCAAAGGGCTCTTGAATTGCTGACTACCGGTGTTTTCAAGTATGTGGGGAACTCAGAGGATCCTGGCTGACCAGAGTGGAGTTAAAGACCCTCATAGAAGATGGTGTTTCCCATGGGGGTCCAGGAGCTGCGGGAAGCAGGGTCCAAAGACCCCTTCCTGCCAAGCTCTGGGTTGTCTCTCTAGCCAGATTCTGCAGGGGTGGGAGAGCAGACGCTGCTCTGTGGCTCCGGCTTGGCGAAGGAGAAAGGAGGGACTGCAGGTGGCACTAGCACCTCTCCAGCAGAGCACCAGGCTTTGCAAGAACCTTTTGTAGCTCCTTCAACCCTTTTCTCTTCCCGCAGCTGGTAGAGGCAGAAATGACCAATGGGAGAGGAGGGGTGTGGCTGTTGCTAGGGAGACCCTAAACCCATCACAGATGAGAAGAAAAGGTATCCGATTCCCATTCCGAGGCTTGCTGGGACAAGTCACCACAAACTTGAGAGCTTAAAACAGATTTATTCTCTCACAGTTCTAGAGACCAGAAGTTCAAAGTCAAGACACCAGCTGACAAATGTTCCTCTGAGGGCTCTAGGTAAGAGCACACTCCTGGCCAACCCCAGCTCTGCTGGCACCAGGTGTCCGTGGGCTTATGGCCCCACCACTCTGGCTCGACTTCCATTCTCTCATGGCTCAGTCCCCATGTGCCCTCTCATGTCCCTCTGCCTGGCTCTTATAGAGGCATATGTCACTGGATTTAAAGCCTGTATTAAATCCAAATGATCATTTCTCAGGTCACTTAGCTTCATCCCATCTGCAAAGGCCACTTCTCTGGGTGAAGCTACACTCAGAATTCTGGACCTGGGTCCATGGGTGCCACTAATCAGCCCCCCCCATTCTTCTGATAGGTCTCCACCTCTAAACACCCTGTCCTATGGTGAAACCTGCATGTGAGCTGCTTAAGAGAGTCATTGCCACAGCTCTCCATACTGGGTACAAATACTCCCATCTTGAGACAAGGCCACCTAGCCCGGGTCTACACTAGTCATGCCCAGAAAGTCCTCCCAACCTCCAGAATGCACTGCTGCCGCTGGAGTCAGGAGTGAGTGTCTTCCCTATGAAACAGCCAAGTGGGGGCAGACTCATGAGCCAGTGTCCAGCGTCACCTCCACCCCAAATTCTCTTGTCTTCCTGGAGCTGTCATCTCCGTGGTGGCCTTGGCTTGTGTAGGCACCCGAGGAACCTAGGATCTAAACAGATTTCCAAGCAATCCCATCTCCCAACTCGCTTTCAGACTTTAGTGTGGACATAGATTTCTACAGGTAAAGTGCTGACCACCCTGGTGCTTTCTACCCCATCAGCACATGCATTATTAAACACGCTCATCTGATGCATTCACACAGCCAGAAGTGCTGCTCTGTCCACTGTATATTAGAAAACACACT
>JAQHUG010000361.1:1549991-1570047 GCA_028555095.1 Dicrostonyx torquatus
AAGAGGGCACCAGACCTCATTAGAGATGGTTGTGAGCCACCATGTGGTTGCTGGGAATTGAACTCAGGACCTTTGGAAGAGCAGGCAATGCTCTTAACCGCTGAGCCATCTCTCCAGCCCCCCTCCCACCCCCAGGAATATTTTTGAAGCAAAATAAACAGGGATTGTCAGCCATTTTAGCCAGAACTGAGGGTGGGACTGGGAGTCGTGCTGGAGATATTATGGGAGAGGACTATTCCCTCAGTCCCTCCAGACTCAGTGTGTCTGAGATCAACCCATCCTCTCTAGCTTACTCCCTTTCCCCAGTGCATCATTTTGTAATTGGTGGTTTGTGTTTGTTTGATTCTCTCAATACAAATACCAAAGGCAGGTTAAGTTTATGAGGGAACTACATGGCTTTAACTCAGTGTTGAAGAACAAAGCTGCAAAAAGCATAATGAGGAGCCGGGCGGCGGTGGCGCACGCCTTTAATCCCAGCACTTGGGAGGCAGAGGCAGGCGGATCTCTGTGAGTTCGAGACCAGCCTGGTCTACAAGAGCTAGTTCCAGGACAGGCTCCGAAGCCACAGAGAAACCCTGTCTCGAAAAAAAAAAAAACCCCACAAAACATAATGAGGACTCTGGAGGAGGCCATGACAGATGGGAAATGTGATGGAAAGGCCACCTCTTAGACTGGGAAGCCAGTTAGAGACCGAGACCCCCACGTGTCTTTCCAAGGTCCATCCCCAGTTGTCCTGAGGCCCTCTACTAGACTACACCTCTTAAAGGCTCCACCACCACAGTAAGACCCAAGCCTCCAAAGTACGAACACATTTAAACCATAGTATAGTCAACCATCTCCCCTGTCTCCTGAGCTTAAAACCTAGAGGGAGTCACAGTGGGCTCAACCCTTCCCTTTGGCCATTTCTCACGGGTGGCCTTCGTACCTCAGTTTCATTCTTCTCTTATATCCCATAGCTGCCCCAACCCCCAGATCAGCCATTGTCAGGTCTCTCTCGTGAACACATTCCCCTACCCAACCTTACTGCTGGAGAACTGCACATGGCCGCCATACTCTCTGACCTGCTCACCTGATATGTGTGCCAAGACAGTGAGTTCCTGCAGCCTCGAGATAAACAGAAACAGAGGACCTCTGGGGTCATCTCAGCCTGTTGCACAAACAGCCCTTGCCATGTGGGTCTTGAAGTGAGAAAAACAAGATGTATAGATAAGATAGAGGGTAATCAGCATGTCTTCCGGGAAAACAGAGGCTAACTCAACCGAGTCCAACTCAAGCTGCAGAGTGTGGCTGCCTCTATAGGTTTACCCAGGTGTGCCAACTCTTTGAGAGGGGTGGTGGGATGGATTACTGTCTCTAGACAGGCTCATGGAGATGGGGGACAAAAACGAGTAATATTCAAACAAAGTAACCAGAAGAGGAAGACAGTCATTAATGTCTGGAAGAATGCTGACCACAGTAACCAGTACTGGGCACAATGGAGAACGGGATGCTTCGGGTTTGAGTGGGCACGAGGCCTGGCCTTCCTGACCTGGGTTTGTAAACTGTGGCATTTCAAATCCAGGGTGGGTACCTATAGGCAAATGTTAGCAGAGCTTCTGAAGTTCATGCCTGGGCTCAGGAGACAACAGAATGGAAAGGATAATTATGGGTAAAAAACAAACATAAAAGATGACACAAGCAACTGGCCCTCCCAAGGAGGCTGAGGACAAGCCCTTGGGAAAGTTGTAAAGTTCTGCGTTGTGAGGTGAAGACTCAAGAATGGTGGTCAGAGGTGCAGAGGCAGCAGGGAGGCCACAGAGGTGGGGCAGAAAAAAATACCAAACAGCATCAGATGCTGCGGGGGTTGGAGCAGTTGAGGACCAGGAAGATAGCAGAGAATATGGCAACTGGAGGCTGGTATGACCTCCAGGATGATGCCTCTGTACTTGAGAGCTGCAGACGCTTTGTTGGACAGTTCAGAGTTGACAAGAAATGCATGGCAAGACAGATGAATCAGACAAAGGATTTGCTAGGGAATTCTCATGGGGAATTAGGAAGAATGGGGGAAGGCGGTGTAGGGGGGTGTACGTGCAGGGACCATGGTGCAGACCTAGAACAGAGGGAAGGAAGGAAGAAGCATAGACTTCAGTTGCTTTGCTCAGAAGGCCACAGCCAGGTAGCAGGACATCATGGAGAAGTAGGTAACTGGAAAGGAAAAGCCACCAGAGGGGCCTTACCTTGCCTGGTACAATAGGGGATCCCAGAGGAAAGGAAGCTTCTACAAGTGGGGGTATAAGTGGAGGTTAGCATCAGGCACCCCCTTTCCAAGAAGGTGTGTTGCCATGGCACCATGGAAGCCAATGGAAATAGAGTCAACTCATGTTCTGATCATCACCCCAGCATGGCCAAGACAGAGGAGACTAAGGAGACGGCCAGGGTGTTGAGAAGGCTGGGCCCATGCTCCCTTCACCTCAGTTCACCATGCGCAGCTTTGCAAGGTCACATGGCTCCACGGATCATCAAAAAGAGAGAGCCGTCCATTTCCTCGGTATCCCTGGCTCTTTCCTCCAGCCCCACATACCCCACACTTCTAATCACACGGGGCTGCTCTCGCAGTTCATATCAGCAGAAGTGTTGCCTCCAGTATACATAGATACTGGTAAGGGTGTCGGGACCTGTCAGCTCAGGCATGCAGAACTACAGTTAGTGTTCTGTGGCCCAGGGGAGAGAAGTGTGAAAAGCATCTGCTTGCCCCCCTGGAGCGCACTCCAATGAGGTATCCTAAGAAGTGTCCCCTGACACAGTGATAACTCTTTCTCTAGAGCAAAGTTCCTGCTGGGTTCCTGAGGTGTTCTGCCCGGAGAAGCAAATGAGGGCACCGACTAACTCTCTGTCTTTGTTCCCAGGTGACCTCATACACCTGCCTCCGTACCTTCGAATGGACTTCTTGTTAAACCGGGGGGCACCGGGCACCAGCAGGGACCTGAGCTTAGGACAAGCGTGCTTGGAACCCCAGAAAAGTCGGACCCTGAAGCGCCCCACGGTCCTTGAGCCCACCCCAATGGAGGCATCCTCCTCCACCTCTTCCACAAGAGAAGGACAGCAGCCGTGGCAACAAGGGGCCGTGGCCACCTTACCTCAGCGAGAGGGTGCAGAGCTGGGACAGGCAGCTAAAATGAGCAGCTCCCAAGAGTCACTGCTGGACTCTCGGGGCCATTTGAAAGGAAACAATCCCTACGCAAAATCTTACACCCTGGTATAACACACGGCGTGGCTGGACAGCGGTTGTAAATACAATTTAAACGATCCAATCAAAGCTACCTTTTTTTTACGGAATTCCAATATTTATAATTAAAGAAAATTGCCAAAATATATTAAAAAAAAAAGAAAGAAAGAAAATACTGAAACCACAGACAGTGCAAAGACTACTCTGCTTTTCTTCCATCTGAGTGTGGGCTCCATCTGCCTGGGCATCTGATTTTTGGGGAAAGAAGTCCAGTTTTATGATTTTCACAGGCTATATAGCATTTTTACTGATTTTCTACAAAGTGCATGGGGACTCATTAAACCTTCTGAACAGAAGTTCTAGCACACAAGAGTCAAGAAAGGAAATGGGGGGAAGTTAATCTATTTGTGAATTGAAGAGAAATGTTGCTATGGGGGCAGGGGAAGCTTCCGTCACCTGTGCACACCTTTTCTTCCCACTAGGAACCAGGTCCTCGGTTTAATTTTCTGTTGTTAATTAGGATGAGTGCTGTCAGTGAGGGGGTGGGGAGGGGTGGACCCATTCGGTTTCCTTTTTGTTTGTTTTTAATTTGATGAGACACTCTTTGCATTTTGTCTAAGCGAAATAAAAGAGAAAAGGTGGTCTGCCTTTATTTGCATGTCTACTGATACCTCCTATCCATAGCTCGGGCCTCCTTCCTGCTCATACTGTTTGTGAACCAAATGACTGGACCCAGTGCCCAATCTAGGAAAACAGATGCAAAAGCTCCCAGCAGAAGACACAGAGGCGTCAGCTCTGCGGCTGGAAAACAAACAAAAGGCAGCCTGGTCTCCATCCGGTATTCTAAACCCCTCACAGGACTCAGGTCCTTGTCCAGTGCAGGACCTGCTGCCAAACTCATCAGGGTCAGCCGACCGTCTCCAAATTCCAGCGCACTGCTCTTTGTCAATAAAGTTTTATTGGAAGAAGTCCAAAGGCCCTCCGCTGCATTTGCATTATCTGTGTGAGGTTGAGCAACAGCATGGCACACAAAGCCCAGCCTGTTCTCTGGCTCTGCACAAGAGATGCCTGCTCACCCCTTAAGTTCCTCGTTTGAGCCCCGACTTTGAGAGAAAGGAAGTGATGTTGTGTCTCACCTCCCTCTCCCTGCCCTGTCTCTTCTGTGACAGATTCATGGCAGACCATCTTCAGATGTGTCTCCTCCAACCCTCTCCTTGGTACCCAGAGGAAAATCAGTCCCTCAATGGTGTGCCTCCAAATTCTGTATTTGTTTTCCTTTCTCTCTGTCTAAATGCCTTGTCATAGGGCTTACCCAAACAGAGAGCCTACTCACAAATGGGAGGTACCATACCCCACATCCCTTGACTCTTACACAGTGTGCCTTAGAAAGAGCCTGCCATTCTCTGAGGCAGCAAAACCCCATTCCAGATGCCTCCCCTAACAGGCAAGGAGAACCAGGTCTTCACATTAGAGTTTTGGCATTGACTGGAAAAAAAAAACTGACCCCACGTCCACAGCTTCCTACTTCCCAGTAATGCCTCACACAAGTTCCTTTTCAGACCTTCTTAATGCGCCCCCATGGAATCCATCAGCAAAAGCTGGTGTGGTGATTGCTATCTGGAACTAGATTACAGCACTCCCTTTCCCCTCCCTCCCTCTCTTTTCCATCCCTTTCCACCCTTCCATCTATTCCAGGCAGACTTTGCGCCTCCTGGGCTTCAGACACACAGAGCACAGGCAGAGCAAGTACCAGACTCCATCACAGCCACACAACAGCTCTGACACTAGGGCCTCTGTGGATGGGAGCTGTGTGCTGCTGGCCATGGTTTCAGAGCACAATTTATCCTTGACATCCTCACGGATGTGGAAGGATCGAGATGCTACTTTCTAGAGAAAGAAAGACGGACCCTAGCATCAATAAGTTTAAAAGTTGTAGAGTTCCCACCCTTGGAAGTGTATTAAGGTTTTTTTTTTTCCTCCCAAGATGTACAAAAATAAAAGATTCGACATGTCTGCCTCTGCGATGGATTGCTTGCAAGATTCCTGCCTTGGAAACGCTTGTTAAAAATGAATTCCACGTGCAAGCACTGTATAAAAAACTTCTCCCCCTGCCTCAGATAGGGGCCTGATACTGTCTACAAAGGGGTGTAGAGCTGTGAATTAAAAGACCATTATGACAGCAATAACAGTGAGTTTTCCTCTGTATCCTCCTGTCTCTATCTTGTTTGTTTTGGGGGAGGTCATTGGACTATCCGTGTCCTCACACAGGTCTATGGGAGTTTAACTGGAGTTCCACACTGGAAAGTTTTGTTTTCCATTGCTAAGGAATATGACCTAGGGATTACCCCAGCTCTCATATGCTTATCTTATCAATATCTTAGAATGGTCAACTCAGATCAATTCTTTAGCCTCTGGCTAACAGCTGTTGGGTGAATGGGGAAGAGCTATTGGTTCGATGGACTGAGTTTCCTTTAATCCATCCAAACTACTGGAAAACAGCCCCTCCACAAAGTAAGTAGAGGCCTTTGTAAGCCACACAGCATTCCCACTTCTGCCATCTCCAGGGATACTGGGGCTTCTATTGAGTTAACATATCTGCCTGACGCCTCACTGACACCCACATCCACAAGGCTAAGAGAAGAGGGTGGAAAGTCTAAACAGTAAGATAGCATGAAGCTGCTCATGAGCTAGGCCAGTACGTTCTGAGCCCATCCTGTGGCAGAACTGTGGAACCTCTGTGGCAGGGACTCCTGGATTATCCCTAAGACACGGGGAACAAGTCATTGCTTGGACGGCTCTTAAAATAAGCAATCGCTCAGTGAAGGTCTTTCTGACCTGGGGCTATGATAATATAAACAACCTGATTCCTTTTTTAAAAATCAACCAGGATATTCCAGAAAGATGTAATAAACCCATTTCCAGCAATGATGCACAGCAATCTGGGATCAGGAAGCCAAGGACTAGTCTGTCATAGTCCAGCTTCAGATGTAAAAAAAGGTCTAAAGGAACTAAAGAGTGTGTCCATGTTGGAAAGCCTTATTTTAACCTTCTAATAATATACAATATATAATAATAAATATATAATAATATAGACATATTAATACTCAGGGCTCTGAAGACCCACATAGCTTCTCTTCTCGATTACTGGTCACAAATGACCCTCAAAACGGGTGAGATGAGATGAAAAGAAAGCTTTTATTTTTGTCATACATCAAGGAATTGCAACCTTCAACAAGGGGTTTAAACCAAGAAGAAATACAGACTACATTCATCCAGATTCTGAAGGAGAGGCTGTGAGGTAACCAAGCCCTAATAAGACAGGACCACGTAAGGGTCAGATAGTAGCTATAGAAAGGGTCCCACTGACTGAAGACAGGGTGAGTCCAGGCAATGAGATCATCTCAGAGTCATTGAGCAAGATCTAGGGAGTATGTGCTGGGATGCAAACCTCAGTGTCCCTCCCAACAGGCACCCTACACTTAAGAACATCTCTAGGGACTATGGTGAAACTTTTTTGTTCAAGGAGGTTTGCATTGAAAATGAAAGACAGAATCAGTGTGTACCTGATAAATAATGAAAACACTGTGTTAAACGTGTTCTTATCAATAATAAAACAACATTTCCTGAGGCAAAGGCCTGGCAGGGTGGCCAGATGCTCTGTTCAGACTTTGGAACTGCCCAGACAATGAACAGAGGAAGTCCGAGTTCACACCATCGCTGGTCCCCAAGATCCAGGAGGTGAGAGAGCATCCCCTCCTTCTAAATTCAGTCTCAACTTACCTCCTCCATGAAATCCCTATAGGTTTCTGTACTGCACCACAGTGACCTGTCCCAGTATTGCAATCTATACCGGCTCTATCCACATGCTTGTTATCTTCTAATTCACTGTATAATTTACTCCTTATAATGTGGTTATTATCAGTTCTCCTACCTAAGACTGCTCACTCCCATCAGGAGAGAAGTCTCTCTTACTCGCATGTGTCCTCAGTTTCCAGAATAGAGCATAGTGAGTGCCCTACATTCAGTCTCAGCTATGGCATGAGCTCTCTGCATACAAACCATCACGTGGACTGCTTGGCTTACAAACTCGCAGCGAGCAGCCCCAGCTCCCTCCCTGAACTCTGTAGAGGCAAGATGTAGCTGAGACCTGCAAGGGATCCACCCTTAAGTGTTTTGAGTTTGCTGGGAATGTTGGTCAGGTTTTCTTTTTTTCATCTTACTTTTACTCTTATTCCTTTTCTCTTCTCAACCTCTCACTTTCAGACAAAGCAAATTATAAAACTTGGGAAAGTGACTTTGAGCACCTACCTACCTGTAGGGCGTTTGCTTCATCTCCCCAAACAAAGCCTGTGAGCCTTTATGTTCTGGAGACTTCAAACAAACTGTGAGAAGAAAGACATATTTATCAGTCCTAGCTCTGTCTTACCAGAGAGGAAAGAATTCTGTCTCAAGGAGACAGCCCTTCCATTGGGGGAAAATGTATTGAGGGATACAATTGTGTGTATCACAGGCTGGGAAGTGCTTAGGAGGGTCACTGGGCACAACAGGGCCTGAATTGCATCAAGACAAGCAGAGTCTCTAAGCACACTACGTGAAGTTATAGGGCTGTACTTCCAGAGTTCATTTATGCTGAGGGTCCCCTACAGCTTAACTCTGTAGAGTGACCCATTTCTTAATACAAAACTGAACGTGTCTTATGAAGTTCTGCTTCTCAGGTATAATAGTGATGGTGCTACATCTTGACCTGTGGAAGTCAGGACCTTATCTTGAGAAAGCACAGTTCATAGAGCCACCAACAAACCCAGCCCAACAAAGCAGGCATGTCTTCCACCACCGCTGCTTCCCATCATCCCCCAGGGCGAAGTGTCAGTGTGTCTAAAGCCAGCACTGTGGCCGTTCTGACTGGGGGTATGATAAAACAGCATCCTTTTCCCTCTGGGATGAACTTCTCCAGTTGGCTCTCTGTGAAAGCCTTCCATGAGTCTCAGATTACAGGATGGCACTTCGCCCACTCATGTGCAGGAGCTGACACTCAACATCAAGGTGCTGATATTCCCAGGGGGAAGAGCCAGAGCTTTGCACTAAACAGAGAATCACGACAGTGCTCCCACAGAGGCACCTCAGAGCATATTAGAGAGCATCCTCACTGCTACGCCACTAACCGTCCATCCATCAAAGTCCTTCCCTGAGGCTTTTATCTGCCTTCCTGGCTCAAGTGTTGACTCTTCAGAACACAAATTGGCATGGAGACTTGAGGCACATGGTATCAGAGCAAAAGATACTCAGTGTGCGTCTCTGTACCCAGGCTTGACACCAGCACCAACTGCTACAATAACCATCTTTGGATTTTAAGCAAAGTTAACTTCTGTAGTGAGACAGCTGGCCGGACCAGAAGATCTTCGAATCCTGATGACTCCCCCGGGGGAAATGGATCTTCTCAGTATCTATCTCTCTGGGCAAATGTGGGAAAGCCACCATGGTGCCAAGGCTACTTCTCATTTGTTTTTTTTTGTTTTTGTAATCCTGGCACTCCACACAAGCAGGTAAATGTGTTCAAGGTTCATTGTGAAGTGAGCGTAGGGGTGCAGAGGGGGGAGGATGCGGGGGGGATGTAAAGCGGTAGTCTAAATGTCCATGAGCCTGGTGTAGAAAGCCAATTTTAATCTTTTTAATAAATTCATAAACTCTGCTTGCTGTGTCCATTCATTTGTTTCTTTGAGACAATGTAGACCAGGCTGGGCCTCAAACTTGCAACTCTCCTTCGGTCTCAGCCTCTGGAGTACTCAAATTATAGATGTGAGCCACCAAACCTGACTTCTGTGTTTGCTCTTTGTTGGGGAAGGCACAGGAAGAAAAGGAAACAACAGCTTGATTGATAGCAAGTTAAAGACACTATTGTATAATATCTCACAGGCTGCTGCTGCGGGAAAGACCAAACTTCCCCAAGGCCTTACAAACAAAAGCTGCCCTTTAAGCAGGGTTCTACTCAAAAATCACCCTTAGCAGTTCTTGCTGGATCCTCTATATAATCATCCGTGGAAGTGATTTAAGATGTTGCTTTGTATAAAGGCCTGTCCAGAATGATAGGGTCCCCGTCACTCCTTCAGACCACTGCCCCTGTTGGTAGAACATCTCCCTTTTTCCTATTGGAAATGGAAAGTAGAGGACCAGAGCTGAGCCAGCTCCTGTGAGACCCAGCACATCCAAAGTCAAACTGGTCCTAAACAGATGAGGTGCAGCTTTCAAGGCAATTCCTAAATTCACATTCCATTTCATTTCCGCATCTGCTCTCTCTGACCCTACACCCTCGATGACCTCAGTCCACTCAGAACAAGAAGAGAGTGTCTTCTGGTAGCATCTGCCAGAGTCTGAATGGTAACAACTCCAATGCCCTGGATCCTCACAGCCCTCTTACAGATTCTCTCACTTCTGATATGTAAAATGTTTAAGTCTCACACATCAAAAAAATGTATACAGGGGAAGGAGCTAGGTCCTGACTCAACGTGATATGCCATGCTTTGTCCAAGCCCATGGGAGGCTGCCTCTTTCTAATGGGAGACAGAGGAGGAATGGGTGGAGGTGGGGGAGGATGGAGGGAAAACTGTGGTTGGTATATAAAATAAATGAAAACAATGTTAATTAAAGAAAATAAAACTAAAAAAAAAAAGAAAATTTCTCTTTCCTCTCACCTTGTAAACATTGCCCTTCCCTCCGTTGGTTAGGTCATGGTACCCCCTTCACAACCAGCATTGTCATGGTTCCCCTTCACTGCCAGCATCGTGGTTTCCCTTCACCATCAGCATTGTGGTTCCCATGCACAACCAGCATCATGGTTTCCCCTTCACAGCCAGCATCGTGGTTCCTCTTCACAACCAGCATCGTGGTTCCCGTTCACAACCAGCATCGTGGTTCCCGTTCACAACCAGCATCGTGGTTCCCGTTCACGACCAGCATCGTGGTTCCCCTTCACAACCAGCATTGTGGTTTCCCTTCCCTCCCTTGGTTAGGTCATGGTACCCCCTTCACAACCAGCATTGTCATGGTTCCCCTTACAACTAGCATTGTGGTTCCCGTTCACAACCAGCATCGTGGTTCCCGTTCACAACCAGCATCGTGGTTCCCGTTCACGACCAACATCTTGGTTCCCCTTCCCATGTGACCCAAATTTTAGGTGGGCTTTCCAACCTCAAATGATCCAATCAAGAAAAATCCCTTGGGTTTTAGTTGACTTCACATGTAGTCAAGTTGGCACACAAAATTAGCCATCACTCTCTCTCTCTCTCACGTTTCACTACCCAAATCCCCAGGTCTGTCTTACTCTCCCCAGCTTCTATGTGCTTTTCCTGTGATGGTGGCACCTACAGCTTCCTCCAGGGGACTACATGTGAGTTATGGGGATTGCATATCCTTTTATACACTGCCAAACTGCCTAGGAGCTGACGTATCCCCAGAAAGATCTTAACTAATGACTGGCAGGTACAGGAACATAGAAGCCCATCTTCCTTGATTCCATCACTTGAATTCATACATTTGTCAGACGTTATGTCTTTACTGACAGCCTTTCCAACCTTTCTAAACTTCCAGCTTTCTGGTTTTTTCCCTGGAAGCTCTTTAGTAATCCACATCTCAAGTTGTATATCTGGAGAATTCTATATAAAGCGAATTCTTCAATTTGTCTCACTCTTGCAACCAATCTAGTACCTAGAATGTATCAGATGTTAAATAAATATTGACAAGAAGGAAATACGTACTGGAATGGATGAATAAGAGTAAGTAGCCTTGCAAAGGCCAATATCACTTTTCTTCTTCTCCCCAGGTGTGATTTACTCAGAGAGATGTTTGTCTGAGCTTCTCAATGTATGGTTCAAATAGATATTAGTTAAGTATGAAGAAGAAATAGGGTCATTTCCTCTTTAAAAAATTCTCATTTGTGTTTCTAAAAGAACTTGGAGGCTAGAGAGATGGCTCAGAGGTTAAGAGCACTGACTGCTCTTCCAGAGGTCCTGAGTTCAATTCCCAGCACCCACAGGGTGGCTCACAGCCGTCTGTAATGAGATTTGGTGTCCTCTTCTGGCCTGCAGGCATACTGTATACATAATAAATAAATAAATCTTAAAAAATAGAACTTGGAGGACTGCTCCACAATTGCGCATAATCCAGGGGAAAAAGACACCAAGAGAGGCCCTTGGACTCTACAACCCAAGAGTTAGATGAAGCACTATGTTCAGATCTCCCAAACACTGAGAAACAGAACTGTCCTATGATGAAGGCATTCAGAAAAGGTCTTTTATCTATACTGATGGATTTTAGAGAAAGTGATCCAAAAACAGTTTTGAAATCCATGAAGGGTGATCATTTGATTTCTTCAGCAGGACAGGACTCATCCAGGAAGCATCTGTTTTTAACACTGTCTTTGATGACAAAAATCCATTCAGGGCTTACAACCTAATGAGAATTCATACTTGGACTAGCAGAAAGGGCTTTGAAGGACAGATTGTGGTATTTATAGCTTGGATTACACCTGCAGAACCTTTAATGCATTTCCAGAAACTCAAGTCTGATTTCCCTTTAAGGCTCCTTTATGGTGTCTCTATTACTGGTCTGTGCTCCCAACTCCCTGCTAAACAGAGTCCACTGCTTCTAACACCCTGGACAAGCACTTGTTGGTGAGAGCTAAGCAACTGAACACAGCATTTCCAAAAAGAGAAAAATGGGTGAAAAAAAGACATCTCACACAAAGTTAAAGTGAGCTAGATTTTGACCCAAAATAATAACCCTCAGAGCATGAACTTCTTTGTGTTCTTTCATTTTTGTTGCTTTGTTGTTTCTTTCTTTCTTTGTTGTTATTCTTAGATTATTTTTGCTTCATGAGCATATATTAGTCATACATATTATCCACAGTAATGAGTTTAATTGAAACAGTCTCATGTGTGTGTATAATGTATTGTGACCTTATTCACCCCATCACCCTCTCTAATGAGCTTGGAATTAGGGCTGCTACAGGTACATAGATGAAGGGTTGTTGATATAGAAATGAATAATTTACATTGGTATGGATTGTGGTTTATGAATACAAATTTAAGGTTAATTTTGTTATATATATATATATCACAATGTATATATATACATTCATTTAAGGTATTATGTTTATGAAGCTCATTTAAAATGTAATATATAGTTAAGAAATAGACATCTTTAATAGTCAAGCTTATAGTCATGTTAGTTGGTTTTCTAGATAAACAGATATGTATCTCAGATGACTAGGTAATCTTTACACACTTCAAAGACCTACAGAATATGGTCTTTGAAAGAGAAAACTTAAGACTTTTCTTGACAGTAAGATACATCTGCTCCTGACAGCACCAATTACTTCAAGAGGATGATGGGCATTGAAGAAACTTGTTACAGAGTTTGTTTCAATGTGATAAGGCTTGCCTAGACTGCTTGACAGTATAGTTTAAGAACTGGACATGTAAGACCCACAGGAAAATGACCACTAAATTTTGTCAAAACAAAGCAGGATGGTCCTTCAGGTTCCTGTTTCACAGAAGAAATTGCCAGACATTCTGCAGGACACAGAGGGAATTACTGACAAACTGCCACAATAGGTGGGACAGTTTCAAATTTTCTGCTTCACTGAAAAGTTTGTCAGATACTCTAGGCCTTTAGGCTGAATATGGATGCCCCAATATTACAGAAGAACTTAGGGAGACTGTCCAGACAGCCAGATATCTCTGTCAATTTCTAGAATTTTAGAAGTTGCTTACAATGCACTTCCTGTTTACACAGGTAATATTAGATTCTTCTGGGGTCTTTGATAGAATTTAAGACTGGATCTATAGTTTTCCTTAGTTATAACAGATTAATTATATATAAAACTTGAGACTTACAAAGAGAGAATAGATGATTATTTTCTGTAGTTTTGCCAAATACAAATATACTAAATATTATAACTGTAATTCTTGCTTAATACCTGTTTTGTTTATTTGGTAATTTTACAATGTTAAAGTTAAAACCTTCCTCTTTAATTAAACAGAAAAGGGGAAATGATATGGGATATCCTGTATGCTATGACTATGCATTGCTTTTATTGATTGATGACTAAAGCTGCTTTGGCCTGAGGCAGGGCAGAATATAGCCAGGTGGGAAATCCAAGCAGAGATGCAGGGAGAAAGAAGACGGAGTTGAGTGGGACACCAGCAGTCACTGAAGGAGGAAGATGTCAGAGCATCTGCAGTAAACCATGGGCCATGTGGCAATACATAGATGAATAAAAATGGATTAATTTAAATGTAAGAGCTAGTCAGTATAAGCCTGAGTCATTAGCCTAACAATTAAGTTAATATTAAGCTTCTGGGTGATTATTTTATAAGCAACTGTGGGACTGGCCAGGACACAGAAACACCTCTGACTACACATTATTTGCAGGATTATGGGCAACTCACACAAGAGGCTACACCATGGAAGAAAATGTCTCTCCCTACACCAGTAACTTAGTTCTTCAGAAAGGGATGGATCTTAGGGAACTGCTCGCTGCTCCATCTGTAAAGTGAGAATGATTTTCCTCAGTACTTCGCAGTCTGTGAGTAAAGAGTACCCTGAAGTACTCTTGTATACCACAGCTGCACCTTTCTACCTATAAACTTATGAAGCAGCCAAAACGGGGGTTCTTTGTTTCTCTCTCATGATCCCAGACTCTCTCGTATTGGCTTCCTGGTGTACAGCAGGCTTTTGAGAAATTTTACACACTGTGTTGAGAACATGGGATCTACAAGCTGGGTTCAGATCTATGGACTGGGTCAAGACATAGTCTGTAGTGTAGGTCAGGACATGATCTCGTGTGAGTTGTTGCTAACATTTCAATTTCCTCATCTGTAAAGCACAGAAAATGATTGTGTCCTGGTTCCTTTTCCTGTTGTAACTCTCCTGATGGAAGCAACTTAAAGGAGAAAGGGTTTATTTGACTCACCGTTTGAAGTTCCAGTCCATTGTGGAGGGGAATACATGACTACACGGGTTTGAGGTTGCTGGTCATGTTGCATCCACAGTCAAGAAACAGATAAATGAACATGAGTACTCAGTCCCCTTTTCCCTTTCAACAGAGTCCAGGATTCCAGCTGGGAGAACAGTGCTACCCCCAGTGAAAGGCCTTCCCATCTCAATGAGACTGATTATGATAATTCTTTAAGGCATGCCCAGAGACCCATCTCCAGTGCTATTTTAGATCTAGGTTGATAATTGAGATTAACAATCACAGGTTGTTATTCCTTTGAGGCCCTTTGTAATACAGAATGAGATAATACACCTAAAGGGCTTGAAATAATGCCTGGAGCTAAATAAATTCTTTAAAAATGTGAGCAGTTGCTATTTTAACCCACACATATTCGGTAGCACCTGGTGATGGAGAATGTCCCAACAAATATCCCACTCAGACACTCCAGTACTGTTTCAACATTTGGTCCGAACAGGGTTATTTTGTTATATGTGGGCATAGGAGCATAAGGCAAACACTCCCACAGGACTGTGGATTGGGCAAATGCCCATGGGAACCAAATTTAATTCCTAATGCAATGACTCATGTGTATGTTGAACCACGTGCTTCTGTGGTTTATCATACACTTCCCTTCCCATCTGTGACATCATATCTTACTCTTTGGGCTAATCCAAATCATAAAGTGAATGATACTGACTTACTCTATGGAGGAGGAGGAGAAGGAAGATGGTGGGGACAGAGAGGGAATCAAATTACAGGAATCTGTACCCCAAATGTATAAATGACAGCATTTGTGGCTTAAACTTTCAAAAAAAAAAAAAACTACTGCTTCTACCCAGAAAGCAATATATTTAATATGTGAAGTCATCACTAATGTTGTGTGACTGCATGTCTCAATTATTTATTTGACTTAATAAAAGTATCAAGACAAGTTCTTATTCTAAAGTGTTATATCTTTTTGAAATAAGCAAATTGCATTGAGAAATACTTTATTAAATAAATATAGCACCCCATCTTGCTCCGGAGGGTCCCACATGGCCACTGTGCTTATTATAACTGTGCTTATTATAACTTTCAAGATACCTGGTCTACCTTGATTCAGGACTCTGAGACTACATTTGGATATCTCCAGCTTAACACCCCCTCATCATATGTGCTCCTCACTCATCCATTAGAGGAGGATTTCTGTTTCTACCCTATCTCATGGAGTAGCTGAATCTCTGGTGTGGGAGAATTGTCTGTATTCTGTCAATCATGTTTTAAATAAACGCTGATTGGCCAGGCAGGAAGTATAGGTGGATCAACCAGACAGGAAGTAGAGGCGGGGTGATGAGAACAGGAGTATTCTGGGAAGAAGGGAGCTCCCTGCCAGACCACAGAAGAAGCAAGATGTGACCTGCCTCGCTGAAAAGGGTATCGAGTTATGTGGCTAACATAGAAAAGAATAATGGATTAATATAAGCTACAAGAGTTAATAAGAAGCCTGAGCTAATGGGCCAATCAGTTTATAACCTAATATAGACCTCTCTGTGTGATTTCCTTGGGGCTTACTGGCTGTGGGAACTGGGCAGGATGTAAACCCCAACAAGCTGGCCCTCATGTTACAAATCTCTCTACTTAATTCTTGCCTCTATAGGATATGCACTCTGGTAGAGAACAGAACGAGGGTGGTTTATACTCTTCAGTGCCTAAGGCCTGCCTCCTTAGTTCCTTTATAAGCACCTTGCTCCTTGAATTCTTATTTTCTTTTGTGAGCTCTTGGAAATCCACCCTTGAGTCACAGTCTGGGTCCTCTCCATCCTCGTGTCCTTATTTTAAACACTGTGCTCTGCTTTCTGCAGGAGCTCACAAATCCTTTTGTCTCTCAACAAACTCGAGTTCTTACCAGCCAAAAGTCCTCTGGCTCTTAGCCTATCTTCACAGTGGATTTCGAGAGACTGTTTTGAAACTCAGAAGTCAAGGGTCTGGCCTCTCTTTTAGACATTACATCTCTACCTCTGAGAGCTTGGACATATACAGCAGCTAGAAAGCCAGTAGAAAGGCAGGGGACAGAGAAGATGAAACAGCAAAATGATTCTTTGCCATGCATAGCCATGTAGAACAGCTACAAGGTCCCACAAAAGACACATTGAAACCCTAAGGGCTGTGCCTGGGGATGTGACATTGTGTGGAAAGAGGCTCTCTGAAGACTGCACTTACAATGGGGTCATACTTCATCAGCAAGGGGCCCAACTCAAACTGAGCGCCTTTAGAAAAGAGGGAAAACACTGCCATGGACACACAGGTAGGCTGACAATGTGGTGAAGGAGATGCAGNACTGTGCTTATTATAACTTTCAAGATACCTGGTCTACCTTGATTCAGGACTCTGAGACTACATTTGGATATCTCCAGCTTAACACCCCCTCATCATATGTGCTCCTCACTCATCCATTAGAGGAGGATTTCTGTTTCTACCCTATCTCATGGAGTAGCTGAATCTCTGGTGTGGGAGAATTGTCTGTATTCTGTCAATCATGTTTTAAATAAACGCTGATTGGCCAGGCAGGAAGTATAGGTGGATCAACCAGACAGGAAGTAGAGGCGGGGTGATGAGAACAGGAGTATTCTGGGAAGAAGGGAGCTCCCTGCCAGACCACAGAAGAAGCAAGATGTGACCTGCCTCGCTGAAAAGGGTATCGAGTTATGTGGCTAACATAGAAAAGAATAATGGATTAATATAAGCTACAAGAGTTAATAAGAAGCCTGAGCTAATGGGCCAATCAGTTTATAACCTAATATAGACCTCTCTGTGTGATTTCCTTGGGGCTTACTGGCTGTGGGAACTGGGCAGGATGTAAACCCCAACAAGCTGGCCCTCATGTTACAAATCTCTCTACTTAATTCTTGCCTCTATAGGATATGCACTCTGGTAGAGAACAGAACGAGGGTGGTTTATACTCTTCAGTGCCTAAGGCCTGCCTCCTTAGTTCCTTTATAAGCACCTTGCTCCTTGAATTCTTATTTTCTTTTGTGAGCTCTTGGAAATCCACCCTTGAGTCACAGTCTGGGTCCTCTCCATCCTCGTGTCCTTATTTTAAACACTGTGCTCTGCTTTCTGCAGGAGCTCACAAATCCTTTTGTCTCTCAACAAACTCGAGTTCTTACCAGCCAAAAGTCCTCTGGCTCTTAGCCTATCTTCACAGTGGATTTCGAGAGACTGTTTTGAAACTCAGAAGTCAAGGGTCTGGCCTCTCTTTTAGACATTACATCTCTACCTCTGAGAGCTTGGACATATACAGCAGCTAGAAAGCCAGTAGAAAGGCAGGGGACAGAGAAGATGAAACAGCAAAATGATTCTTTGCCATGCATAGCCATGTAGAACAGCTACAAGGTCCCACAAAAGACACATTGAAACCCTAAGGGCTGTGCCTGGGGATGTGACATTGTGTGGAAAGAGGCTCTCTGAAGACTGCACTTACAATGGGGTCATACTTCATCAGCAAGGGGCCCAACTCAAACTGAGCGCCTTTAGAAAAGAGGGAAAACACTGCCATGGACACACAGGCAGGCTGACAATGTGGTGAAGGAGATGCAGGCAGGAATGGCAGGTCTACAAGTTGAAGAAACCCAAGGACTGGTGGCCACATGTAATCTGGGAAAAGGTGAAAGCCAGTCATTCCCCCATGGCCCTGCCCAGGCCTCTATTTCAGACTCCTGGCCTCTAGAACCAGTTGTGTTAAGCCACATAGTTGGTGTAACTTGACACTACTACCCTAGTAGTAGGGAGTTAACATAAAGATCATAGAGCACTTGGTGTTACCGTGTGGTAACAGTTACTCTGCCTGCCTTTCCTCTCCTGAAAGATTCCTAAATAATTAACGATTTGTCTTTTCAGAAGCAAGTCTGTGAACAACCAACTGCTTGGAATTGAGCGAGAGAGAAAAAAAAAGTATGTTGTCTTAACCAAAAGTGTGGGAATAGATCTTCCTGGCCTCACCAATGCCTATCAGCCTGGACTCGCATCACTGTCACCCCAGGTCTTCCTTTCCCCTTCTCTTGCTCTTCATCTTTGGCAGGTGAATACTTAGACATGGGCTACTGAGAATGTATTACTTAGGTTTGTAGCATGAGGGGCCTGCTTGTTGGGGTTTCTGTCCCACCCTGTACCCCACAGCCAGCAAGCCCCAGAGAAAAATCACACAGAGAGTCTACATTAGGTTATAAACTGATTGGCCCATTAGCTCAGTCTTCTTACTAGCTCTTGTAACTTATATTAACCCATTGTTCTTATCTGTTAGCCAC
This sequence comes from Dicrostonyx torquatus, assembly GCA_028555095.1. Classification (NCBI taxonomy): domain Eukaryota; kingdom Metazoa; phylum Chordata; class Mammalia; order Rodentia; family Cricetidae; genus Dicrostonyx; species Dicrostonyx torquatus. Next base: position 1,568,473 of record JAQHUG010000361.1, read on the forward strand.
ATGGCCAGTACCTTTTCTCAGCCGGGCAGCTCACATCCTGGTGGACTGGCAGGAGTGCGGGAAGAGCTTCCTTCTTCCCTGAATACTCCTGTCCTCCTTGCGCCTGTCTGGTTTTCCCGCCTATACTTCCTGCCTGGCCAATCAGCATTTATTTAAAACATGATTGACAGAATACAGACAATTCTCCCACACCATAGGTTTCTGTTGCTGTGATAAACACCATGATCTAAGGTAACTTGAAGAGGAAAGGATTTATTTCAGCTTACAGGTTACAGGTATCGTGAAGAGAAACAAGGCAGGAGCTCAATGCAGAAAACTGAGTCCGGGAGTTGAAACAGAGGCCACAGAGGAGTTCTGTTACTGTGTGCCCCTCCTGGCTTGCTCAACTTGCTTTTTTTGTGTGTGTACCATCAAAGACCACCTGCCAGGCGTGGCATTGCCCACAGTGGGCTGGACACTCCCGCATCAATCATTAAACAAGAAAATGTCCCCCACAGAGTTGCCTACAGGCCAGTTTGGTGGAGACATTTCTCAATTAATGTACCTTCTTTCCAGGTGACTCCAGCTTGTATCAAGTTGACAATAAGTAAATAATCAGTTCATACCTTCTTTGTGACAACTTCCCATCTATTTTCCTTCTCTTTCCTTATTCAGTCTTTACATCAACTGTTCAGTGTTTATCCTGAAAGTCCATTTAGCATGAAGTGGTACTGCATGCACAGTGGTGGATACTGTCAAGCTGATCTCTCTGCCGATCACTAACTCTGTGTCCTTGAAGAGTTGCTTAATCTCTCTCTGACTTGGTTGCTCATTTATGAAGTGGGGATGATAAATAATGACCCCATAGTCTCTTGAGAATTGCATGATTAGATATTAAGTGCACACAATTCACTGAGGTGGTAGGCATTGCATTCAGGTAATGACGCAGGACACATCATGAGCATCACATCCTCTTTTGCCATGTTTAGTCAAACAGAGCGTAGCACTCCAAATGAGCCTTTTACAGAAACTCCCTGTCCCCCTAAAGGTACACAAATGAACAAAGAAAATTTCAGAGGATTTAGTATCTTCCTCCAGGCCACCATTCTAGCAAGAAGGTGAGCCAAGATTCCAAGGGCAGCTCCCCTTCTCCAAATGTTGAGCTCCTTCGCACATTTGATTTCTCTATGATCTTCGCTCTTCTGCCAACCAAAATGCCAGGCCTTGAAAACATCCTTAGACTTGAGTGACCCCTCCATACCCTAAAGTTTCCGTCAAGTCTCCCCCTGCATTACCGGGACCCTTTATGTGTCCATTGCTGACAACTTTCTCCCGTGCCATGCCTTTGCCTTATCACCTATCAAAGCCTTGTGTGCTTTCTGTCACTCTTTCCCAAATACCACAATTATCACTTACCAACAGCAGTCACCACTCAGCTCTCAAGTATCACATCAAATGGCTTTTCCCAAGACCATAGACCATAACTTCTGTGTCACCATCCCTGTTGCACTGATGCATGCTATGAACCTTCTTCTCACCCTGGCTCTCAGAATGCTGTGGGAAGGTTGCAGCTAATACCTACCTGCCTACTGGGGC
>JAQHUG010000361.1:1570952-1597721 GCA_028555095.1 Dicrostonyx torquatus
AGACGGTCGCGCGGGACATGTGTGAAAGTGTGTGTGGACGAGTGTATGTGAGAACATTGCATTACTATGTAAATGTGTGTGTGGAGTGTGTGTGCATGGTGTGTGTGTGTAAAACATTTCCGACAGCTACCTGCCAAGAGCGCAATTACACAGGTGTTTCGCACCACCTCCACTGCACCTGCATACAGCTTCCTGAACACCTGGCTTTCTTTAGCTACAACAGTTTCAAAAGCCAGATTTTTGCTTGCGATGCTGGTGAGGTGGAGAGTTTTAACAATATTCCAGAGGAAATTAGAAAGAATTGGGTGCTTGATCACATGAGAGGCAAGGAACAAGGAAACATGAATACAACTCTCTCATGTTTACTGAAGGGACAGCAGCACCATGACACAAACTGATAGGAGAAGAGAATCTTTATTTGGAATCTTAGGCATAGGTTGCTTAGGTGCCTCAAGAGGCCAATGAATCAGTTTCTGTGTGTGCCTCCACCCCTTAGAACCTTGCCACCATTGACTTGGGTAGACAAGTTGCCTCTCTCAGGATCATGTGGTTTTCTGATTTACAGGGTGCAGAATATGAACCAAGACATTGCTTTACCAATTCTATGAGTTTCTTACACTGGGTTTGAGCTAAAGAGTTGCAGCAGTGACATTGTAGGGGACTTTGGGGTGTGAGCCCCTTATTCTCTAAAGCAAACCACTGGTAATGTTGGCGGCTGATGGTATCAAAGGAACCCAGGTTATGAGGGTACCCTCATCTACCGCTCCCCCAGGGATGTGAAGACCCAGTCTTACCTGACAAGCTCCTAGAGAGCTATCTCCACTTCAGGGCTCCAGGGTTCACCCTCTCCTTCAGTCCCAGCCACTCATGTCATCTTCAGACTCAACTCCCTGGTACCCAACTCAAGATATCCCTTCAAAAGGGAGGGATGTTCTGAGGTGGTACAGACCTTCCTATGAATGTGAGGAGAGGGGCAGAGATGTTTACATTGTACTCTGTAATCCAATATGAACCTGGAATGTCCTCCAAAGACTCAGTTATTGGTTCTCCCACTAGGGAAGCTGTCCTGGGAGGCTTGTGACATAGGATCTAGGTGGCACATAAGGCATGAGAAGAAATCTTTGGCACCATATCCGCCCTGATTCCAGACCAGCTTTCTGCTTGTTGGTCCAGCTGTGATGTGAGGAGTTCTGTCACATGCTCCCACCACTGTGGAACCACCACCCTGGCTTTACCCTCTGCAAACCTTTACCACATCAAGTCCTCCCAACCTTAAGTGGCTCCTGTCAGGTATTTTGTCACAGTGACAAGCAAAGAAACTAATGCAGCCTCTGCCACCTAGGAGCAAGAGCGGTAGGCAAAGGTGACACTTTCTGATGTGTTTGGGAGTTTTGGAGGCTCTCCTGCTTCAGTGCGATGAGAGAAAATCAAATCACTGTCACCCCTGCCCTGGGCTGGAGTTCAAAGACTGGTCAGCATTGGTCACTGCCTGGACTTGGGAGGAATTGGAGGCTCCATGAAACAGCAGTAGACACCTAGGGTGGGGCCTTACCCAGAAGTCTCTCCTTTCCATTACTCCTCTCCATCTCAGGATGGAATTTAGGATCCCCTGACACCATCCTAGCCATGGAGATGATGGAGCTGGAGGGCCATGACTCAGAAGTCTCAGCTTCTCCATCTGCACAGCCCTCACTTAGCACCTTTTCCACACCCAAAAGATCCAGACCAATGAAAACTGTTGTACCTCTCTGCACAGCCGGTTGCCAGAAAATGGGATATAGACTCAGAAACTTCAGAGACCAGGTTCCTGCCCCAGTAGAGCAACAATGGAGAGGCTGGGTCCAGACTGTGACCTTCCATACCAACCTGCATGGAAAAACTTTACATAAATGTGGTCACTGTGCCCAGTGTGTCAGGGGATGATGTGGGATCCCCCTCTGTATGCTATGAATATGTCTTATTGCCATTGGTTATTAAAGAGGCAGTTTTGGTCAGCGGCTTAGTAGAGCAAAGCCAGGTGGGAAATCTGAACAGAGATATAGAGAAAAAGTAGGCAGAGTCAGATAGACACCATGTAGCTGCCGAGGGAGAAAGATGACAGAACAGGACCTTACCCGGTAAGTCACAGCCTCATGGCAATACACAGATTAAGAGAAATGGGTTAATGTAAGAAATAAGAGCTAGCTAGAAATATGCTTAAACGATTGATCAAACAGTGTTGTAATTAATACAGTTTCTGTGTTATTATTCGGGTCTGAGCAGTCAGAAAATGAACAATCTCCACCTACAAGGGGGGTTACCATCTCACTGAATCAAAAATAGCCCAAGCTTCTGGGGAGTCGAACTTAGGAGAGTATGTCAGCACGGTTTGTTTGTGTGTGCTCTCTTCATGTGTAGTGTGTGTGTGTGTGTGTGTGTGTGTGTGTGTGTGTGTGGTGCATGCGTGTCTGTGTACAGGCCTCTGTGCATACCATGTGTGTGTGTCTGTTTGTGTGTATGTGTATGCTCACATGCGCACACATGTAATATGTGGGCTATATGTGTATGTTTTGTGAGCTTTTGTGTGCATGATGGCTGTGGTTACATAAATGTGTGTGTGATCTTTGCGAGTATATCTGGTATATATATGCTGCTTGTGCACCTTGTAGTACAGTTTGTGTATTATATAGGCATGAGGTATGTATGTCATTGCATATGGGGTGGTGTGTGTGTGTCTTGTTGCCTATGCACGTGAGGTGTGTGCTGTTGAAAATGGTGTTGTCTGGTGGCATGCTCATATATAGTGTGCATTGTATGCATTACATGAATTATATCTGTTGTATGGCCTGTGTGGAGAAGCAGTTCAGTCTAGGGAGGGTCAGAGTGGCCTTGATTGTCATCTGCATCATCTTGCTAAAGGAACGGACCATGTGTGGTAGGATGACTGGTTAAGACTGAGATCCAGAAGCAGCTTCACAGGGAACAGGCAGGCAGAGGTGGCATGGGACAGGAACAAGAGGGGAAGGCACAGGGGACCAGCATTGTTGACCACCAGCCGCATGTGTGTTCACACATGCACACACATGTGCATGCCTTTAGGAATGTTAAAACCAGCCGCATAAATGTTACTACATACGCACATGCTCACGGATGTGTGGGGTGCATATTTATTGGGCCTTTTCTGGAAAGAGTTTGTGAATATTCATATTTCCCAGTGACTCTTGATGCCCGCTTCCTCACAGCAGCAAACACTGGGTGTCAGGCATCATGCTTGCTGGAGGCTGTACTATTCATGTTTTGAGATAGCATTTGCCTGTTTTGCAAACATGAGGAACTCACTTTTGTAAGTTCAAAAGTTACAGTGCATAGATGTTGACAGTTAAGGTGCAACTCTAGCTAAGCTTTAGCTCTCAAACCCGAGCTTCCCATCCAGGACAGTGCTATCTATCTGCCTGCCCCTCAGGTGAGAAGCTTGTCCAGTCCCTGCCTTCCAGTGGCTACTACCATATCACTGTAGCCACCTTACCTTGGGGTTTGTGGATCAGTTGGGAGAGAGGATACAAGAGGCTTCTAATTGTAGGCATCTTGAAAAGCAAGAGGCAAATTCATCAGGCTGAGAGGCCAGTGGGAACGGGCTATCAAAGTAACGGAGAACCAAATCAAAGAAATGAAGAACCTCAAGAACCAAATAGTTTCAGTCCTGAGCTACTCCTGATGAAACTTGACCCAGGTAATATCTTCGTAGGCGCACACTGACTGAGCAAGAGCTCCTGTGAAGTCATCTGGAGGACTCTGAGCTGCCCTCCATCGTCAGAATCTCCCTCTTATTTAGGGGCTGAGGCCTTTTTTTTCTAGCTTCTCTAACCAGCTGTTCGTTTAAATTTGTCTCTGTGTCTTGTCTAAAATCTGTGTTTCCCAAACGCAAACCCTGCTGCATATTTAGAAATGTGATTATTTTTATAGCTCATGAATATATTTATGAGATGTTTTACAAGCATACAAAAATAAATTATATATGTTTAACAAATTGATTTCCTTGGAGGAAAACACAATGAAGCCGCAGGGATTCTGGAAAATCCCCAGTGGGGTCCTCGGGTTTAGAGAGATTCCCATGGGCGCTTCTAGTGGGCAGAGAGAATTGGCACAAGATTTGTTGGTTCTTACTGCATTGGGGCCTCAGTTTTGAAGAGCAAAGGGATGGGACAGGAAAGAAGGAGAGAAGGGGAGGATGTGAGAAAGGGAAGGTAGGAAGGGGGAAAGAGGCAGGAGGGAGGGAGAGAGCAGGAAGATAGAGAGAGGAAGAGAGGGGAAGAGAAGAAGGGGGAGAGGGAAGAGGGAGGAAAAGAAGATTAGCAAGAGAAAGGAAGACGGGAAGATTGTACAGAATGGCAGTGGTGCTGTTTCCCAGCGAGCAGTGGCCCAGGCTTGTGGTCCACCTAGATGCCGGAATTTCTGAGCTCCCCACCACATTCCACAGTCCTTTAGGGTTATGCTAATTGCTCAGGGTGCATGGTGGGGTAATCTAGAGGGTTTCCTAAGCCATGCGGCCACCTCCTTTGTTCACTTGGATATCTTACTCAACGAACTTACTAAGGGTCATTTAAGGGACAGAAACTAGGACAACCATCAGTGGAAAATTGTTCCTCTATGTCCTGAGAAGCATCCTGTTGAAACTTGTACAAAATCACAGACAATTGCTGATCCCTCATTATAGAAGCCGGTGTCACCGTGGCCCAGCTGAAAACCACAGACAGGAGCACTGTGGTATCTGCCTTAAATCTGAAGCTGAAATTTAGAACAAACCCGTGGGACAGTCTGTGGGCTGTTGGACAATGGTGGGGGGCAATGACCTCACACCTAAATCATGCCCCCCCTCATAAAACTTTGTGACACAGATGCATTCTCTATTTTTATCCGTGCCTGTAATGTGCATGTGTGGCACACACAGATGCATTCTTTATTTTTTATTCATGCATTTAGTGTGCATATGACACACAGATATGTTCTCTACTTTTATTGATGTATGTAGTAGTCATGGACATTTCATCAAGAATATGCGGAAGCCAGAGGGCAACCTGTGGGAAGTTATCTCTCTCCTTTTACTATGTGGGTACCAGGGTAGCATGTTGTCAGGCTTGATGGCAAGCTCCCTCGCTCACTGGGCCATCTCCCCAGCCCAGTGAATACATTTTTAAATGTCTGCTAGGACGAGAAATGATGCTTTCATCATGTTTTCGATTAGCTGACTCCTGTGGCAGCTTCTCTCTCTCGTGTGTACATGTGTGCATCTCTGTGTCTGTGTGTGTACATGCGTGCATCTCTGTGTGTCTGTGTGTGTACATGTGTGCATCTCTTTCTGTGTCTGTGTGTACATATGTTGCATCTCTTTCTGTGTCTGTGTGTATACATGTGTGCATCTCTGTGTCTGTGTGTATACATGTGTGCATCTCTGTGTGTGTGTGTGTACATGTGTGCATCTCTCTCTGTGCCTGTGTGTGTGTGTGCCACTCTGTCTCATCTCTCTGATTCTGTCTTTTCTCTCTCTGTGTCTCATCTTTCTCTGTCTGTGTCTCTCTGTGTCCATGTCTCTCTCTGTCTGTATGTGTCTGTGTCTGTCTCTGTGTGTGTCTCTGGGTATATGTCTGTGTGTGTCTGTGTTTCTCTGTGTGTCTCTCTATGTGTGTATCTCTGTGTGTCCCTCTCTCTGTGTCCCTCTGTGTGTGTGTGTCTGTGTCTTTCTGTATATGTCTCTCTCTGTGTATCTCTGTGTGTCTCTGCATTGCCTCTCTCTGTGTCTCTGTCTCTCTCTCTGAGTCTTTGTGTCTCTCTTTGAGTGTCTGTGTGTCTCTGAGTCTCTGTGTCTCTGTCTCTCTCTATCTCTTTGTCTCTATGGGTCTCTCTGTATGTCTTTCTGTGTCTCTGTGTCTCTCTCTGAGTCTCTGTGTCTCTCTCTGAGTGTCTGTGTCTCTGTGTCTCTCTCTGAGTCCCTGTCTCTCTGTGTCTCTGTCTCTATCTCTTTGTCTCTCTGTATGTCTTTCTGTGTCTCTGTGTCTGTCTCTGCATCTCTGTCTTTTCCTGTGTCACTTTCTCTCTCACACACACAGAGAAGTTGCCTGCATGGTTAGGAACTGGGAAAGCATGTAAAACAAAGTTGTCTAATATTAGGAACAGAGATAGATACAGAAACTCTCTAAAATCATCTCTGGCACTAATGATAACAGGCAGGTCCTCAAACACTCTGACTAAAGATAGGAACCTACGATATGAAGGCAAAGTATGTACATCTCTATGTCACTCCCAGTAACAACAACTTGGGAATTCATGTTCAATATTGTGTACCCAATGGCATGCAGCCTGTGTACAAATCATACTCACCAGCATTTATTGCCTGCCAAAGACTGGCATTCAGTGAGCAATGGTTGCAACCGCAGCCAGATGTCACAGAGATATCAGAAGCATTTATTGCCTGCCAAAGACTGGCATTCAGTGAGCAATGGTTGCAACCGCAGCCAGATGTCACAGAGATGTCAGAAGCGGGGACTGGGGCTGGAGGGATGACTCAGCAGTTAAGAGCACTACCTGTTCTCCCAGATCACTCAGGTTCAGTGCCTAGAACCATATGGAGGCTAATGACCCTCTGTCACTCTAGTCCCAGCAGATCTGGTATCTTTTTCTGGCCTCTAGGGATATCATAGACTGTTGTTTTTGTTTTTTGTTTTTCTACAAGTATTTGCATAGACTGGTTCCAGTGAGGTCTGAAGAAGCTGATCTATACATAGCTGAATTCCATGCTGGAAACATCTCCATGTTGGAGAATGAAAATGTATGTCAGGCTGGGATATTCAGTTTCGTTACAGTCCTAGAGTCAGCGTTTTTCTCGTGAGGGTATTTAAAATGCTTTCCAAGCTTGGGAGTTATGTTAATTTTTACTAAGAGAGAACATCACCGTTTAACTTAGAGATCAATAGGAATAGATTTGAAAATGACACAGCCTACAATCTAATCGTTCCCAGAAGGACGTTAAGTCCATGGTGAACAGTCAGAAAGGAAATGATTCTAGGACTTGCAAATGTGTTTATGAATTGCTTTTATAAAACAAAATGAGTTATGTATGCTCAACAAATTGACTTCTTTGTGGAAAAAAAACAAAAAAAAAAAACAAAATCAGATGAAACCATGGGGATTCGAAAAAATTCCATGCAAGGATTTCAGCCAAAGCTTGGCTCTTGACTCTCTGTCTACCTGGTCTTATTTAAGAGCATGGTTCTTAGTTGGAAAGAAAATTAAAGAATCCCCACAGGACAGCTCTCAGAAGATGGCCATCTTCAGAAGGACTCCAGGTGATGCCAAGAGAACTTGCCTGTTAAGTCTAGAGGGAAGCTGGTGGTCAGGCCAGCCGGTGATTCTGATGGCCCTATGTGAAGCCTGGAAAACCACCGGATTTCCCTTGCATTCTTTTTTTTTGGGGGGGGGGGAGACAGGGTTTCTCTGTGGCTTTGGAGCCTGCACTGGAACTAGCTCTTGTAGACCAGGCTGGTCTCAAACTCACAAAGATCCACCTGCCTCTGCCTCCCGAGTGCTGGGATTAAAGGCGTGCGCCACCACCGCCCGGCTCCCCTTGCATTCTTAAGGACCCTCCTCCTTTGTTGAAGAAGAGCAGATATGCGCCTCACCTAGCCTTCCCTTGTTTTGTTTTTGTTGTGTTGTTGTGGTGGTGGTTTTGTTGTTGTTGTTATTGCTGTTAGTCTATATCCTTAATTAAGTTCAAGGCCAATTGTTCTGATCAGCTCCCAGTTCCCTCAACATCTCCTGGGTTATCTACTTGCCCTACATAGGGAGAAACCTAACCAAATATGTGCTAAGTGTCCCACTCCTAACACTCCATGGAAATCCTCCCTATTGGATTCCTTTATTATTAACCAAAAACAGTACATAGCAAACAGGATGCTCAACAGGTGGAAAAAATGGGAAATGACATTTGGGCGCTGAGCAGATGTAGGAGTGGTTGCCACCGGCTGCTAGAAGCAGAGGAAAAAGATAGCTTTCTTTAATTTCCTCATTGCTCTTAGCAGTTTGTTCCTTGTAGTTAAGAATCAACGTAAATTAAGTAGCCCATAACAACAGCCAGCGTTAGAATTAATTCTTGGTTACCATGTACTTATTTCCTAAATGGGAAATACCTATTGGCACACGTAGTCAAATAGCTCCACAGGCCATTAAAACTTCATTTGTTCTACACACTGAGATGCTCTTAGAACCACTTTGTTTTAGGTGGCAATGACAACAGAAACTTCTAGATCTTTAGAGTCAATTTTGAGCTCAAAATTAAAAAAAAAAAAAAGATTGTATTCACTTGCTAGAGGGGTCACACTGGCCGTGGAATAGGAGTTTAGTCTCTATTTCTCCTGAACTCCCAAGAAACATTCAGCTCCCAAACCATGTAATAAATTCTCATTTCATCATAGCAGTTGTTAGAGCCAGGAAACCATTTCCTGGGACGTAATGAGTGCTCACTGGGAGGTGGGCAGGGGCCACTCAGGTGGTTCTTAAGCTCTGTCTAGATTTTTACAGCTCCAAAAGAAAAATGATCTCCGTTAGCAGAAGCTCTGTGGAGCAATAATCTTAAAGGAAATTTACTGCCTGATGACAGACTTGGTGGGGGGGGGAGGGGAGTTAGATTGGAGAAGCTAAAGGAGAGGCCCAGGGAGAAAGGACCCAGGTTCCCTAAGTGAGCTATTTGGCTAAACCTACTAATTTATTTTTATTAATCATTGACTAATGTGACCAGGCCACCTTATTCTAGGAAAAATCTGCCAAGGAAAAGTCGGAAGAAAAGAAAAAGGAGGTGTATGATACGTAGAGATGAGTGTGACCAATCATGCGTCATTATTCCCTGGGGACCCTGTGAGGAGGCGGCGATGGCCTTGAGGGGTGGTGTGGGAATTAATGACAGAGATGGGACAGTAGACCTTCATGCAATGATGAAGGTGTTCATGATCATGAAGGATTTTCAGAGGAACACCTCCCTACAGTACAGTTCAGAATATTGCCATGTTGTCCACTTCCCAAACCTGGTGACCTTTTCTGGTTCTACTTCACTTCTTCTTGCTATGATAAAATGCCAGAAGCAACTTATGGGAGGAGGGGTTTATTTCAGCTTAAAATCCCAGGTTACAGTGCATTGTCTGAGAACTGAAGGCACATTCAAGCACTTAGTCACCATCACATCAGTCAAGAGAGCAGAGAGAAAGGTGTGCACCCAAGCTGCCTGCCTGCTAGATTAAGTTAGCCCTCTCTATCTTTGTACAGTCCAGGACCCCAGACCAGGGAGGTCTGTCTCCATCAATTATCGATCAAGGCAGTCCCCTACAGCCCATCGTGATCTACATAATTCCCCAGTTGAACTGTCATCTCAGGCGGTTCTATCTAATGTCAAGTAGACAGTTAAAAGTTCCCATTATCCTTTTCACTTTCCATGGTACCATGGTTACCATGAGATCATCTCAAAAAGAACCAACTGAGTCTTTTTACTAAGATGTTTCCAAGGAAGTGGTCCTGTAGTCTCAGGGATGATGCTTGGGTCATGAGTAGCCTATTTAGATTCTGCCATGCTTGGGTCATTCAGCCTATTCAGATTCTGCCAGAGCATTGACATGGTCAACTATATCCACTTACAACCTGAGAGAGTTTGGAAAGGAATTCTAGACACAAAACAGAGTTTTAACACAGCTGCTCTCAAGAGAGGTCATCCTGATTTAAACAGTAGCAGAAAAAACAAAAAAACAAAAACGTACTGTTTCAAAATGGCAGCTTCCTGGGCCTTGCTGCCAGCACAAACTGTCTCTTTCAGAAGAACGTGCATTTAAATGTGTTTTGTGAGCAGAGTGCTACAACTTGCTTAATGGTAATATAGACCTTTTGTGTGCCTAAAAATTGCTCTCAGAGGCAGCGAACATGCCTGTGACATGTTGGACTGGGCAGAGCAAGCAGGCAAGGCCATATTGGTCCTAGACATGCTTACTTAGCATTTTTTAAAAAGGTGATTCTGGTCAGAAAATTACAGATATACAATAAATGCAGGTTCAGATTTTTTTTTTTAAAAAAAAAAAAGACCTCTAAATTGGTCACAGTGTTAGATAAGTGTATGTAGCCCTTGGGGAAAAAAAGTATAGAGAGTTGTAAAAAGAAGTAAATTGTTTTTTAAAAAAATAAAACAAAGTCTTTAAAGAAGAGTACAGTCAGTCATAGATTAAAGGAGTAAAGAAAAATAAGCCACGTAAAGGACTATACACAGAGTCTGGATTATGTATATTATTTTGTTTTCTTTGAATTTTTTGACTGTGAATGAGCTAAATACAGAGGAAAATTTCATTGTGTGGGCTGCTAAACTAAACCGACATATGTCTTAAAGGTATCTCGGCTTCAAAATTTGAGTCTAAGAATATATTGCTTTGGAAAAGGGGTTCTACTTTCGTTTCCACTGAAGATGAAGACCTGTGGAGTCCTTCAAGACTAATGTGGTTTGATGGACCAAGACCTACAGAAAGGTCACCATGAACACCCCCAAAATTTACTTCACCAAACCAAAAGCAGGAAGCAGTTTGGAGAGAACTGCACCCAAATTCCCCAAATATTGTTTATAAATGTTTATTTGCACTTAAAGGGGGATATGCTATAGAGATTTGCATTGGTATGGATCTTGGTTTATTGATACAAATTTAAGGTCAATTTTGTTACATGTATAATTCTGTTTTGGATTGAGGTAGTATGTTTGTACAATTCATTAAAAAGTGTAATGCATAATTACACAAGAAATATAGGTTAATAGAGTCATCTATAATAATCAAGCTTGTAGTCATGTTAGGTTTTCTAGATATATATATAGATATATTTCATTTAGATAGATATGCTTTATTTCAAAGACTACAGAAGATGACATTTAAAATGTTTCGAGAACTTAGGACTTTTCATGACAATGAGACACATCTGCTCCTGGCAACACCAATCTACTTCAAAAGAATAGTGGGCGTCGAAGTCTCCTTATGGAGTTGGTTAGCCATTTGGGCAAGAAACTGCTCTTGCCTGAACTGTTTCACTGGACTTGCAGGACCCACAGAAAAATGACTGCTGAAGCTGCTTGAAGGTGAGACAGTCTTTCGGGTTTCCTGCCTCATGAAAGAGTCTACCAGACATTCTTCATGATACAGAAAAAAGTGACTGACAAACTACCAACATACGTCATACTGTCTTTGAAATTTCCTGCTTCATGAAAAAGTCTGCTGGATACTATGGGCCAGTAGACTGAAGATGGATGCCCCAAAAGTGCGGAAGAACTTTGGGTGAATGTCCAGACAGCGAGATGTCTCTGTCAATTCTAGAATTTGGAAGTTGTTTACAATGCACTTCCTGTTTACTTAAGTAATATTATATCCTTCTGGAGTCTTTGATTGAGTTGAAGAATTTATAGTTATAGATATACTTTTCCTTAGTTATGATAAAAGTACAGTAGATATAAATATTGTAACTGTAATTCTTGTTTGATACCTGTTTTGTTATATGTAATTTTACCATGTTAAAGTTAAAACTTTCCTTTTCATTTAGACAGGAAAGGGGAAATGCTGTGGGAAGTCCTTCTGTATGCTGTGCATATGTGTTGCTTTTATTGTTTGATGAATAAAGAAACTGTCTTGGCCTGTGATAGGACAGAGTAGAGCTAGTTGGGAAAACTAAATTGAATGCTGGGAGTAAGAAGGCAGAGTCATTGAGAAGCCATGTAGCCCCGCCAGAGACAGAAGCTGGACAGAACTTTACCCGGTAAACCACAGCCATGTGTTGATACACAGATTAATGGAGATGGGTTAGTTTAGGATATAAGAGTTATCCAGAAATATGCTTAAGCTATTGGCCAAACAGTATTACAAATAATATAGTTCCTGAGTGATTATTTCATGGTCTGGGCAATAGGAATGAACAAGCAGCCTCCCTCAACAATTGAATATGCTCTTTCCTTCTTTTTACTGTGGCACAGATGGAGGTTTCCACACCCAGTGCAGAAGGAACTGGAGCCAACAGAAAGAGACTTTACCAAGAAAACAAGCCTTGTAAAGGGAAGAAAGCTCAAAAGTCCATGTAAATATATTTATGTCTACAAACAAAAGCACCAAAATGCACAGTATCAACAAATCTTATTTTAAAATCAGCAAGCATTGGTTCCCAGGCAATTTAGTTTTACTCATTTTTCACTGTTGTGAAGTTTTCTGGCCACCGCCCCCCCACCCATCCTCCCTAGGTTCCACAGACTGTCTGTAGGCTCCTTCTGCTTCCCTGAAGTGTCCTTCCTCTGACTCCCTACTCTATGGCTGTTTTGCGAAAATGCTCAAGGACTTTCTGTCTGCAGAGCCATGTTACCACTTTCTGTGAGACACTCCACCTCCTTGACCACGACTGACATGGGATTTGGACTGTTTTCTTGAGGTGACTGGAGTGTCTCAGACACCCCAGACACCCCCTCCCCAGCTCTTTTCAACCCAACACATTCCCCGTACGAGGGAGGCAGTTGACTTTAAAGGCAAATGAACATTTCTACTCTGCCTTCTTTTCAGTCGATTATGCCTATAAAAATTATGCAAGCAACACTTGCGTCCCAATATCCAGAATACAGTTCTTGAGACTGTAGAGTAGCAAAGGTATCTGTGCTTGTCTTCGCGCAAGGGGAGCCCAGATCATCCTTATTCCCCAGAGCCTTTGGCTGTTCTTTATGCTCATGACATCCCACATCATTATGCTCCCATCATCCTGTTCTTCCCCTATCGATTTATCAATTTACACTTTGAACAGCATGCCCCAAATTTGCTGTCCAAACACTGCCCTGTGGTACCTCGCTTAGGGCCTCCCATGGTTCTGTAACTGTCTATCGTACATCTTTATACCTGGTCTTCCTCACAGCACACTCACAGGACACACCGACAGCAGTGACTCTCACCAGCTCCACGCTGAGCGCACTGGAGCAGACAGGAAGATGTATACCAACCTTCCTGTATGAGAAGCCGTCAAGCCTCTGTGGTTTCTGTGAATTCTGAAATGCCCTCAGCCCAGCAACCTTGTCATTCTCCTCACATCTCAGAACTTCAGATACCAGACTGTCGTCGCTGGACCATGAGATGTGAAAATTTACCACTGTGGCCTAAACTCATTAAGAACCTTTTACAACTTTGAACCCCTGTATCAATGTGAGTCAGCGGCCAGCCAAAAGTAAGAATCCAGTCAGTGGAAATTATCCTGATGGTTATCCTGATGGAGAGCAGGAAAACGGTGCACAGGAAGAAGGTAGCTGTTCTCTCAGACACTGGTTTCATTGGCAGACCCTTCCACATGCCTTCTGCCCTGGGTAGCTTTAACTGCCAACTTGTCGCAGCCCAGAGTCACCTGAGAGGCAACCCTCCATGGAGGAATTCCGTAGCTCAGACTGGCCTGTGGACATGTCTGTCGGGGGCTGTCTTGATACAGGAGGGCCTAGCAGCAGTGCCATTCGCTAGGCAGGTTAAGAAAGCTAGCTAAGCTGGGGAGCAAGCTGGCAGGCATCGTTCCTCCATGACTTCTCTTTCAAGATCTCTTTGAGCTTCTGCCCTAACTTCCCTCAATGATGGACTCAGACCCTGTAGTGTAAGCCAGATACACCTTCCCCTCCCCTCCTCTAAGTTACTCCCCCCACCCGAGTGCTTCATCACAGCAATGGAAGGGAACTAAAACACCTTCCTAAGGGGCTTGTATATATTTTATTCTGCTTTACACAAGGGAAAGTGAGACCTTAAAAAGTGAACTCTCTTAGTGGCAGAGTCAGATCCCCTTGGACTTATCTGACCCACACCTACACAGGGCCTATCCATCATGACAACACTGGAGAGAGAGCTTTGTGAATCCCAGGCAAGACTCAAGTGTCTTTTATGCATCCACTTATTCCAGACAACATCCTGGGAAGTGGATGCTATTATTATCTTTCCTTAATGGGTAGGGAAAAGGTAGATCTAGGTACAGAGTCAACATACACCACCGAGTGAGTGGTTTGACCTTAACGAGGCTGCCTGGAGCTGCTCTCATGAACAGCAATGGATTAAGCTTTTAATGAAGTCTAAAGAAATTGTTGCTCTTGACTTCTGGCAAAAATGGGGATGGGAGGATGGAGAGTCCCCAACATAAGCTCCCTCCCTACTCTGCTCCTGAAGATAAAGGCCCAGCCCATCATCCTCCCTCTCCTGGGCCCAGGAAATATCTGTGGGTTGCTGAGGACCCATGAACAGCAGGCTTTAGGTCCTGTTAGCCTGTGACATTTACTGGATAAACCCCCAGCTACATCCTCCTGCAGGGACTGTGAGACACTACACTCAGTAGTAACCACAAGACCTGCCCCACAGCCTCCTGTCCTCTGTCATGAACAACCCCGCAGAGCAAGGTATCTTCCTCTCTCTATATGCTCTGTGTGTGTGTGTGAGAGAGAGAGAGAGAGAGACAGAGACAGAGAAATACAGAGAGACACAGAGAGATCTGCAGTGCCCAGCACAGTGTTTTGCCATCCTCACAGTTCAATGGTCACATGTGAATAGAAGGTAAAAAAGACACCAAGAGATGCCCGGCCATGGTGTTGCATTGCTTTTAATCCCAATACTCAGGAGGCAGAGGCAAGCGGATCTCTGTGAGTTTGAGTCTAGCCTGGTGTACCAAGTGAGTTCCAGGACAGGCTCCAAAAGTTACCCAAAAAACGCTGTCTCAACAAACAAAAAGACTCCAGAGAAAACCAGATGACCTTGGTAAATGAAGAAACAAGGGCTCTGACCAGACAGGATATACAAACAGGGAGCCTTGAGGTTTCTTTAGTAGCAGCATTTCCATTCAGAGATGGCAGATCTAACACAGGAGGTGGGAGCTGGGATCCCACAGTTACCTGAAAAACAAGGACCCTGCCCTCAGGGGCCTTCATTCAGCAAGCTGTAAACAAGAGAACAAAGGCATGCCTTTCATTCAGGTCATGCTTCATTTTTATGGCTTTCTCTTGATCAAATTCCAGCTCTAATTAAAGATGAAAGACTGGAGAACTTGCCAGCTGCGTTGCCAACTCCTTTGGGATTCAGAGTGTCATTATTTGACAATTAAGGCATTTCGATTTCTATTTCTATATTCTCCAATTTAACTCGGAAGACACCTCCGTAGTTGTTGGGGTGTGAAAGTGCCCTGACCCAAGCATGTGTTGGAGACTTAATTCCCCTGCAATAGCTTAAGAGGCAAGACCGGAAGGGAGATGCTAAGGTCTTGAGGGAACACTTGATGGTTGGTAAGAAGGATCAACACCTTTGTCTCTTGCAATGAATGCTCTCTGGCTATGGGATGGCTCCTACTGTGTCACAGTGCACAAGGGCATTGCCAGTTAGGGCATTTCCATCTTCTTGAACTACGAAAACAATAAGCTTCTACTGTTCACATAGACAGGGCTGTGATATTCCATTGTAGCATTACCAAGTGGACTAACAGAGAAAGCACACACACAGCCTACCCCAAGTACCTAGGTCATATAGTTCAAACACATACCCCAAGTGTATGGAATATGTAGTTCAAGGATTTATCCTCAGGTCCTATCTTTGATATGCAAATACTGACAATTCCAGAGCTATACCACAGGCCACATCAAGCCAAGAATTTAAAAACACTATCTTGATGTCAGATTTCCATCTCTATGAGACAATGCTTAATAAAATCAATCAAAGGTTGACTTGTTGACTTATGATCTCTGAGGTTTTAATCCACTGGGTTCATAGAAGAAACCTAGTCTCATAGCAGCAAAGAAACAAAGGGAGATGGGAAGATATCAGAGACTTTCAAGTGCGTACCCCTAACACTCAACTCCTCCCATCAAACTCTACATCTTGAAGGATCCATCACCTCTCAAAAGCACCACAGGTTGGCCTTTGGGGAACGTTTGCAATCTAAACCATAATACATGAGGAGAGATAGCGAGCTACAGTGAGCAAAGATTGTTCCTGCAGTTACAGACTTTGGCCCTGACAGGTTGCCTCCTGGAAGTCAAGTGAATACAATGTCAGAGCTCTTCTCTCTGCTGTCTACTCTAGTCTGAGAAAAGGGTGGGTTGAACTTGGAGTGATGTGGATTTCCCCTCTGTATGCTATGTTTTATTGCCATTGCTTAATAAAGAAGCTGCTTTCAGCCAATGGCTTAACAGAATATAGCCAGGCTGGAAAAGATAGATAAGAGAGAGAGAGAGAGAGAGAGAGAGAGAGAGAGAGAGAGAGAGAGAGTATGTGGAGTCAGGGAGAAACCATGTAGCCACGACAGGGAACAGATGCTGTACTGAACCTTACCATTAGGTTGCAACCATGTGGTGATACACAGATTAATAGAAATTGGTTAATTTAAGATATAAGAGCTAGCCAGCAATATGCTTAAGTGATTGGCCAAGCAATGTTTCAATTAATACAGTTTGTGTGTGATTAGTTCGGGTCGGGGTGGCCAGGAAACAAGAGAGCAACCTACACCTACATTGGAGTATACCCATATTTGGGGGAAAAAATGATCTTTTCAAACACACAGAAAAAAAAAAACTCAGACTAAAGCCACCTTAGACCACTCAGGTAGGATCCAAATTCAGCATCATCTGTCCTTATAAGAGTAGTACAGAATGATATGTGTGACACGGAAAACACATCAGTCATAGTTGTTATAATTAATAATTAATATTGGAGTCCCCAGTAACGGGTCCCCAGGGTCGAGACCGCATGGTCTCCATGGCGGCAAATGGTGGCAGCGCCTGCAGCGGCTGCAGCGACGGTGGCGGCGGGCAGCATGAAATCAGACGGATATTAAAGTTAAGCATTTATTAGATGGATTATGGAGGGAAAGAAGCAAAAGAGGAGAGAAAAGGAAAGAAGGAAAGACAGCAGGGAAGGGAGAGAGGGAAGGAAAGGAACAGGAGAGTTGTCTGCCTCTCCCGAGAGCAGGGGACAGAGAGAAAGAGTTGAACCGGGAACTCCAGGTTTACATGCAGAGGAGGAGTGGGCATGGCTTGCTCTTAAAGTGACAGAGAATCATTACAATAGTAGATAAGAGAAAGTTATGGTTGCCATGATCTGATAATGAACTTTGACCTCCAAAACTTCAGAGATACAAAGGAATATGTTTT
The DNA here is from genome assembly GCA_028555095.1 of Dicrostonyx torquatus. Lineage (NCBI taxonomy): Eukaryota > Metazoa > Chordata > Mammalia > Rodentia > Cricetidae > Dicrostonyx > Dicrostonyx torquatus. Next base: position 1,588,117 of record JAQHUG010000361.1, read on the forward strand.
GGGACACCCAGGTGTGATGTGTGGTAATGGCACACTCACAATGGAGGGAGGGAGAAGAAAGCTTGACTCCCCACCCCTACCCTGCATCCTCTGTATGAAGCCTGGGTGCCAGCTGAGGGCCAGAATCCTTCTGAATCTCAAGCTGTTTTGTCTTAAGTCATGGCATGTCAGAGTGCAGTATTTTCAACCATCAGAAGCATAGTGGGTATTCATTGTCCAAAAGAGACAGCTTTCAAATATAAACCAATGGGCCCAGGATCCTGTTTGGGGACAGGTGGAGAGGTGCAGCATGAAGGCTGAGGTCAGGAATCCTGGAAAGGAAGTAGGAGGTAGCCACAAAGGCTCCCACTGTGTAATTCCATGTTTCTCACACATGCTTAATAAAGCAAATTATTTTAAACTCGACACCGTGCCTTCCATTTTCCCCAGGAGCTGAATGTGCCTTTATGACTGTTCCAGGATTCTGAATGGCTCGCACAAGCTATGAATCTTTAATATGCAGCTGAAGCACTGAGCAGGGCTGCGGGCTCCCTGGGAGACGTTTATGGAGGCTCTGTTAGGTTTGTCTAATTAGCTGCTCCAAATGCTGATCCCTCACTTAATGACAAGCCTCCTTTATGTCAAATAACCCCACAAACTCAACAGGCACTTTTGTTTATCCACAGACCATCAACAGAGGTTGACTGAGATAATTTAAACTTTTGGCAAAAAGCACAAATAATAAATTAATAAAACTGCATTTCATGGCTCTAAGAGGAGCCAGAACTATGCTGTGTTACTGAAATTTCCTTCAGTCTGATGTTGGCCATGCATGCTTTGAAGCAACGGCAAGACCCAGAGCAGGCCTCCTGGGCAGAAGGACAGGATCCAGAGAATGTTACTGTCTTTGGTGAGCCACTCCATTTAAGGAGAGAGACAAGTCTGAAGCAAAGCTGACCCTCTCTTGGGGAGGAATCTTTATGTGTCTGGAGTTTATTAAATATGGTAACTCCAAGAAAGGGACAGCCATGAGCATGAACTATGACAAGAGCTGGGAGGCTTTGGCCAGACCTGTGTTTACTGAGTTTACATGTATTCTTGAATATTGGGAGAATCCAGACAAGCCAGGACTTTCAAGACAGAGAGACCCAAAAGTAAATGGAACATTCTAGAATCCCCATGTAGCCATATATTCTACAGGATAAACACACACAACAAACAAAATAAATGTAGAGGCTGGGAGGAAAATATAGTCATTAAAGTGTTTGGCTCCACATAAAAGCTGTGCATGGTGTGGCCTACGGTCATAATGCCAGTGCTGAGGAGACAGATAGATTCTGGGTTCAGTGAGCCTTGGACCAATAAGAGACCCTGTCTTAAAGTCTGAGAAGTAACAGATGCTTAGGAAGGACACTCAAGGCTAATTTCTGGCCTCCACAGGCGTGAACACACATGCACATGTGCACACAAAAGTTAAATGAATAAAAATCAAACATCTGCATAGATGAGAAAATAAATATCAAAACAAACACTTAAATTCTTGCGCAAGGGAAAGTGTATACCCAAAGCTGTTGACCATGGATCATTTGCAATACGGAAGGTTACGGGAGGCTCTAGGAAGCATGCCAGAGCCAGTTCAGTGTCAGAAATGCCTCAGACCTAGGCTACCCAAAGGTCTTACTGTAACTACAGGGCAAGGACTTTCTCCCACATGCCCCGGCATTCCATGAAGACTCAATCCCAGAATTTCTAATGGCAGCCCATGACCCCACCGCCCAGCTGCACAGGACCACATTTATCCTTCTGCTTCTTTTAAGGCTTTGCACATCTCATAAGGGAGACGTGTCCCCAGGGCAGAGGCCCTGACCTGCAGGAAATTCATTTGTGTAGCAAAACCACAAATGCTGAGCTGAAGAAATCGGACTCTTTGCTAACAAAGGTAAAGCCTTCTCCTTTGCTGAAAAGAACGTCATTGTGACATCCACTTCCTTAAATGAGGATTCTGTGACAAATGACTTTGAACTTGACTTCTCAGAGGAGAAGTTAAAATGTTCTGTCACACTGCGGCGAGTGTCCCTACTCCAAAGGCCTCCTGGGCATCTCAAATACTGTTGTTTGTGCCACATTAAAACAAATCTGCTTTGGGCCGAGCGGTGGTGGTGCACACCTTTAATCCCAGCACTCAGAGGCAGAGGCAGGCAGATCTTTGTGAGTTTGAGGCCAGCCTGGTCTACAAGAGCTAGTTCCAGGACAGGCTCCAAAGCTACAGAGAAACCCTGTCTCGAAAAAAAAAAAAAAATCTGCTTCTGGCACAAGGCTGAAGTTCTGTGATTTGTCTTTGAAAAGAGGGGGCATGCTGAGACAGATGAGGAGTGGGGAAACTGTCAATGATCAACGAAAAGCATTGGTCTGGGGAGGTCCCTCTTACTGTCTCGTTCTGGAACACAATCAGCAGAAAGCTGCCACTGTGAGTCACAGCGAGGAAAGGTGACTTGGTTTCTCTCCCATCTGAAGTACACCGATCCCAGTGTTCCTACTATGTTCTGTTTTTCTCAAGCCTCTGAAAAATGCATTTAAAGGTTTCATTCCCAAGAAACCTATGTGACCCAGAGAAGCTTATCTGCCTGTTGAGGCACTCACACGCCTGGAGATGTTCGCTTGCCCACTCGCAAGCCTTGGCATCGGCCTATAGGAACTCGTACATACATGTTGTACACAAGGTTCCTCCAGGAAACACCTGGGATGGGTCATGTGCAGAAGCAGGATTGACACAGGTTCAGGGAGGCACTAATCAGCCAGGCACCAGATAGGAGTGAATAACAAAATCAAGGCTTAAAATGAATAAGGGTGGTTATTTGGCCTCAAAGGACTCAATGCAGGTAAGAGGGTTGTGCTCCTCAGTGGACCTCCCATTAGTTTTTCCACTATCTGAGTGGATGCTGTATCACAAGTTAGCATAGGGAAATGGTGGCTAGGGTATGGGAGAAGTGACTAGTTCTCAGTACCTGGTAGGTATCCTTCAGAGAGAGCAGGGATCAAGCCTCAGTGGCAAGCACCCACGTTCCTATGGGTTGAGTGGAGTTGAGATGAAGCTGGTGGCTGTCTCAGGCAGATGTGCCTATTAAATTCATTGACATAAAAAGCTATGCGGTTTTGGTGTTTATTCCAGTAACGACACACAAGGGTTGATTGGATGAATTTAGTTATTCCTACTAAGGTTTGTTTTTATACAGGTACAGCTCATCAACTTGCAGAAGTTTTTGAGTCCATCCTATAGCAAGACTGGTTCTTCAGACTGGCAGTCAACCCCTTCGTTGGCCCTAACTTCATCAGCAAGCATCAAGTGTGTACCAGCAAAGGACAAGGCCCACTGGAACTCAGTAAGGAATAAACAACTCGAGAAAGGAAGAGGGAACTAGAGAGAAGATGGACAGCATGGGAAACACAGGTCTTGGTGGACAAACTCCCCATGCAGTATCCCCATCATCCCAGGTGCTACGGTTTGTTGCTGAAGCATCCCTCAAAGGCCTGGTATTCATCTTTTGGCCTTGTTGGGAAGCAGTGAAGCCTTTAAGAGCTGGGACTGACACAGAGGAAGTTAGGTCAATGGTGGTATGCTAGTTGAAGAGATTTCTGAGAGCTTACCCCCTTTTCTCTATTTCATTCTAGATGCTGTGACATGAGTGACTTGGACCAGCCCACTTTCACCACGGCACCCCAAAGAACAGGCCAAACCTGTTCAGAGACTGACAAACCTCCAAAGTCAGTCAAAATTAGTCAAAATAAACTTTCTTTTACGTTGACTTATCCCATACATTTGTTACAGTAATCCGAAACTACAGGACTCTTGGTGAAAGACTTAGTGGCAGGGTCACTATCATATGGATGTCTATGGCTTCCATTCAGCCAGAGAGACCTCCTGTCCCAGGTGCTAAAGTCAGGGCAGGAGGAAACCTCTGCCCCAGGCTGCATAAACACTGGCATTAGGAGTCCAGACTGGCCAGTCTGTGGCTCCCTCTCTCATGCTTTGGTCATTACCTTTCTCTGAGTGAGATTCTTTAGCCTTCCTTTTAGATCTAGAAACTTCAATTATACTCATCTCTGCTTTAGTGGCTTCTGTATTCACCATGAAGTTTCTGACAATGTCTTCACCTACAAAAAAGGTTTCCAAGATCTTGGATCAAGTGGATTGGGTAACTTCTGGCCTAATATTGTCAAAGGGTTTAAGCCACATGGGTGAGAATCCCCCAGAGGTTTGTTGGAAAGTTTATATCATGTATAAGTATTTGTATCATTGACATACGATCACCTATCCAAAAAATAAAAAGTGGGAATCTTTTCTGTTAGATACTTAAGGTGTATCCTATTTAACAAGAAAAACAACTTGGATTTCTGTAGTCTTCATCAGCAATTTGAAGTTACAACGAAAGAGAATGAGGATGTTGCTTTTTTCCCCCTTGTCTGGTTTGTTTCATTCAACTGAATGCGAGTTCCACACATGTTGCTGAAAATGACAGGATTCCATTCTTTTCACAGCGGAGTCATTCTCTGCTTGATAACCATGCCATGTTGCCTTTATCCACTCACCCGCCAAAGGACAATTGGACTGGTTCCATATTTCAGTTACTGTGAATTGCTCTGTAATGAAAATGGGGGTAAAAGTATCTGTTGGAGTCTAAGCATTTCATTTCCTTTATGTTCATACCCTGTATTGGCGTTGTTGAATCACGTAAAGATGCTATCATTGGATCTGGCATTTTCCATTCTTTTTCAAGTGCTCCCATGCTAATTCCCATAGTGTCTTTGGTTTGTCATCGGGACAAGGGGTGTCATTACTTATTTCCCATGTTTCTCAAGGACAAAATTCCCAAGTTGGGAAAATTCCAAGTTGGCTTGTTCGAACTCAAGGAATGGGACATACTGACGTAGAGTCCCATGAGCAGTGTCTGAAAACTTCCGTATCTCAGCATCTAGAAAGACAAATTCCACAGGTTCTTGCTCATGTTTGGACACCAGTAAGTTAACCTTGTAGAGGTGTAGAGTGGAATGGAGGACATAAGAGATGGGCAAGGGGATTAAGATGGACTTTTAGGGACTAGATGGGTACTGGCAGAGAAAGCGAAGGGAACTGCGGTACCCAGGACCAAGTCACAGTGTGCTCATAATGGTATGTCACACTGTAACCTTTAATTTACAAAGCTGATATATATTAAGTCAAATTGTAAAACCAAGTTGAACACATTTCACAGAGTCAGCTTCTTGTGGGATGAATTGGGAGGCTTATTCAAGGCCACAAGGTATCCTGTAATAGTCAGAAGCTGGGCCAGCACCCCATGCCTGAACTTCAAATGTCTTACTTTTTAAAACATCATTTTAATAATTGATCTGGATGACAGAATAGATGGTCTTGGGTTTATAGCTAAAATGCAGGAAAGGGTTTATGAACAGGGATGTGCGAATTGATTGAACCTGTGGTTTTAGAGATCATGAAAACATCCAGCCACCTTCCAAAACAAGGCCGGCCCAAGACCATGAGTAACTTCTGTTCTTATTTGAATAAATTAAAATGCTTGCTAGTCTCCAACCTGCCTCTGTCATCAGATCTGAGGGAAATCTGGTCAGTTCCTTCAAGAAATTACATTCTAGTTTTTGCTCGCTTTGACGAAAGCCGACCTTATAGCAGACATTGCCCACAGGTGCTATTGCTGAGTGTCTGCCCTACCCCTTAAATTCATACCTTGAATTATAACAAATCACTGTTGTGAGAATTTTCTCCCTGAAGGAAGAGGGGATTAAAAATGCCTCCGGCCTCCTCATAAGATCCCAATGACAACCAAAGTTCAATTCCACCAGAGATTTCCCCAGAGAATCAATGACCTTATTGATTTTACCAGGCGAAAATGTTCTATGTCCTACCTTTCCCTACACACAGACACTTAAGAGTTGCGAACATAGAGGTTAGATGCAACTTGTTGCCCACCTGGGCCCCAAATCTGAAACTTTATGTCTGCCCTAGCAGCTACAAAGTCAGAAAGTACACATGGCAACTGGGCCATCCCCATGGGGCCCCCTAGATAGAGCCCTGTCCTCATTGGGAATGGCACCGTGAATGAGGAAGGAAAGACAAATGACTTTAGCTCAGATACAGGCAACTCTAGAAATACACAGACCAATAATGCTTCATTGAGCAAGGTCATGAGGTGTGGGAAGTCCTTCTGTATATGTGTTACTCTTATTGGTTAATAAAGAAGCTGCTTTTGGCCAATGGCTTAACAGAATATATCCAGGCTGGAAGGTTTTATATATATATATATGAGAGAGAGAGAGAGAGAGAGAGAGAGAGAGAGAAGCCAGAGAAGCTATGTAGCTGCCCGTAGGAGACAGAAGCCTCCACTGGAGCCCACTGAAATTTTTCTGATAGGCCATGATATCGTGGTGATGTACAGATTAATGGATATGGGTTAGTTTAGGATATAAGAGCTATCTAGAAATACACTTAAGCTATTGTCCAAACAGTATTGCAAATAATATAGTTTCTGTGTGGTTATTTTGAGACAGGGTGGCTGGGAAATGAACTAGAGGCCTCTGCCAACAGTCAAGGATGTCTAAGAAGCTTCCAAAAATGGGCCATGACATTTGAATGTGTCCCCCAGAATTAAATCCCCAATATCATGTACTGACGGTATTTGGAGTGCAGTTTGTGGGAAATGTTTAGGGTAAGATGAGGTCATCAGGAGAAGACATAGCGACTTCAAAGAAGAACTGGACTGTATGTGTTTATGTTTTCTTGTCAAGTGGCATCTTCCTCTGTGTAATAATAACACAATGATATCATTATAGTGATGTCATTTTAGTATGACATCATTACATATGAGTAAAGAATTCCTTACCAGATGCCAGTACCTTTATACTGGACTTCTCATCATCCTAGATGATGAGGAATGAATTTCTTTTTAAAGTTAAGTTACTCAGTCTAGGGGATTGTATCATGTCAGTAGAAAAAAGATTAAGACAAAGGAGAAGGTACACTTTCATTCCTAGGATGCTGCCACCCTTGAATGGTCACTTCACCACAAAGAGAAAAAAAAAAAAGAAAAACAGCTATCAGTGGAAGCTCTGAGTCATTATGTCTCCCTTGAACTCTCTAGAGCTGGCTCCCCACTGGGTAGAGACTTTGGATATACACATAAGTGTGAGACTGAATTGTGGGTTACCTGGATTTGAAGATGGAGACTCTTCGCCAGCGTAGAGACTTGAGTACCAAGAGGGTAAGGTTTCACATCTTTGTTAGGGCAATTATAAAGTCCCCTGTCATACATCACCATCTATTTACCCTGGGATCCATAAATTCACAAGAACCCCAAATCTGGGTATAGCATGTATACATCACTTTATAGGATTTTGCAGGTATTAACCTGTAAAACATGAGTAAATTCTGAATGCCTAGATGTTTTATTTGCTTTTGAATTCATATTACGAGATCAAATTGTCATTGCTATCATCTGGGTATGGTTCAAGTGTCCTCACAGCTTCTTGTAGAAATCTGATCCCCATCAGGGGGTTTTATGATGGTGGAGACTCCATCCTACTTTGCTATTTAGAGATGGGACCTTTAGGAGATGGTTGGGGTTGGATGGAGTAATCAGGATAGGACCAAAATGATAGAATCCTGGTGATGGAGACGAGAACACGCACACACTCCACTATGCACATTTTCTTTCCCCCTCTCTCTCTTACACACACACACACACACACACACACACACACACACACACACACGCACACAGAGGAACACCCTTCTTCTGTCCATACAACACTTTATAAAGGCTACCATCAAGTGAAACTCCTAGATCTTACATGCATGCCCAAAATGTCACCAAAGCAAAGCTTTATATATCTGACCCAGTCCATGGAGTTGTGTGATCACCGGCAGTACATAGGCCAGTAGGCAACATATGACTTCAGCATGCGTTTCAGTGGTCAGCATCCTGGTTGGTCAATTACTTCACTCTGCAGCATCTCCAGCACGCATACTGCAAAATTACCAGGCTTTCCAGAAGTGCAGTGCATGCCACAGACAACCCAAGCACTGTGAATGAAGGTGTTCTTAGCTGGCTTAATGACACTCTGCATGGTGTGTGTGTGCGTGTGTGTGCCTTGTGAAGAGTAACACAAATCTAAAAGTGTACCATGCGTCTCCTGACCATGGGAGCCCATGCTTTCCCTATATCAAAGCACACAGCCAGCGCCTAGTCTGTCCCCTGAGTCCCCATCAGTTTGGATAAACTGAAATTGATGGTTCAGAGAGATAATCCATTAGATTTGAGGCTACAAAAGAAAATGAGTTCCGCCCAGCTGGAGGGGGCAGATCAAGTGGAGCAGGGAACATATTATCTCTCTCTTCCTTTGCAAAGGGCTTGATGGCTTTCTTACATGGGATGTTGACTCTGGCTCACAGCCTAGGGCAGTGAGTGAGCATGTCATCACCACCAAGGGACGAAATGATAACTCTATTACACTGAGTGCAACAACATATCATCAAAACCAAGACACCACTTCTAAATGTCATTTAGTTCCCTGGTGACAGACTTGTATGGAACACAGAAAGGCTATTTAAAATGCTGGACAGGTTGCTGGCTCCTAGGCAGGGGTGGGATAAACAGTCATTTAAAACAGTGGAAAGCCTTAAGAGTTCCATCATTGAAGACCCTTCAATGGAAGGAGGCTGATTGCTCTTTTCCATAAACTGCAGAATTTTCTGCCTCCGGGCAGAAGTAGGGTCATCTTCACCTGATGTCTAAACATACTTTCTAACAAAGTAAAGGAGTGGGTGTGTATCTCAGTGGGCAGAACGCTTCCCTAGCATGCAGAAGGCCCTGGGCCCTATCCCTGGCACCACACAGACATGGTATAGTTGTTCAAAATTTGTAATCCTAGCATTTGTGAGGTACAAGCATGAGGATCAGATGTTCAAGATCACCCAAGTCTACATGGGCTACATGAGACCTTCTCTTTTAAAACAAAAGTATGGGAGCCAGAAACCTCTGCAGGAGACCTGGCATGAATCAGCTACCTCTGAGGTAACAGGCCTGAGACAGCAACCTTTGCCGGCAGACCTGAACCAGTGATCTCTGCTGGAGCACACCCGAGGCAGCAACCTCCACAGGAGCAGGTACAAGGGAGCAACTGCTGAGGGACTTGGTCTGAGTCAAGGACATCTGTGGGAAGAGGCATGAGTCAGCAACCTCAGCCAAAGGAGGCCCGAGCCAGCAACTTCCACAGGAGCAGCCTTGAACCAGTGACCTCTGCAGGTCACTAAGGCAAGAGCTGCCACAGGAGCAGGTACAAGGGAGTTACGGCTGAGGGAGCAGGCCCAAGCCAGAGACCGCTGCCACTGACCTCAGTGGAAGCAGCCCCAAGTAAGCAACCTTCATAGGGGCCTGATCGAACATCAGATACAGCAATGCAACACCTGAGTGCTGAGTAACCTCCAGGAACACCAAGGGACCTCCAGGGTGACTGAAACCATGGCCCTGACTGAACCATGAGGAGCAACCATCTGATCTTTGAATTCATTGGCACCTGGAAGATTGATCACCAGAGACACAGAAAGCCCAACTACATCA
>JAQHUG010000361.1:1607239-1625082 GCA_028555095.1 Dicrostonyx torquatus
GTATTCCTCACACAACACCATCATCTCCAGAGTGCTGTGGGCGTCTTCTGAACTCAGGCTGCACTTTCACCGACGGCCTCCCCTGGGTCACACTCAGCTCTGCATGACCCCTTCAATCCTGGGCCTTCCACTGCCACCGAGGCTGCCCCTTCACCAATGGCCTCTCACAGGGTCAAGTCTCAGCTGCTTCCCATGACCCCTTGATGCTTTTCCAAGCTAGTGCCACCTGGGTGAATCTTACACTCCCAAGTTTGGAGTTCAGCTGATAATGAAGGGTACAACCTTGGTTGCTTCTGGGACACAGCTTCTGTGTGCTGAGTATCAGGAAGCACTTCCCAGAAGACCTCACCTCATGATGCTGGTCTCTTCACAATCACCTCCAACATCTCAGCTCCAGCCAGCCAGCATTAAGTGTCCTAGAGAAGCAAAGGCTTCGCTTCAGTAGTTCTGGGATCTTATTAATCACAGCTGATTCTTCAGTCCTAGCTAACCAGAAACACAGACCCTTTGTTATTCACAATTGAAAATGGCGCCAACAGAGTCCTTACACTTCCCTCTGACACTTCCAAGCCAGGCCTCCATCGCCTGCCCTGCTCTCAACAGTCTTGCTCTCTGGGCTTCCCCTGGGATCTCTTCACAGTGGCACACTCCAGCTTCTCTGCATGGCCCCTCCAATCCTGGGGCTTCACCTGCTATGGAGGCTCCCCATGGTCTCCTGGCCTCCCACCGTGCCAAGCCTCAGCTGTTTTCTATGACCCTGGATGAATCTTACACTGCCTGAATCTTACACTACCAAGTTCAGCTTAATTTAGCAGTGAACAATTAACCAAGCTCTCAACACTCAAAGGCTTTTCTAGCCCAGAGTCCCAAAGTCCTTCCACAATCCTCCCCACACATGGTCAGGTCCATCACAGCAACACCCCACTCTCTGGTACTGACTTGTCCTCGTTAGGGTTACCGTAACCAAAACAACTTAGAGAGAAAGTGGTTCTCTGGCTTGTTAGTTCTACTTACTATTCCTCATTAAAGGAAGTCAGGACAGGAACTCAAACAGGTTAGAGCTGGTGCAGAGGCCATAGAGTGGTTCTCCTGACTGGCTTGTTCCCCAGTGAAGCTCAGCCCCCTCTCTTATAGAACCTAAGATCACCAGCCCAGGGGTGAAACATCATTCCCATATAATCACTGATTAAGAAAATGATCTACAGGCTTGCCTATATCCCAATTACATGGAGACAGGTTCTCAGTTGGGGTTCCCTCCTCTCAGATGACTCTCCAGCCTGTGTCAAGTTGACACAAAATTAGCCAGCACACTTATATACTCTAGAATTCCGTATCTTTTCGCAGTAGCTAGCCTTTTCACATTCGGGTTTCAGGACTTGGAAAAGGCCCTTCTTCTTCCTGCAAACCAAGAGTTTAGCAGGCTGTTCTACCAGGAGTTACAATTTCCCAAGGTAAGAAGCAGGGAGAAAAAAGAAGAGAAAAGGAAGAAAGGAAGGGAGGGAGAAAACGAAGGAAGAAAGGAAGGAGGAATAGAAGGAGGGACAGAAAGAAGAAGGGAGGACAAAAGGAAAACACTTCGCCTGGAGGTGTTTCTAGAAAATGCTAAAACTAAAAAAATTAAATCTTTTTAAAATCTTTCCTACGCTTAATTTCATTTGCATGACAGTAGCTAGAGCCTCTGCACTGAGAGACACTGGGAGACTTCTTAGAATAGTTACTAACAGGTCAGGTCTCCTTGGCAGGAAATCTGAGCATCCTTGATCTTGCTGTTTAGTTTGGCAGGTTGGGATACACACACACACACACACACACACACACACACACACACACACACACACACTTCAGCTGAGGCGTGAAATGAAAATAAATTCATTTTATAAACAACAATCTCATTTTAGGACCTCATCACAAAGATGGTAACAGATCCAACTGGACATTTAGGGGAGCCAAAACCAAGCTTTCCCAAGTTTTGCACCAAAGTTCTTGAAAATAAAGATGTTTAGTGTTTGCAGTCATTATCCGCATGTGACAGATGTTTTCAGATTCTTCTTTTTTTGACTCGATGCCTTTGATAGCCTTGTTTTGGGAGGATTGCCTAGAGTCATTCTCAGGTGCCGGCGACATAGCTCGATTAATAGAACACTTGGACACAGCCCTGGGTTCCATCACATCACTAAAACTGGACATTCCTGTAACCCCAGCACCCAGAGGAGAATGCAAAAGGATCAGAAATTGAAAGCCATCCTCAGCTGCAGAGCAAGATTGCCTGGGTTATTTGAAACCCTCTCTCGAGGGAAATGTCACAAAATGTCACTCTCTTGTCTACACTGGAAAGTCTAAAAACAAGTCAATAAATAAACCCTAGAATCTGTCTTGTAGTTATGGATAGCAAAGCTTCATTTATGTTACCCTCCCTAAAACGAAGGCGCACCATGCCTGCATGTTAAAACCCCACAGCATCTTAGCTGGCTACCCACTCTGGAATAGGGAGAAGGCTGAGCCCACTGCATCTTGACAGGTTGCTGCTATTTTTAGCAAGAAGATCATTAGGATTTCTCTAAGATGGTCCCCCACTGTCAACTGTTGAGACAGCAGCAAGAGCTAAATATGGCACGTCTTTTACATTTGGAAAGGACTACATGAGGACTCTTTAAAAACCAATGTCTTAACACAGATCTTTACAACTGTTCTGAGTGTGAGAACCTGTTCCCCAAGGAGCCTAGGTAAAGGATGAGCAATAAAGTCACAGAAAACACGACATACATTCCCAAAGGTCTGGTGTAAAATCCACAATGTAATTCCTGGAGAATAGAACACACTGGCTCTGGACACACACACACATGCATGCACACACACACATGCATGCACACACACTCATGCACATGCAGACACATTGACTCTAGACACACACACATATGCATACACATGCACACATGCAGATACACTGGCTCTAGACACACACACACACATGCACACACACACACACGCTCATGCACACATGCAGACACACTGGCTCTGGACACACACACATGCACGCACACATACTCACACACATGCAGACACACTGGCTCTAGGCACACACACATGCATGCACACACACGCATGCCTACACATGCACACACACGCATGCCTACACATGCACACATGCAGACACACTGACTCTAGACACACACATGCATGCATGCACACGTGCAGACACACTGGCTCTGGACACACACACACATGCATGCACACACATTCACACACATGCAGACACACTGGCTCTAGAAACACACACGCATGCATGCACATGCATACATGCAGACACACTAGCTCTGGACATACACACACATGCACACATACAAGCTCATGCACACATGCAGACACACTGGCTCTGGGCATACACACAAGCTCATGCACACATACAGACACACTGGCTCTGGGCACACATACACATGCACACACACACGCTCATGCACACATGCAGACACGTTCTGGACACATGCATGTGCATGCACGCAGACACATTGGCTCTGGACACGCATGCGTGCACACATACACACTGAAAAAAGGAGAAAGAGAAACAAAGAATAAAGTGACCTTGTGAGATGAGAGACCAGTTAACCTGATTGTGTATTAAAATATAATGTTGTATACATAAAATATATGTTAAGTTGAATCCCTGGCTAATGGGAATCCGCTGCCGCTGATGTCATAAGCTAATCAAACTGAATTAATAAATCCAGCTTTAATCGGAGCAAAGCATTCCTGAGTGACCCCAGGGGAAGTTGAGAAGACCACAGGGGAACCCATAAGGGGGTGGGAGGGCTAATGCCCTCCAGGGGTGGAGCCAGTCTGGAGGGAGGCAACTCCAGGGGAGGGATCTGCTGCTTGGCACCCTGAGGACAGGGTCTGGAATGGCCCCTAGCTGGATTCCAAATGACCCAATCTTTTTTGGGTAGATATAGACGCCAGTAGGGCTTCCACCTAAACGATACACATAACAAACTTTTTAAACGGGAAAATGTTTATAGTCTCTGAATAGTAAAGGTTTACATCAGGCACAGAGTGCACTTTTTAAAAAGAAGAAAATATGTAACAGATAATACAATATTTTTTTGAGTCAGTCTTACTATGTAGACCTAGTTAACCTGGAACTTCTTCTGCAGATCAGGCTAGCCTTAAAGTCAGACAGTCACCTGCTTCTGCCTCCTGAGCACTGGGATTGACCACCACTCCTGGCTTACACGGGATATTTTCCAGACAGGTTGTAAGTATAAGGGCCTGGATGGGGTCATTCACACAGCAGTACATTCAGAGAACCATCCAGACATTGAAGCTCAATAGAAACCCTGACTCAAGACTCAACAAGGGAGTCAGAGTTGAATGTCTCCAACCACAGCCAGAACATCCAGCAGCCATAGAGGAAACAATGTATTAGGCAGGCCCCAAACTCACCTATACCTACTTTCCCCCCCAAGCCAGACTAAGCTTGGCAGGGCTGTTACTGTTACTGTTTTTTTATATTCATCTTGCCTGCCCTTTCAAGTGTTTTGGATGTGGCCAGTCTTTTCAGCTGGGTACAGGGTCCATGTGTTGAGGACCTCTGTGAAGTGGCCTGCTGTCATCTGACTCTGGAACAACTGAGGGACTGTCTGTCCCAGCCCTGACTGTAGCCGGGCCTCCCCAGGTTTCCCCGTGTGCTCTCATTTTGGACCCAGAGCACAAATGCTCCAGAACGTTTTAATGTGTTATCCACAATAGTCAGGCAACTTTGTTGCTAGCAAAACAAAGCAATACAGTCATTATTAATAGGTTTTTCTCTTTATGTCATTTGTTGCTTAATGATCTACTGTAGATTATCCTCAACACTTTAATAAACCAGATTAGCTGTGCGCTGGTAGCTTCTAGCTATTCTCTCTGGAAGGCGTTTTTATAGACCCCATCAGTCAAAGCCCTAGTCTTTGCAGAGACAATGTATTTTCAGTGTCTCACATCTAGAACAGTCATGGTTAGTATAACTGTATGCCTTTCCTTAGACAGCTGTAGCAGATTAACAGGGTAGCTCCAAACAACAGTACCTGGGAGCCTGAGGAAACCGAAAACCGAGGTGTCACCATGACTTTGCACTTTCTGAAGGTTTCAGAGGAGATTCCGTGCCTCGCCTATTCTGGGTGATGGTGGTTCCAAGCACTTCTTAGCTTGGGAAGGCATCCTTCCATCCGGTCTCTCTCTGGCTTCCTCGTTGCTTCCTGTTCTTCTACTCTTAAAGGATAAATATGAAATGCCCCCATGGTTTTACACTTTGAAAGCTTGGTCCTCCAGTTGACAGCACTATTTAGAGGGTGTGGAAACTTTAAGACTTGCAGCCTTGCTGGGGAAACTAGGTCAGTAGGTAGGTCCTGCGGGGGCGGGGGTATATTATTCCTGCATCCTGGCTTGTCATGCTCTATACCTCCTGTCTGGTAAGAAGGAAAAAACACCTTCCAGTCTACCCTCTTGCAACTACGATGTTCTGTCTAACCACATGGGGTCAAGCGATCACGGACAGAGCCCTCTGAAGCTGTGAGCCAATCATAAACCCTTCCTCCCTCAAGTTTCAACACTCAGATTATTTAGTTGCAGCAAAAGAAAGAGTCACCATAACTTGCCCTCTATCTCCTTCCTGTAAAAGATAACCTGCCATTGGGCATGGGACCCCCCCCTAGATTCAGGCAGTACCAACTCATGATTCCTATGCTAATTCTATCTACAAAGACCTTTGTTCTAAATATGATCACACTTCCCACTACAGGGGGTTAGAAGTGAACAAACAGAGTGACAAATTATCCCAGGTTTTCGCAGGGTGGAGGAGTTTGGTGGGACAATATGGAGACTGAATGGTTACCCCTAGATCTCAGAAGCAAATTGCAACCAACAGGCTGCCAACAGGCCAAGTCAGGTCGTGATTCCCCAGCTCCAGACCCTGGATCATCATCAACAGCACCAGGCAGAAGCGTATCAGAGAAGTAGACCCTTAGATCCTACCCAGCTCTTTATAAGGGACACCAAGTGTTGTTCCTTTTAAATTAATAATTGGGTCCCCGCAGCTTGCGTGGGCGACCACGTGGCAATGGCAGCGGGTCCCCAGCTTGCGCTGGTGGTGGCTGTGGCAGCAACGGGAGCATGAAACCAGACGGGTAGTAAAGTTATAGCATTTATTAGATGGATTATGGAGGGGAAAAGGAGGAAGGGAAAGAAGGGAAAGGAGAAGGAGAAGGGGAGGGAGAGCAGAAGAAGCCCCCCATCCCCTCTTGGAGCTGGAGACACAGAGAGAGAAAATCTGCGACTGCTTGCGTGCAGACGAGGAGTGGGCATGGCTTGCCCTCTAAGGGACAGAATCCATTACACCAAGGGCAAGCCTCCCCAACCTGTTCTCATGTCATTTTTAATACACACGGAAATTAAGAGCCACCAAGAGTGGGATTTGAACTTGGGCCAAATAAGGACAAAAGAGCGATGAGAAATTCCAAATGCAATGGTGGCCTTCAGGTCTGTCAACACATCAGGACTACATGAAAAGCTTTGTAAAAAGTTCCCATGCCCAAGACCCATAATCAGGCTGGGGAAGAGAGCAAGCCAGGCTGCTTTCACAGTGCTCCCCAGGAGATTACAGTGTGAGCCAACACCAAGGAGGACCTGAGCCCTGGGACTTCAGCCAGGGGCCGCATAATGAGTAGGTGAGCCCTGTAGTTCTGAAGAGGTGGGCCTGCCCCCATGCTCTGAAAGGCTGAACAAACAAACAGCTTTTGTTTTGAATTTACAATGGATACAGGACTATAAAACAGACTGCAGAATGTAATTCCAGTGTACTTTGGGAAACAGAAGTGTGTGAATAGCTCAGAGGAATAAAAAGGTGCCAAATTGGTAGAAGGTGAGGTATGGCTTTAATATGGAAGAAAGGAGAGGGGTCGAATCCTTCTGCTGAGCTGACAGGCAATTTCCTGGTGTGAGCTCAGAAGATGCCACAGGTCGACAGGATGCTGGCTGGCCACAGCAGCACCGTTTTAGCTTCTATCTCTGGCCTCTGCTGTGTCAGCTATACCCAGGATTTGATTTGTAGGGGTGACGGAGAGAGAGCACAAAGACAAGGTGTTATTACTAACCACTCTCAAGAGCGAAGAGCACTTCTTTGCCAGGCAGCCCACAGCAGGAGGAGGGCACAGCGGACACCTATTCAGACTTCCATGGAAACAGATGA
Organism: Dicrostonyx torquatus; assembly: GCA_028555095.1. Lineage (NCBI taxonomy): Eukaryota > Metazoa > Chordata > Mammalia > Rodentia > Cricetidae > Dicrostonyx > Dicrostonyx torquatus. Next base: position 1,614,459 of record JAQHUG010000361.1, read on the forward strand.
AGAGGCAGAGAAGACCAGGTTGAGCGAGCTCAGGACTGGACGATTACATTGCTTTGTGCTAGATCACAGGGTGGCTTAGGGTGACTTCGGGTAGAGAAACTGTGGGACTGGACTGTGAGTGTCAGATGAAGAAGCGATTGGGAATAGGGCAGGCTGGTTGACTTGGAGAACCTGTTGACTGTCTTCAGAGATTAGCTAGTCTCGGGAAGGGTGTTCTCCCCAGACACCTGGACATAAAAGCATTGTGAAATTGAGAAAGTAAAGATGTGTTTACTATACATGCATGGCCTAACTCAAAAGGTCGTTCCTGTGCTGAGCTGATGATTCTGCAGTAAAGCATTTGCCATGTAAGCATGAGGATCTAGGTTGGACCCCAAGAATCCACATGAAAAAGGCAGGTGTGGTATTACATACTTATAATCCCACTGTTAAGGAAACAGAAATGGGCAGATTCCTGTGGTTTGATGGCCAAGTAGCCCTTTTGGGTTTTGAGACAATAAGAGACGTTGTCTCAAAAAAAACAAAAACATGGTGGACAGTGCGTTAGTTAGGGTTTCTATTGCTGTGAAGAGACACCATGACCACAGCAATTCTTACAAAGGAAAACATTTAATTGGGGCTGACTTACAGTTTCAGAGGTTTAGTCCATTATTATCATGGCAGGACATACAGGCAGGGAGGCAGACATGGTATTAGAGAAGGAGTCTGTCCCACTGGGCATGGCTTGAGCATATATGAGACTTGAAAGCCCATCTCTACAGTGACACACTTCCTCCAAGACCTCACCTCCTAAGATTGCCGCTCCCTATGGTCAACCATTCAAACACATGAGATAATGAGGCCATACCTATTCAAACCACCACAGAGAGAATCCAAGAGACAACAGCTGAGATTGTCTCCAGCTTCTTCATGTACGTATACACATAGATATTTATATATTATGCACACTCACATGCACACATGCGTGCACACGGTTGGGGGAAGATTTTCTGTGTCTTATATTAAAACCAGGAAATTAGAGATGACAATTTAAAAGTCAACTGAACACAGTTGGTGGGTACATTAAAGATTATCCTGGCCAGAGAAAAATGACATGGAGCAATGGCCCTACTTTTAGTGGGTAAGAATATAAGGAAGAGCCAATGAGGTAGAGAGAAGAAATTGACAGAAAAAAAAAACAGGGTGAAGAAACACAGTTATCTCTGAGAGGAAGGGCCTGCCACATCATCAATATGGAAGGTGGAAGAGGAAGTCCACAAACGCTGGGTGGGTGAGTGCTGTTAAGAAACAGACAGTTGGCAGTGGTGGTGCACATTTTTTAGCCCCACCACTCAGAAAGCAGAGGCAGGTAGATCTCTGTGCATTCATGGCCAGTGTGTGTTGTGTTGTAGAATATTTGTTTAACTAGGCAAAGTCATATTACATTCGTTTGTACTAAATTGGTTAACTATGTAAAGATGTGTTGCCCCTTCATTAATTTAAAAAAATTAACCTGGGCTCAGAGAGGTAGGGTTAGCACCTGGTTGACAGGAAGTAGCAGGGGGGAGCTTAGCATGTTTTTGTTGTTGGTGGTGGTGGTGGTCAGAGTGGTGTGAAAGGGAGTGACTTCTGGGGACACCAGCCAAGAAAGTTAGCCAGTTGCTCCTCTAACTCTCTGAGCTAGTTTCTATCCCACCTGGTTCTGCAGTCATTGGCCTATTGCTCAGGCTTATTACTAAGTAGCTCTTACAACTTAAATTAGCCCATATTTCTATTCTATGATTAGCTACGTGGCTTAGTACCTTTTCTCAGTAAGGTATTCTTGTCTTGCTTCCTCTTAGTCTGGATTATGACTGCACCTCTGCCTTTCCTCTTCCCAGAATTCTCCTAATCTGGTCGCCCCACCTATATGTCCTTCCTGGCTACTGACCACTCAGCATTTGGTTAAACCAATGCAAGCGACAGATCTTTACAGTGTACAAGAACATTATTCCACAGCAAAGAGGTCTAAGAGAACAAGGTGCAGCTTTGGGTGCACTTAGCTCTATTGGTACAGAGACAAGAAGTCTCCTCCAGTGAGAAGGAAACTGAATATTCAAGAAAAATGAGGAAATTGCAGAGCGTCTTCCTTGAGGAGACCAGAAGGGGTATGGTCCAATCTGCATGACAATGGTACACTCTGGCAAGGGGACAAATATGTTTTTGCACACAGGGCAACAGAGGCACAAAAAAGGAGATTTGGGAGACAGAGGGATCAATGCTGTGACCTATTAAAGGTAACTTGGAGGAAAATTTATTATTAATAATAAAAATTATTCTTACTTACAGTTTGTTTTTGGCCTATTGTGGTGTGGGAGGTGTGAGAGAGGTTTCAAACGTGCCTGTAGAGAGATGAACCTGTTTGCTTACTTCTGAGTAGATCAGAAGCTATCTTTTCCTCATTCCTCTTTTATTTACCCTGGGAAATCCAACCACAGGATGGTGCCACCCACATCTAGGGTGAGTTCCCCCAACAAATAGCCTTCTATATAAAATACCTCACAGAAACACTAAGATGTGTGCCTTGTTGATGGCGTAGGGGTTTATGGATCCATCAAAACTGACCCTCAAAGTTGACCATCACAAATAGCTTCTGTTTTCTCAGCAAAACGAGAGGTGAAATCAACCATGGGCTAAGCCGCCAGGGTACATATGGAAATAGGGAAGGCATGTAAGAAGAATTTGATAAGCATGTTGTTGGGCCAAAATTATCTATCTCAGGGCCTGTACCTCGAAGCCTATAGGATGGAGAAAAAGCCCCGCTTGAGTATGAGTGAGGATGAGGCAGAAGAAATTAGGTAGATACCCCTCCAGTCAGAGGGAGGGTTTGGCTGCCTCTCATTGGATGGAGGTACCCCCACATCACACCATGTCACTTAAGCTACAGAAGCTGGGGCTCACAGTAATAAACTGAGTTCCTGCCTGACTCGACTCCCTATGGCGTCCGATTGTCCTGTGTCGTGGGGCTTCGGAACAGACATCCTGCATCATGGGGCTGCCAAATGGGCAAATAGCACATTCACCTCTCTCTGGAGAATAAGGAGGCCTAGCAATGACTAGGGGAGTATGGAGGCTCAAGGAGCCTGGCAACTGGAGGCTCAAAGAAGCCAGCAGCATGTGGCAGTTGCTAGGGAAACAGGTGAAGTCAACTCCAAAGGAAAACATGAGTTGTGAAGAATGAGCTAGGGAAGGAACTGTGGGACATCAAGTGTCACCATACACAGGGACACGATTGAATGGCTATGTGAGCACAGACACATCCAAAGTTATCCCGTTCCACCTCACCGTATACTAACGATCACGACTTCTCCTGAGACCAAGAGAGTTCAATACGAGTTTGCACACTCAACTGGCAAGCCCCTTTCCTCTCTTAGAGAATGCAGAATTCTCTTAGAGAATCCCAGAGTTGTATTCCTCCCACCATACATTCTCATTTAGGGGAGTCTGAGGGTCTCATCTGAGCTGGGCAATGTCTATAGCCATCTGTCAGCACTGGGATGCCCAGACTCTGTGCTATTGACCCGTGAGATTGATGACTCCATGATGTAAGGGATTTTTCTCTGTTGTAAAATGCTTAGTAACATCTCTGACCTTGACCACCAGATGTTAGCATCCCACCCCTGCTGTGAACCAAGACTCTTTGTAGATATCACCAGCCATCACTTGACAGTTAAGGATCTGAGTACACCCCTGCTCCAGTAAGAATTACTTATCTAGAATAAAAAGAAGGATGATTTCTAAAGCAAGAAATAGAAAAAGAAGGTAGAGTGCAAGAATAAGAACATATCTTTAGAAAAAACCTGTAATTAATATCCTGATAGATATGAGTAGATAGCGTCTTAATAAAAAAAAGAAAAATGTGAAAAAAAAAACCTTGTAGCCAGTGAGACAAATTGGTAGAGAAATGAAAAATGGGAAGGGACAAATTACAAAGTGAAAGATTGTTCCAGGAAGCTGACATCCAAATAATAGATGGTCTAGAAAGTGAACTCCGAGAAAAAGAGGAGAAGAAATTACCAGACAAGTAATTTAGGGAAATTTCCATGGGCAGAAGCCATGAGACCACAGTGGAGACAGTGGAGAGCCCCCTTTTATATATGCAGCACAGGTAGACAGAAGAGACTGACTTAGGCACAGTCACTGCAAAGTTTTTGAAAATGAGAATAAAAGCCAAGTCACAAAGGATTGAGGATCAAATTGGTCTTGAGTTTCTCTTCAGAAAATAAGGGAGGTTATGGCATGATGGACAATACTTCCAAAGGTCGTGAGAGACAAAAACAAGTATCTTCAGGGAGATGGCCCTACTGGCTATCTCATGCACGGCAGGCATGATGCAAAACGCAATGGCTGCTTTGGAAAATAGTTTGGTTCTTTATCATTTTCCATCAGTTGAGGAAACACATTGCAATCGCTCCACAACTGCATGCTACTCTTCTATAGGAAGGAATAAAATGCTGGTAACTAAATCCATGTGAATTTCAAAGACATTGTACCAGCTTGTAACAATGGCCACATGCTGCATGACCTCATTAGTGCAAAGTTCTGGAAAAGGCAGGAATAGTGAGACAAAGCAAAGCAGTCATTGGCTGAGATTTTATTTTGGCTGAACGAGAGGACATTCTTTAAGGGAGTATCATATAATCATCTCTACTTTGGCTGTAGGGGTCATGGCACAAATGAATTTACTTACTGAAAACATAAAATGATGTCTATTTATTTATCAGACAGGGCCTCACTATATAGCTCTCGTTGACTTGGAACTCACAGATAACCACCTGCTTGTGCTTCCCGAGAACTGGGACTAAACGTATTCATCACCACACCTTGCCAAGATACGTATGTTTTTAATGAGTGAACATTAGCATCAGGATATTATGCATCAGCAGAGCCAGGGGTGGGGGGACAGGGCATAGGTTTTCAGGGTTCATGGGATAGACTTTTGTGCCTAGCCAAACCATCATTTGCTCATAAGTAGTAACGCAAGTGATCTTCAGACAATGCAAACATTCAATACTCTCTAGATAGCTTTTCTTAGCAAGATCGCGAAGATATATGCCATCGGTCTGAGGAAATCAATCAAGAAAAGGGAACATGTGACAACAGGAGGACAAAAACTCTAACCTGAAGGATGATGGAGCAACAATCTGTGGCTGATGAAGAACACGCCCTTCAGGACCAAAGAGATACAGCATTGTGTTGGAACAGAAGGAAGAGGGAAGAGCCTGGAAATTTAAAAATCATAGAGAGTCCTTGGAAGAAATTCTAGAATAAAAATAACTGTAAGTTCATGGGAAATATATATTCAGTAAAAGAAAAGTTAGAAAGTTGTTACCTCTAGAGGAACACAATGTCTGCATTGACTTGCCTGTGCATTATATTAAAGGTGGCGTTATAATGAAAAAAACAAAACATATGTTTTATTGAGAGAACTGGGTAAAGGGAAGATGGGTGGTAGAAATCACCTTGAAAGCCGTCACACATACCCAGAGCTGAAAATTTTAGGACAAGTCACATAAGCCTAATCTGAGAAATAAGGGGAGACATGGAAAAGCTCAAAGAAACAGTTGAAAGACGTTGCTTTGGGGAAACAGCACATGAAAGGGGAAGGTTGGGGCAGAGTGTGAATGTTTTCTTTATGAATTTCTATTGAATAATGTGACCTTTAAAATTAGCAACAAAACCCAGCAATGCATCATGCGGGAAAGGGAACCTGTGTTCTTTGGTAAAATTAGGCTGAGTTAGGAGCGGGAGCTCAAGAAAGGAGGAGGAAATGGGGCATTTGGGAAGGGTGACTACAGACGAATACAGGGTCCCACGGGGTAGGACGTGGGTAATGAAGTAGGCCAGAAAATGGCATCACTGCAGAATCAGGAAGGGGATAATGGAGTCCAAAGGGTTGTAGGGCTGGAATTCAGCACTCCGATCATCACACTGTGAACACCATCCTTGTCAATTTTCGTTACTCTGTAGGTCGGGTCTTCAAGCACCAATTTAGTTTCTCAAACAGAATGTTCCCTTTGTTCTATTCAAAACTGTGTTCTTGATGGAATGGGAGTTGTAATAATACGCAGGTACGGAAGCCATCATAAGGCTGGACATGAGGTCACCCTTTGCTACTCCTGCTTTCTACTGGTTTCACTCACTCTGGACAAGTACTCAAATAGCCTTCCTGCCCACCATTCCACCTGAGTCCATCTTGGACACCGACTAATACCTGAGAGAACAATGATGTCCCGACAATTGGTAAAATGAAAACTTCTAGTCTTTGTACTCGCGACTTCAGCTGGTGATAACTGTTGTCATAGATAAGCCCCGGTAGGTCTCAGGGATGCTCCCCTGAGTGAGACTGCACCAGGAGTGCTTGAGCACAGCTGCCCTCTGTGTGATCGTATCCCCGTCTTGGTCTCTTCGCAACCCTACAGAGTTTTCTTAGAGAGCTCAAAGGTGGCTCATATGGTACCTGCCTTGTGGTTTCATTGGCCAGAGCTCACTCTCCTAGCTTCGTTTCATTGCCAGGAAGATATCTCCAAGATGAGGAGAGTACAAACTGTTGAACTGTTGACCAGTTCTGCCCCTCGTTACTTCTGCAACTTGACCTGACCTAACCTTCAAGCTTGGACTGACCCACCTCCCCAACAGGTCGTTCCCAAGGCACGTCTCAACCTGGAAGAGCTCCTGGTCCATAGAAGGACTTTTCCCTTTCCTAGAACCAGCCCTGCCTGCAATGCCCTGTTCCTCATCTTGCAAGACCTCAACCTCTCCATCAAATATTACTATTTGAATATTATTATTCATCAAAATTGATCTATCCTCTTCCCATTCTTCATCTGTCTGTCTGTCTGTCTATCTATCTATTTATCTGTCTGTCTGTCTCTCTGCCTGCCTACCTACCTACCACCTATCTCTCAAAGAACTTCCAATTTTCCTTTACCTATGGGCATGTCCATGACATCCATTAGGGAGCAAACTCTGCAGACGGTCCTATCCTAACACAGCGGGTCCTGAGGCTATGCCATTTGTTGTTTCTGTGAAAACTTGGCACAGTGATTCATATGTTGGAGGTGCAAACAGAACTGGTGCCATGTTCCCATTCTCCCACAATGGACTGACCACAGTTGTACAGCTCCTAGGGTGAGGGCAGCTTTTTCCTCTGAAAGGAATGGCAGTGGGTTGACGGGGACCTTGGCATACATGGTTCCGCCTCACTGGGCACTCGTTAGCAGCTTGGCGAGGAGTAGGTCATCTCACCTCAGCATCAAGCCAGAGGGCTCTGCTTTTTCCTACTTCTTACTACTTCGTTCCTGCTTTCCTCTCCATCCCTCCTCCCTGCCCTTGATGTTTCTCTTTTCGCCTGTTCCTCATCTTCCTCTTAGTCGTCATTTCTTTTTTAAAGATGACTGTTTTGTTGACTATGTGTACCATAAAGATACGAATCAATAATCAGTAGCGAAGTTCAAAATTAACAAGCTTTGTGTTTCCTCTTTGCTCTTCTGCAAGGCAGCAGAAAAATTTCCAGAACAGAAGGGGCAGCTCAGGGAGGGAAATTAACCCTGGTCCCTTCCTCCCCATGCACACTGTGAAGCCGAGGAGTCTTGTTACAAATGCACGGTGTGGTTCTGTTTGGACAAGGTAGTTTGGATCCATTTCAAACAAGCTGCCAGTTGACGTCTTACTGCTGGATGGAGATTGTGTGAGAGCTGCTGAGCTGCAGTTCCGAGAGCAGCCAAGACGGAAACGAGTTTGCCGTCTCCTTGCCTCCAAAGTCAATAGTGGGGGGGTTTAAGCTGACCACACCAGCCTCCACCCTGCCAGCTCCTTCCTCTGGCAGATGAACTTACCAATATTTATTTCCATCAACTTAAGGTATCATCACTGTCACTCCTGTCGATCTGTGTCACCATTTTTTTTTTTAATTCGAACTTGGCTGTGTCTTTGGTCTCAAGGTCATGGTGTAAAAGGGAAAAGGTGAGACATTATCCATAGCGAGACAAAGAATATTCTAGAGGAAAGGTAGCATTCAGCAAGCTCTTGACTGCAGCCAGCTCAGCTTCAAGATGAAAAAAGGAAGATCTGGGGACTTGTGGGGACGATGACAGCTGTGTCTCACAAGGACAAATGGTCAGGAATTGGCACAGTGAGTGAGAGATGGAGACAGAGAGTGGAGTTTTGTGTCTCCAAGGTGAAAGTGATAAGGGCTGCCAGGCGTCAGCAGAAGCTTCCTGGAAAGCAAGAAGCAAATTCTTCCTCGAGTTTCCAGAAGATACAGGTCCTACCAGCATTTTAGTGAGGAGAGGCTGCCAGTGGTGTGACATAACCTCCCAGGGAGGAGAGGCCTCCCCTCTGTTGAGAGCTGAGGAGATGGTCCGGAGAGGGCTGCATAAGCACGAGGATTTAAGTTGATCCCCAGATATAAAAAGGCAGATGCAACGGCAGGAACTTACAAGCCCAACACTCGGGATGTGGTGGATGGCAGACCCCTGAGTCTCCCTGGCTAACCTGACCAGTCCCGGTTTCAGTGAGGGACTATCTCAAAACATAAGGCAGAGAGACTACGTAAGATACCCGACATCCACATCGCCACACATATGTACATGTCATGCTGCACCCACATGTTCCCATACGTATTCACACCTGTATACACACACACATACACACACACACACACACACACACACACACACACACACATCTCTGTTGCTTTAGCCACCAGTGGACGGCTACTAACTCTGTAAACAGTCTGCTTCCATGAAAACAGAGGAGTAGGTTCCCTACCTGCAGACGCCTTGGGAAACCTGTCCCATGTCTTTGTGCCCCTGATTCTCTATCTATCTGAAAGTCAGTAACTAAGCGCGCCTACCTACTTTCCATAAGGATGATAATGAGACCGTTTTTGAAAGACCCGCAGCAGGGAATCAGATCAATGGGAAGCGCTCCTGAGCTCCAGCTTCTGGGACAGAACTGGCCAGAAACGGCCCACTCCATGCCTTCTCTGAGGCACAGAGGCAGACTGGTTTCTTCTGCTTCTGCACAGCCGGGGTGCAACTCTAACTGTGTGCTTGCTCTAACCTGGCAAACTGAATGAGAATGGACACACGTACCCCTTCTGGGACTAACAATAAAACTAACCAATGCCATGTTTTGAATAATGACTCCCTAAAGGCCTATCATAACCCCTGGAACCTGGGGTGGTGGCATGGAACAAGGGTTTTTATAGATGTAAGTAGGCCAGAAATCAGATGATGTCATCCAGGGTGTAGAGTGAGCCTTAAATCCAGACGGCAGGTGTCACTGCGAGAGATAAAATGCGCAAACAAGAAGGCCCTTACAAACATGATATGGCTTGTGAAGGCATCCGTGTACCCATAACCTGGGGAGTGCCAAGAACTGCTGGCATGCAGGGTCAGGAGAGAAGCAAGGAATGCATCCTCCCTTGTAATCTGCAGAAGGTAACAATCCTGCCAACCCCTGGGAGAAGACATTTAGACTCCAGAACTATCTGTTGTTCCAGTTAGTTGGTGCATGGCAATGTGTGGGGATAGCCCCAGGAAATGAATACACCATGGGATTGTCCAAGCTCCTTCTCTCCAAAGCCAGTGGCCCCAAATCACCAAGGGATGGAGCCTGACCTCCCAAGACAGTTCTGGGTAGAGTGTAAGATGCTCCTTCCTCAATTTGATAGGAATAAGATACACACTTGCTGTGCTAAGAGTAAGACACACACTTCCTGTGCATTAGCCTTTTAAGAGTAAGACAGTCTCTTCTGATGTATTAACTCAATTGGACTGAGACATACTTCCTGTACTAGGCATAGGACACACACTTCCTGTACTAAGATTAAGATGCACTCTTCCTATGAATTCAATCACTGAGACATGGCGTCTCCTAGTGCAGCACCTCACACCAATGCCCCAAGCAACACAACTGTTTCCCCAGGAGATCTCCAGTGGGAATCTGAAGGTGTTAGGTTAGAAGGATGGAAAGCAGAAAAGTAGGAAAGGTGAGACGTACCTAGCTTAGAACCTCACCTTAGGGGTTATATCAAGTTCCCGTATTGTAAGTAAATACGGGTTCAGAACAGCATGACTCATAGATATCTTGTAGTCCCACACTACCCTACCCACTACTGGGATCCCTGGTAGCTCAGAAACTGAAAGGAATTTTCATTGTAAGACACAGTGGTAGAGACTGTGAAACCCTATAGTGGACATTGAGAGGAAATAAAGTCCTGGGCCAGAAGAAGTCATGGGGCACACCCCAGGCACTTGTCTAGACTACGTCCTTACTTCATAGCAACATAAGAGGTCTGTCAAACATAGAAGGAGTGGATTGAGAGGGTTAGGGAATGGGAGGAGAGGAAGGAGGAAAGACTATGGCTGGGATGTTAAATATATTATATATATATATATAATATATATTAAAATATATTGAATATATATTAAATATATTAAAATTTTATATATATTTGCTTGAAGCAACTTACACGTCTAGTCCATAGTCCATCTTAGAAATGAAGTTGATGTGGGAGTGTTCTCCTGTATTTTGTATTACTCTTATTGGTTGAATAAAGAGCTGCCTGGCTTATAAGATAGGTCAGCCCTTAGGTGGG
>JAQHUG010000361.1:1655285-1665456 GCA_028555095.1 Dicrostonyx torquatus
GTGCTGTCATGGTCTCTGTGAGTTCCTATGTGTACCAGTTCTGTTGTGTATAAAAGGCACCATTTTCTCAAAGTCATTAACCACCTCTTGCTCTTACAGTCCTCCTGCCTCCGCTTCCACGTGGAACCCTGAACTCTGGTGGAAGTGGTTTGCTAAAGACACCTGTTGTAGCTGAGTGCTGCACGCCTTCTCACCACCTGCACGCGGTCTGCTTATGGGTCTCTGTGTCTACTGCAAACCGCTTGTCTGGTGAGGGCTGCCTGAGGCGCGGACCTATGGGTGGAGCAGCAGGTCACTGGAGGAGTTGTTTTAGTGTAAGTTTGAGTCAGACAAAATCCCAGCAAGGAGAAGAGGAAAACAGCAGCACAAGGCCCCACCCAAGGAGTCCTTTGTGATAGATAGCTGCTAGGGGAGGGCAAAGCAGTTTTCTTCAGTGGAGGGTCAATGGGTTTATCAACACACTCCAGGGCAGGCCCCCATGCTCAGGAATATAGCGACTGTCTGTCTGTGTGTGGTGGGAAAAGAATGTGTGCATGCATGTGTATGTATATGCGCGCGCGTGTGTGTGTGTGTGAGTGGTGGGAGAAGAATGCGTGCATGCTTGTGTGAGTACGTGTGCATTTGTGTGCATGTGTGAGTGTGTGTGTGTGAGTGCGTGTGTGTGTGTCAGTGGTGGGAGAAGAATGTGCACATGTTTGTGTGCGTGTGTGCATGAGTGTGTGTATGTTTGTGAGTGTATGTGTGTGCATGTGTGTGTGGTGTGAGTGTTGGAAGAAGAATGCACACATGCTTGTGTGTGCGTGCATGTGTGAATGTATGTGTGTGCATGAGCGTGTGGTGTGAGTGGTAGGAGAAGAATAAAATTTAGAGCAAATTCTCCCATTTTTTGATAAATTGCTTACAAACTATTTGTCGTTGTGTCTTCGCTGACAGCCCCAGCTCGGCATTCCCTACCCCCCACTTCTTTCCCCTCCACTGCGTCTGCCATGTCTGTTCTCAGGCTCATATCTAACATTCCTTTGATGCATGAAAAAGAAAAAGAGAAAAAGGGGCTGGGAGATGGCTCAGCAGCGAGAGGACTCACCACACTTGCAAGAGAACCAGAATTAAGATCACCAGAACCCAGATAAAATGCTTTGTGAGTGCAGAGGCTCATCTATAATTGCAGCCTTGGAAGTTAGACACAGGATACCCCTAGTAAGCTGGCTGGCTAGACCAACCTTGGCCCTGAGATCTGAGCTTGAGACCTGAGCTTGATTGGTGGAAGGGAACTGAGGAAGGTTTCTGACATCAGCCTGGAGCCTCCACGTGCACATGTACATGCATGCACACACACACATGTATCACCACACAAAAAAACATAGGTACACATATGCATACATGCATATACAATACACCTGTATACATGCAAAGAAGGAAAGGGTAATTAAAATATTCTAGAGTGTTCTGGGAAAGAGGAGAGACAGTCGCAAACTCATAAAGTATCACAATGAGAAAGGAGACAACATTGTCCCCCTCTGAAGACCAGAGGGGTGCAATGGTCTATCGTGGAGGAATCCAGAACATGTTCAGTGTCATGGAACAACAGGGACAAAGGAGGCTTTTGGATTCTGATGCATGATCTCCTCAGGTGCCAATCAAGAGTCAGATACAGTGGTCTGGCCAGGCCTCAGAGCAAGCAGGCTCAGTCCGCTATAGTCAGGGTAATAACCAAAGAAGGAAAGGGGGACTTGAGAGCCGTCTACTAAAATGCACCTGCACTGGAGAGAAGGGGACAGTATGGTGACAGCTAACCCATAGATAGACTAGAAGAGGTCTGAACATTTGTCCCTGAGAAAGTCTTAGGAAATGGTTACAAAGCTCAGAGAAGCCAGGGCTCTGGCAGATAATCAGCCAAGATAGCATCAAAGCCATTTCTGATGTCCCAAACCATCGTCATAGCTCACTATAAAAATCCGTTCTGTTTTATGGACTGGTGGGAAATTGCACTTTGCTGAGCACTTATCAATTCAAACTGCCAAAGGGTTTGTGTCCACACTGAAACATGGCAAGCTGAAGTCCAAGAAATCGCCAGCTAATTGGGATACAAGCATTGTATCCTGTGATGCTGTGTGGTAGGGGCTGGGCTCTGTTGATGCACATAGAGCCTTCCTAGAGACGACTGGCTCTGTAAGATGGCTGGGATGGAAAGGGCTGGAACAAAAACCACTCTGCTCCCATCAGCATTAGCTGCAAAGAAATATCTCTGATATCTGAGGCGCCTGTTTCCTAAATGGAGGCCAGAGCATGGTTCAGTTTTCAGTCATCTGCAGTGTCTGCAGTGGTGAAATGGTAGGGAGGGAAGAATGTCCTTACACACCGTGAAGAAGTAGTCATCACACACAAAGCCAGCACGGGGCACCCATGCCACATAACCACAGACTGTTAGGAGTGTTTTCTCAACCCGTGTGAACTGAGGCCTCTGTTTGCTGATCTGAATGCAGTCGCAGCAATCTGTATGCCAGCTAATCTGTGGTCCACGCAGATCTCAGCAGAAAAGGGGGAAAGCTTGCTTAATAGGAAAATCATGTCCAGACTCCAAAGGAACCTCAAGAGTTGCTAAGAAGCAGCTCATATTTAGTTACCGGGAGAAAGGTAACTTCCAAGGGAACTATAACCTTGTGTGCTCATGTGTGCAGGTATATATGTGGATGCATGCACACATATGTGGAATATGTGTGGATGCATGCACACACATCTGGAAGACACTGGATTCTTCTGGTCCTATCCATATTGTTTCTTTGAGGCAGGGTCTCTTTTTGGCTCCAGACTTATGAAAGAGGATAGACCAGCTTACTTATGAAATAGGATACACAGACCCCAAAACCCTCTGGTCTCTGAGACTGCCCAGGGCTAAGAAAAAGTGAGTGCCACTAAGCCTGGCTTTTTTCCTTTTTTACATGAGTTCAGAAAATGGAAGTCAGGCCTTCATGCCTGCAAAATATAATGTCTTAAACCTCGTTAAATGAAATCTAGCAATATGCAAATAACGAGTTTTCTTATTCATAGTGAGAATGCCCAAAAAGATGTGATAGAAAAAAGGAGTCACCCCAAACAGTGTACCATGAGCAGAGGACCACAAGAAGTTGGAGAGATTTGGAAACCTACTTGGAGAGGAACAAATAGTGAAAGACAGAATACCAACCCGCAGTCTCTGAACTGCAATAATAAGACTAATAAATAAACCTGCAAATTAATGCTGGGAAAAATCATGTTAATATATTGCTCATTTTCAGTTCACTGACCACCTCTGCCACTCTTCAGACATTGATTATAACAAGCAAGGTCAGTATGGCATAGGAAAACACAATTCTTAGCAACATGGTAAGGAGGAGGGAGCAGATTAAAAGAAGATATGGTTGATTAACAGAGAAGATGTGGCCACGTATTGTGCCTTTAAGCTGCAGATCTTTCAGTTTAATGAGAAGTTTAAATCAAGGTTCCTAAGCGGAGGCAGCCAAGAAGGACCCAAAGGAGAGCAGATGGCTCCTCCATCCTCCCCAACAAGGTCAAGGCCAATGTTAACATCCCTTCCCTTAGCTGCAGACTGGGAGAGATGAATGCTGGATACACCCTTGCTCAGCCTTGTGCACAGGAGGCATGGTAGTATTCAGTGCAGCAGCCAATGGTGCCCCTCCTGCTTCCTTGTGGGCCAGCACTGCTTATCCACAGATCCCTTCAGCAGGAACAGGCTTATGCTCTCCCTCAGCCCACAGGAAGGCAGCTTTCCTAGAACTCTGTGGTATGATGGCTGGGGCTCCTGCCACAAATACTGAGCTCTCTAAGCATACATGGGATTTGGTCCCTGTGGTCCTCCGTCATAGATGTGTAGAGGCTGCTCTTCTTTTCCTCCAGGCTCTGAGGAACCTGCTGAGGCAATGTTTCTCTCTCCCCTTCTCCATTTCTCAGATGCCTGGGAACCACTAGGCTCTGTTGTTTGGGCTCCTTGCTTCTCTGTTCCTGCATAATTCCTGTATGAGTGGGGATGAGGGCTCAGAGGGAATGCTAGGAATGCTCCATCATCTGCACAGGGACAGACTAATGCCCTTGGGACAACAAGATGCGGCCTTGCAAAACAAACCTTCCTTTAAGTGTATCAGGCCAGCCAGGAACATCATATAGTTCAAACAGAAGGATGTCAGGCCTGCTTTTGTGCTTTATTTGTGTAGGAAGATAGTCAGTAATCATCCCTGTTTTTATAGATAGGAATGTAATGAATTCACTGCAAACATCATACGGCACACACGGTGCACATGCATACACCCAGGCACATACACATACTCATTAAATAGTGTTAAAGGAACATCACTCAGCTAGATTAATATAGCCTCTACACAAACCCATTCCCAACCCCACACATCTCAATAAGCTTTTTATGGTTCGAAAAGCCGCTTATGAAACCAAAGATTTCATATTTTCATGATCAAGTATGGACTTCTATGCACTTTTCCACAACAAAGAGAGAGAAAACATGACAGAGCTAAAACTAGGAAAGCAATTAGCTCTATGTCCTCCTTTGCCTGCCTTCAGCCTTGCTCATCACCTGAAACCCCCCTCCGTCACCTTCCTAAATGTTATATTAGACCACGCCTACAACCATTTACATATATTTATGCACCACTGTAGTTTGGGATCCGGAGATGAGGAAGAAAGTGTTTTGTTTTTTTTTTTCTTTCTGAGGTTGGGTGACATCGCCATGCCTGCTTTGTCTCTGTAAAGACACGTTATCATAAATAGCTCAATTATTAAATTAGAGTGACCTAGTGCAGCACTGAAAGGGAGAAGTGCATTGTGGGAAACTAAACATGGACCCTGGGCCCACACAGCCATTCCTGAGTTCTCTCTTCCCTGTTCTTTACTGTCCCCCCTTCCTCTTGACGGTGGCTCTGTGGTGTTGGTTGGGTTTTCCAGTTGGTGGTCCTAGCTGTGGTCAGAAAACCTGCTTATTCTCTTCCTTCCCTCTAACCTGGAGCTGCCAGACACACTAGAACGCCTGGTAAAATTTTAATTTCAGATGTAAAATGATTTTGGTAGAACTAGATCCCCAGTACTGCATGATAGGCATCCTGAAAAGGTTTTTTAAGCTTATCTGAACTTTGAGTGAACATGCTGTACTTTGATTTGCTAAATCCTGTGGCCCCACACATCTCTGCGGTGTTGCTGTGGTGCCACTGCACCCAGAGTCCTAATAAACGCCCCTAACACCCCTCAAAAATTCTTATGGCAAGTCTTAGATGGCACACTGTCTCCTCTCTGTTTCTCTCAGCTCTTCCTTTGCAGATAGTCCCTTCATAGCAGAGGCACTTCAGAGTATTCCCAGTGTTTTCCTGGGACCACAACAGGTATATTTGCCATTACAGATTGCTCATACACACACACACACACACACACACACACACACACACACATACATACACAAACACACACACATGCGGCTCTCTTATAATATTTCATCACCAACTTTGATTAGAGAGTAGTACACAGTAGACAAGGGAATATTGGATGAATGAATGAATGAATGAGTGAATGAAGAAAGTAAAAGAAGAGTGGTGTAGGAGGTCCTTCTGTTTTTCTGTTGCTTTCATTGGTTGAATAAGGAGACTGTTGTGGCCTTTTGATAGGGCAGCCCTTAGGTGCAGGGAGTAGAAAGAACAGAATTCTGGGATAGAGAAGGAGAGTCAGGGAGAGCCGCCCACCATGATGCTGCCAGGTCAGACATGCTGAATCTTTCCCGGTAAGCCACGGCTTGTGGTGACACACAGATGTATTAGAAATGGGCTGAATCAAGATGTAAGAGTTGGCCAAAAAGAGGGTAGATTATAGGCCTGGCAGTGTTTAAATTAATACAATTTCTGTGTAATTATTTCAGGGGCTAAGCTAGTCAGACACTGGGAGCCTGGTGGTGGGATGTGGCCAGCCCGCTCCCCCTCGTTACTACAGAAGACAAGGAAAGATACACAGGTAGAAGGGAAGGGAGGGAAGAATGCATAAGGAGAGGGAGAGAAAGAGAGAAAGGTAGAAGGGCATAGAGGAAGGGAAGGGAGGGGGAGAAGATAAGAGAAGCAAAGTGGCCCATCTGAAGATCTCTTCATGGCTCTTCATCGATGACTGAGATCGCCACCAACAGATGACTTTTATGCATGTGGCCATTCTACATCCCTAGCCTAGGCCTCCTCAAAGCCTGGAGGTTCAAGGAAGCTGCCCTTCTTACATAGCAGCTGGTTTTTTCCGTGGATGACTCCCAAGCAGGAAAGCAGACGCTGCCAACAGTGAGGCTGGGCATCACTTTGTGATGTGGCATCCACTTTGCTAGCTTCTCGGGGTCTAGTGAGTTGCAAAGCTCACCC
This sequence comes from Dicrostonyx torquatus, assembly GCA_028555095.1. Classification (NCBI taxonomy): domain Eukaryota; kingdom Metazoa; phylum Chordata; class Mammalia; order Rodentia; family Cricetidae; genus Dicrostonyx; species Dicrostonyx torquatus. The sequence goes on from JAQHUG010000361.1 coordinate 1,661,672, forward strand.
AGATGCAAAGTTTGCCAGGTGGTAATTGGTAGCCATCTTTTTTTAAAAATTCATTTATTATGTATATAGTGTTCTGGGTACCAGATCTCATTATAGATGGGTGTGAGCCACCATGTGGTTGCTGGGAATTGAACTCAGGACCTCCGGAACAGCAGTCAGTTCTCTTAACCTCTGAGCCATCTCTCCAACCCCTGGTAGCCATCTTTAAACTACCACAAGGTGTGGTCCAAGTAAGAAATCAAATAAAGCCACAACCAGCACCAACAGGGATCCAGCAGTCTCGGCCAAGCTCATTAAAATAAAAATAGCAGTCAGGCTTTCTGCGCCTCATTTGGGAAATTAATGAGAACCCAATTAATATTTCCTTCCATTTTCCTTGATTTGGCATTTTCCTGCGCTGAGTGCATTCCTGTTCCGTGAGTTTTTCAGTTTCTTCTGGGAAAGCTCTTGTCTGGGTAGCATTTGATTCTGGCTTAGGAGCCACTTTCTTCAGGGAGAGTTCTCTCGGGGCGGCAGGAATGATCACGGAGGGATCAACTTGACCCTGAGCTCTGTAAGCACCAGGCTGTACTGTGAGTGTCTTGTCTATCTAGGTGTGATCAATAGCCGAAGAATCAGCATCCAAACTTGGAGTTCAGTGATCCCCTCTGCTTTCTCAAGTTCATTGACAACCCTTTCTACTCTTTCACCTAGTCAAGCCTGGGTGTGCCTACCAACTCCACCATTGCAGTAAGTTGGTGTGTGTGTGTGTGTGGTATACATATATGCATGTTTGTATGTCTATGTGTATGGCATGTGTATCTCACAAGTGTGTGGCAGCTGCACATGCATGTGTGCACACGTGTTTATGGAGGTCAGAGGTCAATGTCTGCTGTCTTTCTTGGTTACGCTCTGCCTTATTTTTTTTGAGACAGGGTGTCTCAACAATCCTGGAACCAATTCAGCCATGTCAGCAAACCCCAAGGATCTCCCTGTCTCTGCCTCAGTGCTGGGGTTAAAGGTACATGCTACAACACCTAACTTTGACACGGATACTCTGCATCCAAACTCAGGTCTTCATGCATGTGTGGTAAGCATCTTACTGGCTAAACCATCTCCTCAGTTTCTTGCTTGATTTCTTGCTTTTTTGTTGTTGTTTGTTTGTTTGTTGAGCCCACTTGCTGATGTTTTGCATGGTCCAAGAAGATTCACAAGGGTCCAAAGTGAATTTCAGGATTTGGATTTCTTGAGCTGCACACTTTGGTGCAGTTTTCTGAGTGAATAAGAAGTCATTTTTACCATCCATTTAACTTCCTTTAGTTAGTTGTTAACGCTTAGAAATTTCTAGCTATCTCTATGCTGAAACAAGATAGCAACTTAGCAGTGACACAATGAAAATTGGTTCTGACATGATCATTGTGTGATTAATTGCTTTTTAAAAAATAAAGTTTGGATACGATGCCTATCTTGAGCTGGCCTCATGAGCAGAAAGCACCTCCACCTACAGGATGTGGTTTGATGCTCCACATCATCTTTTTTTTTTTTTTTCGAGACAGGGTTTCTCTGTAGCTTTGGAGCCTGTCCTGGAACTAGCTCTTGTAGACCAGGCTGGTCTCAAACTCACAAAGATCTGCCTGTCTCTGCCTCTCGAGTGTTGGGATTAAAGGCGTGCGCCACCATCGCCTGGCTGACTTCATCATTTTAAACAAGGACAGGTTTCCATGCCTCACCGAGACCTACGACCTACGGCCAATACCACTGGCCCTGTCCTTCATTAACAACAGAAAGGGAAAGAGGGATGGTCAGTGGAACAAGCAGTTATAAGCTTGCTCAGGTTGTTCCTACCAGAACTGGAGCCTGGGTGGACTTGCTGGACACTCAAGACAAAGCCTGCTCTATGTCTCCCATGGTCTCTGCAATCTGGATAACTCCTGCCACCTACACGACAAAGTCATGGTGCTAGGGCCAGCCCACTGGGCTCGATTTTAGCAGAGTGGCAAGACTCCGCCATCTCATTTTGAAGTAATTCTTAAAAACATGGCTGACATATAACTTGGTTCTCAGCCTGCCTAAATCTAATGAAAACTGGTCACATTCTAAATCAGGAAAACCCCCTTTTAGGTGAGAATAAGACTGTAGAAATTGAAATATCATTTCTTGACTGGATAGAGAAAAATATTGAGCCTAGTCTTCATGATTAATTAATATTGATCAGAAGCCGACGTGTTACTCATTGTGAAAGCTATAGAAGCTAATCACTTAGTTGAGAGGAATTTACATAAGCTCCCAACAGCCCCCAAGGGCTTTCCCCAAAGGTGTATTTAGAGAGCTTTCTCTTACAGTTTCTGAGCCTTCCTTCCTAGAGTCTGAAACTGGAGTAGACTGGCTTCCATATACCCCCCCCCCCCGGAAACACTGCGGTGGCCACGCTTCCACCTGATCCTGCAGAGCTGGGGACACAGATCCAGCCCGTGAGCAAGACCCACTCTCAAAGAACAGCAGACACTGTACCTGCTGAGAGCTAACATTGCAGAGGTACCCCAGCATTTCCACATGTCTGCTGAGAGCTGATACTGCAGGGTACCCCATCATTTCCACATGCCTGCTGAGAGCTGATATTTCAGGGGTACCCCATCATTTCCACATGCCTGCTGAGAGCTGATATTACAGAGGTACCCCAAGATTTCCACATGCCTGCTGAGAACTGATATTACAGAGGTACCTCAGCATTTCCACATGTCTGCTGAGAGCTGACACTGCTGGGTACCCCAGCATTTCCACAAGCCTACTCCCTGCCAAACCTCCCTAGTGTGATACCTATGTATCTGGACTGCCTTATCTTCACATAGCCCAGGCTGGAGAGTAAACCACTTCTCACCTCCAGGAAACCGCTGCCTGCAAAAATCAATTCTCTAAATAAGATTAGGACTGCTTCACCTACCCGTGGTGGGGGTGGGGAATGAGAGATTTTAGAAGCACACAGGAAATACTATTTCCATACAACTTGTGGGATCAGATACAGAGAAGGAGCTGGTCTGCATAGGGTGCCTGCTCCAACCTAGTCATGTCACAAGCAACAATAAGGCATCATCTGACCCCAGATGAGAAGAGAAGTAGTAGTCAAATACCCCAGTGGACCAGTTTGGGGTGCAAAGTTCGAGAGGGGGTTCCTTCTGTTCTAACCCCCATGGAAAAATGAAATTTAAAGCAAACCAAGCCACCATCTGCTCCACTTCCAATAGTCCTTCTGTCTACAAACGTGGTCAACTCATTTAAAAACGTGCTGTTTCATAGACAGAGGTGGTGCCCAGCCCTAGAGCCACAAATGAAAGTCCATTGAGATGTCTAAATTATTGTACTTTTCCTCATTTGACCAAATAATTCATAAGTGTAACTTGAAGCTACTGTCTCCTGTTTGGGAAAGAGCACCAAAAGGCAGAGGTCAATATCTTCCCAGGTCATGATATCGTTTGGGATTAGAACGATCTCCGAGAGCATTCCTGAGCATCATTTATCACTTCAGGTTGTCATTAATGCACATGATGGGGAATGTGGTTTGATATTCAGCTAGTCTGGTTAGCCTTCTCATACCATGTTCAATGTCAAAGGGAAAAGATGGAAAGAAAGAAGAGAGGAAGGTAAGGAACAAGGAAGGAAGTTGGTGAGAGAAGGAAGGGAGGGAGGGAAGGAGGGAGGGACGGAAGGAGGGAGGGAAGGAAGGAAGGAAGGAAGGAAGAAAAGGAAGGGAAAAAAGGGTCTCATCCTGCATTCCACACTGTCCTGAAACTCACTTTATAACCCTAGGC
>JAQHUG010000361.1:1665926-1696289 GCA_028555095.1 Dicrostonyx torquatus
GAGGGAGGGGGAGCAGGAATGAAGATGGAAGGGGAGGAAGAATAGAGGATTAGGCCCGCACCTTCCTCTGTATGGTTAATAACATATCAGATGTACTCATTCCAAAGAAGACCAACATCAGATTTCTCTGAGATGATTCCTGTGTATCAAAATCACTACCTTGCTCAACCCAAAGGGCAAAACATCTCTTTAAAATTCCTTCTGCTAACTCAGATCGATGGCAATAAATCGGGTCAGCACTAATCCCCGAGACAACCTTCACAGAGAATCAGCCACTCCTTCAACAATGCTCCGCGTGAAGCAGGCTTCCTTGCGGACCCTGATGGCTTAAAGGCCTGGCTTAATAAGCAATTCCAATTTCATTATTTACCCATCTGGATCAATATCAGAAGCAACCTTGGACATCCATCCTTTTATCCTGGAATACAGATTCTGTAGAGGGCTGGGAGCCAATAGCACAAAGGATTCATCCCTGAGTTTCAGAAATTCTCAGTGTGTGTGTGTGTGTGTGTGTGTGTGTGTGTGTGTGTGTGTGTAAATTAACTGTTTCAAATAAGAAAAAAGAAGGAAATGGAAGATAGATATATAAACGAGATAGAGATCAGAGTGTTTTGATTTTCACCCGCATGCTGATGGTTTCTCTTTTGTTTTTTGTTTCTTTGTTTTTTACGGTATGCACAGCTGCACTCCCAGTCCTCCTGCAGGTGCTCCTGGCTTCTGCAGGACAGGTTTTACTGCAGCAGCAGAGAGAGAAAAGGCTCAATGGCCTGGAAGATATCATACACTGTGGAACCTGATGGCTTCGTGGAGGGGACTTTTCCATAGCCAGGTGCAGTCTGGGTTATAAGCAACATAAGTTTCTGAGGTGTGCTTAAGGTTGTCACTGTCCCTTTTCAAAGAAGCTCGAATCTCAGCTGAACTGAGATGTGTGTGGAGTCAGCCCCTCGGTGGGAGCTAGAGGTCCAGTCTCTACCCACCTTCCAAACGCACTGGTAAGCTTTCGCCCTGACTCCTAACACCAAAACTGCATCCCAGGCAGCTTGGGCCTCCCTGTCTCCATAGCCACGTTATACAGAGAAGCAGCTGGGGTCGCAGACATTCAGTCACCTTTCTAGAGATCACATCTAGACGCAAATGCAATGTCACCTCGGCGGCATCCTCCAACATTGGTCTTCTCTCCTGAGCATGGATATGAGTCCTCTGACACCGCTTGCCCACCCCTGCACATGTGACCTCACGCCGCATGCTTGTACAAATCAAATAGTGATGGATTCAACAGATCCTAGGCACAACCAGCCCACATCGGTATGTGGGTCTTGATAACCTGTCATGCACCAAGAACAAAGAAAAGACTGTTGATGACTAGTGGGCGACATTAAAATAAGGGCGGGAATAGGGCAAAGAGCACTAGGCACGCATATTCGAATTCCACATCTTATTTGAGCCCTAATACTCAGTGCAACAGTAGTATACATGTCTATGTGTGTATAAGGTGGGTCCTCAGTCACCCTCCCCACCGGCTTGATGGCAGAAAAATAAGAACAATATTCTCTTATGTACCAGTGGGTGGATTCTCTCAAAGGTAAAGGTAAAATAAGCTTGAATTCCTTTTATTTGAATTATACTCAAAATAGGCAGAGGACAGAACCTAATATGATAGAGCGCTTCCCCTAATACGATAGAGCGCTTCCCTCGTTGTCGGTGGCAGGCAATCATGAGAAGTCTCGCCCTCTTCCTGCACAACCTCACAGCTACCAGAAACTTCTCAGTGACAGCCCCGACCCCAAAGAAGAGGCGCACCCTCTGGATTACGAACCTGAGGTTGTGTTGCACTATTCACCCTCATAAAAGAAACCCCAACTCCAGGGTGACCCCCAAGTAGTGGCAGACACTGCCCTTCAGGGCAGGGAGCTGCTCTCTTCTCCAACCAGGTGGGTTTATCTGCCTTTCACTCTCCATGCGGAATCTTTAGAAACAAATTCATCATAGCTCGGGAAGTCAGGAGAATTCTGTCCCAGTTTTGGAAACTCAATTTAGCTTTGGGCAAGTGGCAGAGCCATCCAGAAGGTTATTACTCATAAATCTCTCCTTCGATGGGAAGTCCCCCCCCTGCACGCATCCCTCGCAGCTGCTTGTCTCTCTATTTCCATTGTCAACACAGAGACTTAATCCAGGTCTCTCTGAGTGACCAATATCAGGTCACACACCAAACATCCAGGAAAGAGATATGATTTTGCAAAAATACATCAGCGATTAGCACTGAGCTATGTGCATTCTGATGGCATCTGTATTTATAAACATGTTTGGATTTAATTCTGCTGTCTAGACTGCATTGATCTGTCACTGGGGCCATGAACTATTGTTTCACTGAGGTGGAAAATTACATCAAAGGCAGTGATTCCCAGGGCCTGATTCAGCAGATGGCCCCAGGAGCTCCTTCCAGAGAGCCATGGAAATCTCTAGGTCACCCACATTCCAATGCCCAGGCTGAAGAGACGGCTCCATTGGTTAAAGTGCCTGTTGAACAAGGGACACAGTTCAATCCCCGTAACCCGTGTGGCTTTCTGAGGCTGGGTGATACAGTCACGAATACAAAGTTATGAGAAAAGAGCTGAGCCCCCTAGACTCACTCCTTAGCCAACCTAGGAAGATCAGTGAGGTCCAGGTGCCATGGGAGAGTCTGTCTCAAGAGAGAAAGAAGGCGGAGGAATACACCCCCACATATATGCACTTGCACACACGAGAGCAGATGTATACACCAAAGAAATCAAAATCCTAATATTAAAAAAAACCCTGCCAACCATAGACTGGTGAGGTGATGTAGTTATGAGCATTTATTGTCCCTCCAGATGATGTGAGCTGAATTCCTAGGACCTTTATCAGGCAACTCACAATCACCTGTAACTCCAGCTCCAGGGGCATCTCTGTAGGCATCTGCATTCATGCACACAACTCCCAATACACACACACACACACACACACACACACACACACGCACGCACGCACATAAAAAATTAAAAATGAACAGTTTTAATTAAAGGTCTTAAACCGCGGCGGTCATTGGGCTTCTGTGGGCTGATATCTCAGGAGAGTGAGGGGGCTCCCAGGACATTAAGAAATGGATAGGTGTCATGTTTTGTGTCAATGGATGTTATGATAGTGACAACAAGCATGTCTGGAAATCTTATTACTAGCCATTAGTCCTCTAGGGACAGACTTAAATACACAGTGTCAGCCAAGGCTAGAAGGCAATCCCCTACACTGCATTTCATGATGCAAACCATCAAACCGTCATGACCCACAGATCACCCCCAAAGTTGTCATGGCCTTCTATTTAGACAGAGACCTCAACAAAATCCATATTTAGAAAAATAGCATGTTGGCTTGTAAACACTAATAGAGCTGAGAAATCCTGCTTTTAAAATTAAGGACCGTGATGCGGTTCTCACAGCCTTGCGGCGACTCAAGCTGCACGTGTCTGTTCTCGTGGGCCCTTGCTCCTTTAACACGTGTAGGCAGCTTCGTGTGACATTAACTGGAAACATACATTAACATAATAGACCCCCCTTGATAATTGCTCTGATAGAATGAAATAATTTGCATTTTAATGTCATTTAATATTAAGCTAAAACAGAAATTCCAAGATCCAGAAATTTGAGACTAAGAAATTAAATAAGTCAGATTCTTTAGGGAATTTTGTTCTACTCCTGGGACATTTTACGTGCAGTCTTTTTTGGGTTACTGCTAGCCTTTGTCCTTGCTCATTCTCAGAGATAAAAGCCTCCGAAAGGCTCACCAATATCATAATAGTCTATCCTACACAAATACACGTAAGCAGCTTTTCCTCAAAGTAAGGTATATTTTGTTTATAATAATACGGATTTAAACAGGGCCATTATCCTATAATTATCAAATAATCTATAATTTCTTTTTGCTACTTAGAAGCAAATCTCTTTTGAGATCTAGGCTTATATAATAAAAAGCGTTATTCATAGTATCTTGGCTTTTTCCATGCGATTAATTTTTATACCTCCACAAAAAAAGGCTCACTCCATGCCTACTGATGAGAACCAACTCTAATTCAAAATGTTAAGTAATTATTAAACAATTAAAAAAAATAGGCCGGGCGGTGGTGGCGCACGCCTTTAATCCCAGCACTCGAGAGGCAGAGGTAGGTGTATCTCTGTGAGTTCGAGAGCAGCCTGGTCTACAAGAGCTAGTTCCAGTGCAGGCTCCAAAGCCACAGAGAAACCCTGTCTCGAAAAACCAAAATAAATAAATAAATAAAATAAAAAAAAGAATACAATTTTTTAAAGCTGGCAGAGATTGCAGGTTTTGAACAATGGAAAGGTGCATCCTCCGTAAGGGCTAATCATGCCTGTGGTGCAAAGCCCAGGGCATGCAGACATGCCCAAAAAACCAGTGGCATGTCAAGAGAAGCCAGTGTGTGTACAACAGCATGGGTCACAGGAGACCTGGTGCCAACCCAGCCACCACCATGCCACATATCAGGCTCCAGGCTACTCAGGTATCCAGGGCTCACACAGGGACAGGAGGCTCAACGTGTGGGGTAGGGGCAATCTCATAAAAGAGATTATAAAGGATGCAGTTGGGTACTAAACATTTTATTCTTTCTTAAAATCGTGTTCCCTCCCAGGTACACGGTGGAATTTTCCAGAGGCTGCACATCATGGGGCATCGCAAAAGGCATGCATCAGCAGCCATGAAAACTCGGCAGGTCTCTGCCGGGCAGACATCAGCAAGAGATTTAAAACACCACTGCTCTTTGCACTAGATAGGGCTGATGCTTTGAAAATAGGAAGTGTTCATAAATAAAAGTCCCTTGATTTAACGTGTAGACTGTTTATTCCTGTTTATTAATAAGCAAGCTTTGAAAACTTGCTCCACTTTTATTTCCAGAGGAGGAACCATCTCTAGTGAAGCTGATATGCACGAAAGGTCTGGAGGTCTTCTGGCACACTTAAGGTCACAAGTGAAGTTACAGCAGCAGGCTGGTGACTCTGAGGATAGGCGGACTGTAAAACCCATAGCCCTGATGCTGTGAGAAGTTGTGGATACAAAAACTGTGTGACCAGGAAAGTCAGCGGAGGCCTCAGTGAGGCATAGTTCTGTGTGACACACAGATGCCCTGCCTCATTGAGAACCAATAGTGTCAACCCTCCTCCTCCCTTTCCAGCTCCTTCTTGCCCTGCCCTCAACTTTCTGATCTCCTTGCCAGTGTCTACATGCTCCCTCAGTCCTGCACAGGAGGCAGAAATTTTCTGGACATAAAATGAGGCATCCTCAGGTTCAGGAAGACCCAGAATCCCTCCTTCTCATCCTCCACTCTGATAAGGTCACTGTCACTTCAATAGCTCTGGCCGTGACCAGAACAGTACAGCAGGATGTTCTCTGCTTAAGTCTCATTTGTTATCCAAACTTTGATTGGTGGGCACCAGCATCCCTTACACCCAGTTGGAGGCAATAGAACTTTTCCAAAAAAAGAAGACCATGTTTTATAATTCATAAAATTTAAGAACATCCAGAATCTAGCATCCTCAGATCAACACTGTAGTCTCCAGGTATTGTGGGGAAAGGGGGTCACTATTACACAGTGTCCTCTGTCCCAAATCCAGCTCTACCAAACCGGTCTTAAGTTTCCATAAAAATATTAAGTTCATTCTGAAGATTGTTCCCAGTGAACCCTGGAGAGAAGGGAGGCGTGTGCTCCCAACACCCTATGGTTTTATTTCTGGGTGACTCTGCAGTAAAAGCGAGAGCCCTGCCCCAACACGACCAGCACTGCCTTCCGGAGGGCAGAGCCCAGTTCCCCACCCTCCTTCCAGGAGTTGAGCATTTCACAGTATTTAAAGCACTTATCTCATTTGATCTCATTTTAGCCTCACAACAACTCGGGTGGATTCTCACCAACCCTAATGAAGAAAGCAGAGAACTATATTTGCATTGTAATTAACATGTTGCCCAAAATGGGAGTCCTCTCTTCTGGGAGGGAAACGGCTCTTAGCATCACATTTAGCTTGCTTGGCTTTTCTTTGCAAAGATGGACCACAAGGCTTGCTGCGAGTCGCTAAAAGCCACTCTAAACCAAAGCACTGGTACAAATAGCAAGTCGGTTTGAGTGAAAGGCATGGTTCAAAGTTATGCCCAGGGAGATGCAGAGGGGTGGAGGGGGTGGGTAGGCAGCAGGACCTTTGCTGGCATCTTACCATTATCTCCTGAAGTCTTGTCTTTTCCATTGGTCGCTCCAGCACTTTGTCTCTGAAAAACATTTTAAGGAAGGAAAAAGAAATGATCAGACATATTTAGGACTACCTTCATCTTTTCTCTTCAAAGATCTCTCATATCACACTAAGTTCAGAGTTACTATAACTTAGAAAGTTAAAAGCATGGTGCTGGCAAGACCATGAAACAGTGGCTCCCAGCAAGGACCTGCTGAAGCTGCCTACCACCACCTCGCTTGTCAGTGCCCACTGCTGCCTGAAGACAACTCAGACGCTGCATGAAAAGCCAGATGGTGAGGGTTGTTCATTGAGCATAACCTCATCCAAACAGAAGAAGAGTAGCCAAGGCTGTGTGCCAACCCCAAGGCTGCTGAGGCTGGTCTCACACCTCTCTGTCATCACACGAGGCACAAGGGACTCTTACGTTAACTGTAGGGACTCTTATGTTGCTCTTTCCTCCCCACTACGGATCCACTTTATCTATCATTGTCTATGCCTGTCCCGGGTATTTCCATTTGTCCAGTTTGGCAAGAAGTATGGAAAACATTATGAGCTATTTTTAATATATTTTTTATTCTTTGACATTTTGTTCAGGCGTATATTAAATTTTAGTCATCCCTAATTAAACTCAGCATGAAGAAATAACTTTTATGGTTAGATTTGCTTTAGTCTGGGAGGTTACTTGAGCATTCTCAAGATATAGGTAAAACATACACACACACACACACACACGCGCGCGCACACACACACACACACACACAGAAAGCCTGTCTCTTCAAAGCTTATCATGGCCTATGCAGTTATTTTGATGCATGGAGGAAGATGCATCTTGTCAAGCCAAGTGTTTTGACAACTGTCAGGAAGCGTCAGTTTGAGAAGACAGGAAGAGGTTGCAATGACCCTAATTTCTAGGAGAAGAAAATGGGGCCGGTAGAAAGCATGAGGCCAATGGTGTCCTGTGGAAATTACCACTGTAACATAACTACAGTAAAGGGGTCTTGGAAAGACAGACAGATACCAGAAAATACAAGTCACTAGAAGTGTCCCCTAAGAAGTCATGATGACACCAGAGTGCATACATGAGGCCCAAGCCAGCCTACAATCTCCTAGGAGGGTTGTCAGTGCCCTTCAGTGCTCAATGTTGACATAAGGGATTTTTGGGTCATTAGTCAGTGATGACTGATGAACATGGATTATCCAGGTTCTAATCAGTGTAAACAAACAGAATCAATGATAAATATGATGTTGATATAGTTGAATGTCCTACAGATGCTTACCATCCTGAGAAAATGCTTGCCTAAGAGAGCACACCAAAGGCCCCCCCCTTCCCAGTATGTCACCAACACTTTCAGCCCACAACCTTGCTAAGCTTAAAGGTCAGAGGTGCTGTGCTCCACCCAGCGAGACAAGCACCTCTCTGAAAGGAGCCAGGAGGAAAGGCGAGATGACAGGAAAGTTCACAGAGAGCTGGCCCCTTCATCATATCTAATTTGAAACCTTTGGTTTCCATAGTGATAGACTTGCCCTTGTTCGCACCTCCAGCCTGATATCAATTGTTCCTGCCATGGCATTCACCCCGACCTGGTGGAGGCTGTAACACTGCCAGCTTAATTTAAGCCAGATAGCACATTCCTTGCCTAAAGCAAATGTACAGGTACCAACGGCCGTTTCTTTTTGTCTGTCCTTAATTTGATATCACCTCTTCTCCTCGGTCACACAAAGCTGGTAAGTGTGAGGCTCCTGATGGAAATTGCACCACCCAAATCAGGGACGCAGCTGCCACGAGCAAGCCCACTATCTAAGCCCTTCCTTGAATAATTCATAGATGGATGAAGATAAAAGTGAAATTGTGCAGAATGAAAGGTGAGCTTTTTCAGGGCAGAATAAAGACAAATTAAATGGGATATGTGCACAAAGAGGGTGCAGGCCCTGGCCCATCATTTTTTAAATGCCTTAAACACCAGTACCTTTCAGGTGCCACAAATGCCATCCCATTCCATAAAAGATCACACTTCAGAACCAGAGGAAGACTGAATGAGATGTGCACAGGGAAAAAAAAAGAGGCATTTTTTCAGGATTTCTAAGATGAGGGTTTTTATGTCAGCTCTTGTACGATGGAAACAAAATGGAGGTGATAGATGTCGCGGGAGATGCCGTCTCAGATAAGAAAATGATCCTGACAGAAAAAAAAAAAAAAACCACATCCTTAAAATCATCTTGTTTCAAAATCCTGGTGACATTTTCAAAGGAAGACTGAGTGCAGTGGAGGGTTCCCAGAAGCTTCCAGGTCCCCACACTCTGGTTCTCACTTGTTTACTGTCCCATTACATGGGGTGACAAGCGCCCCTGGACTAAGGAACAAGGGTTCAGGCCAGGCCCTGGGACCGTCAGACACCACCAGCTCTGTGGATTCTGACAGTGTCTTTAATGAGGTGTTCACATCAGCTTCGTTAGTCTCAACTTACCCACTATATCCTAAGATGCAGAGCAGAGCTTTGCACAAGACAAAACTGAGAAGGGCCAAGCCAGAATTATATCCAAAGAGCAGCTACTCGGGTCCTGCTCTTAGCCACTATGCAAGAGTGTCTCTTCGCACTATGTGCCACATGTGAGCCACCACCACAGCTAGGGAAACCAAAGAAGGGAATTCATGTCTTAAGGCTAATGTGACCTCATTGGCACCCATGGTGATCAATTATCGAGAACACTTGGATTATAGGAAGAAGTAGTCAGACCAATAATAAAGGTCTGAAGTGTAGGGTGGTTGTGAGGTTTTTTGAGCTTATATACAGCACAAATACCAGAGTTAAATTATTCTGAAATAAATGACCGTGTGGCTGGAAGAATGGACTGATGGATCAATGGATAAATCAATAAATGAATAGATTAATGGAGATGCTGGTGGATGGAGAGGTGGATGAATTGATGGATGGATGGATGGATGGATCATTTAATAGGTAGATCAATAGATGGGTGGGTGGGTGGCTAGATAAGTTAATTGGTGGGTGGGTGAATAGATGGATGGATCAATGGATCAATGGGTGGGTTGGTCAATGGATGGATGAATTGGTGGATGGATGGATGAGTGATGATTGATAGATGAACAGTTGGTGGTTGAATTATTGATAAGTGGATGGGCAGGTATATGAGTGAATGGATGAACAGACAAAGTTTTTCTGTAAAGGAGAATGAGAAAAAATGTTTTTTTATGAAGTAATAGAAACGTCTACACTTGGAAAAGAGGCTACCTTTTCATTCCACCCCCACTCTCACCCCAAGGCAAGAGAAGAACTGACTCTTCTCTCCATCCTCCACCAACTCCAACTATGACATCATCATCCTGATACTATATTGCCCACTGAACAAAATATTAAGAATATAATCTATCATAATTATATCAAGTACTAAAGGAAAGAAGCACAATGAACCGGCAAACCCTGTTTCAGGAATTCTGTGTCCTTCTTCTAGGAAGTCAGAAATGGCTCAATGGTATTGTGAATGCCACTACTGTCATTGAGTTCAAATGTCCATTTAACGATATAATATGTTAGGATATGCAGAAAGCAGAGACAGGTCACTCCAGGTAAATATATCTAGCTACGATTTAACACCCCGATTGACAAATTACCACATTGTAAGTCAGGCATTGAAAATATAGTTTCAGAAAAGTCCAGAAAACCAAACACTAGTGTATCTGAGAGTTTTGAGGGCATGTCCTGCCACAAGTTTTGTCAACCTAAATCCGATTGGGTGTTTTCAGGGGACTCTAGAGAATTAGTCAAAAGCTGTGGGCACCAAGAACAGGGAGGGTTGGTGATGAGAAGTTGATTATTGTCTCTTCTGGAGACAGGGGTGGTGCCTTGGAAGCAAAAACTCAGCATTCATCTCAACCACATCAAAACCTGTGCCCTGGGACCTCTTATCATGTAGTCCCAGGAGAAGCCTATGAAGTCTGACCATCTACTTAGTCAAAGGCACTGGACCAGGTGTTCTCATTTGGATCCTCTTCTGCTCATCTCCTGCTCCATCCCATCCGAACAAGACCAGGTTCATAAGATACTCCTGCTCGGGGTCCCCTGGAGCTCTCTGTCCCCCACAGACATGGCACCCTGTTCCCTAGGATGAGTGTCTGGGAGAATGACAGGTTCTTTCACCTTTGCCTTCTGAAGTGAGCATCCCTGCTACAGAAGGCAGCTTCATGCCTGCCCTCATTTGGTGCACAGCTCTCTCTTCCAACATGTTAAAGTCAGGTCTCTGTCATCATCTTCAGAGACCTCTTCTAGAGGACCCACTATGGCACAAGACCTTCCACTCAGTTTTGCTGTTACCATAATAAATGGCCAGACTACCAGACTCCTAGGCCATGTAGTGTTCCTCAGAGACTCCAATTTTAATACTGACTTGAAGTTACAATCAGGTGTGCTAAGGACCCACGTGACTTCAAAAGAATAACATGAAACCCCCTTTTGCTCAGCCCCATATTGGAGGTAGGATGTATCCAAGAAGTTTGATAGGGGATAGGACAAAGAGTCCTAGACAGAACTGCTGCTCTAGGTTAGCTATCTGTAGATGTTCTCCAAGAAACTTTGAAATGAAGTTTTTCTTCCCCACCAATGATCAGTAATAAAAATAAAACATGTAAGAATTTAATGAGCCTTAATTAAAAGGAGCCTAAACAACAACTGATAGCATCAACGAGGACTGTGTCTTTAAATGTGCCTTTTGATAGTTTAATTTATTCCAAGTATCAATTAAAAGGCAAGAGAAGTAGTCTAAAGACACAACATCTGAGGTAATTTTCCTGGGCAGTCTCACTGAATAAAGATCTTCAGGATCTTTATATGTGTATACGTGTGTGCATGTGTGTTGAGTGTGTGTATGTATATGTGTGTGTGTGTGTGTGTAGATGTGGTTATGATGTGTGTGGATATGGTATATGTGTTTGTGCACACATCTGTAAGTATGTGGTATGTATGTATATGGTGTGCGTGCATGCATGTGTGTGCCTATATGTTTTCATGCATGTGCATGTGTGTGATGTGTGTACATGCATGTGTGTGTGATATGTGTGTTTGTGGTGTGTTATATGTGGTGTATGTATATGGTGTGTGTGTGTATGTGTGTGGTATGTACGTGTGTGTGTGTGGGTGAGTGTGTGTGTGTGTGGGGGGGTGTCTTAGTCTGGATTTCCCAGAATGCAAAGCCTGAGACAAACATTGTTCATGCTATACTTTTAGCCAGCATGATACATGAGTGAAGGAAAGAGGCAGTAGACAGAGGCATGCACTATTAGGGTGCTTCCCCCAAGCTGGTCATGGTTGGGTGCAGGTCACCCTCAAGAGCTGTTCAGGCTGTGAGTGGGGATGAGGGGCAAAGGAGGCACAGGAGTTCCAGTTCAGCACTTCTGCCTCTCACTGATCCAAGACACCCTATGGAACACTGATTCACAATGCCTCTGACTGTGCATGGGCCCGGGCTGAGGGGGAGGTCCCCGGGGAAGGGGTAGGAGATGGATATGGAGGTGTTTGGAGTGCACATGCCCAAGCCCACACAGGACTGTTGGCCATGGAGGCAAAGGACTCAGCCCCCAAGCCTCACTGGGTGAGCTGTTTCCAGGCTCGTTGCAAAGCCATGAGTGATTTGCTTCACAGCAGACATCCACTGGCTGAGCAGATCACATCAATTTCTAGGAGATAGTCGGCACTTGGTTTATTTATTCACACGCTTTGAGCTAATAATGAGTATTGATATAGATCAGGCCCCTTCTCAGCCACAGTCAGGAGCATACATATTGACAATGCAGCATCACATTGAGCTGAAAGGTGCCTGAAAGATCATCAACACACTCAGCAACATCCCGATGGCATCTCTTGAAAACCCTGGTTGTTTCCTTTGAGCATAATGGATTTCACATCTCAGTCCACCTATTCTTCCCTGAGAACTCATCCACAAAACCACCATGCTTATAGAATAACCACCCTGGTACAGGATGGAGAGCCTGGACTTTCCAGGCACACTAAGAAATCCAGTCATCGAGATAGATTTTTGAATGCAATGTTAAAGCTGGCACCAGCGAATTTTAGGGCTGGAACTGAGATTATGTTCGTCTGCCCTTCTGCCTCAGGCTCCCGTGCGGCCAAGACAGCACAAATCCCTGTGCTTTCCCGATGCAAGTGTAAGGTGCAAGAATGCTAATTACAGTAACAGCTTGGAAAGTTATTCCGACTGAGAACAATTGTTGAAGCCATCATCACATCGTGAACCCTACCTACAGGTCAAGAATGAATGCCGCTGCCTCCTAAGTTTTGTTACATGATTTCTAGACTCTTGAGGTTACAGGCCCACCTGCTACTTCACCGTCCATGCCTGTGATATCAGTGTGTTATTTGTATTACACACGAGAGGCTAAATTAGCAAAAGCAGTGTCATTATTCATGCTAATTTCCAACTTGAGACATAAGGCTCACTCTGTCTGAGCGTGCACAGCTCCACCTCTGGAATGAGACACACATCCTCAGGAAATGACACTTTTAATACTGGAAGTTTGAAGTGTATGAAATGCAATATGAATTTTCACTGGTCAGACTTTGGGCACAGCCCCAGGTGGGCACACACTCCTACAAAGCAAGCACTTGATAGACGGAGGCAGGAGGATTACAAATTCAAGGCTACCTGGAACTACATAGTGAATTATAGTCCATCTTGAACTGCGTGAGACCTTGTCTCAAAAATAAAAACAAAAAATGGGAGGTGGAAAGATGTCTTAGCAGGTAAAGAGGACCTGCCAGGCCTGATGATCTGACTTTGATCTCCAGAATCCACACAATGAAAGGAATCAACTCCTAAAAATTTCCCTCTGACCTACACAAGTGCACCATCTCACACACACACACACACACACACACACACACACACACACACCCCTAAAAGAGGGGGAAGAAGAATAAGAGGAAAGAGATAAGAAGAAAAAGAGGAGGAGAAGGAGGAGAAGGAAGAGAAAGAAGAAGAAAGAAACTTTTAAGAAAAAATTGGGAATCTAAATTGTAGCCCAGGGATACTTTCTGAAGGTGGGTCTACAGCATTTGTGGGGAAATCTGAATTCATTAGTTATCTAATTGTGTAAGATATCATTTTTCTGGACAGTCATCCATTTCACAAACCACTTTGTTAAAAAACAAGGAGCCCCCTGGAGAGCTAAGTGCACAGGCCATCCCTAACCTCATCCAGGCTGCACACACCTTCTCCTGCCTTCCCCTCAGCCACCAAACATGGAAAGGGGATTTTATCTGAGTTTGACTTTGGCAGCTTTGGAAAAAGGCAAATGACCCTTGTAGGTTTGGGGGTTGGGTTTATAGGGGACAAGGAATGTGTAACAAGGAGCCCTTGACTCACAAGGAAACGTCTTCTCAGTCCCGTTGCCAAGCTCTTTGTGTG
Source organism: Dicrostonyx torquatus (assembly GCA_028555095.1). Lineage (NCBI taxonomy): Eukaryota > Metazoa > Chordata > Mammalia > Rodentia > Cricetidae > Dicrostonyx > Dicrostonyx torquatus. Next base: position 1,679,603 of record JAQHUG010000361.1, read on the forward strand.
TGGAAGGAAATGGGTCCTCCTGGACCAGGTGTCTGCTTCCCTCAGCTGATTAATTAGGAAAATTCCCAGTTAGAGGACTTTAGTGTCATCCTGGCTCAGAAATGAAAGGATCATTTTAAAGGTAAGCTATCAGGAGGTTGGAGAGACGGCTCAACAGTTCAGAGAGAGTACAGCTCTTGCAGAAGATGGATCTTTCATTCCCAGCACCCACATCAAGTGGTTCACGACTGTCTGTAACTCCCGTGTCTAACACCCTATTCTGTCCTCCGCAGGCACCTGCATATACACGCACATGGCATACATGCACAAAGACATACACATAGTTTTTTTTTTTAAGGAAACAGATTATGACAATCAAGTACATTTACTGGCATGCAGAGCCAAAGTCAGCCGGCAACTGAGAGGCCACCCTGGACAGTGACTCTTTCAACATCCTTTATTTTTGCCTTCACTGAGCCAGGCCTGGGGCTGGGTCCGAGAGACTCCCCACTTTGGCTGACTCACAATCTGGAGGGGTCAAAGAGAGAAAATAACCAATGTAACATGTGACAAGAGTTCTGAGCCCATAATACCTAAGGTCAAAGGTCTGGGCACAAGTTCCTCATTCACAGGGGCTCCTGTCTATCACAGACTATAAGACTGCTAGACATATGTCAAAGACCTAGGCCTTGAGTCCTGCTCTTTGTCAGACATCTGTGATGCTATCTCTCCAAGAGCCACCACCCAGGCCCATCCAGTAGATGGCTTCCCTGTGTAAAGTGAGTGTGAGTCCAGGTTGCAAGGTATTAGCATTTCGCCTTCCCTTCCTGAGTTCTGGGCTCCGCTGGTCCCTGGCTACTAAGCAGTTTCAGGAGGTCTGCGGAGAAAAGGGAAGAACCACTCCTGTCCATTCCTGTCATTGTCCCCGTGGCTTGGAAGCTCCCGCTAGCAATGCCCCTTTCTATAATCCGCCCTGCCCCCACCCCCAGCAGCCACGCACTTTCTCTTGTTATTTTCCTCTGTGGAACTGTCTTCCTCCATGTCACAGAATCTTAACAGTTGCATTGTGACAGCGGTAGGGTCTCTAACTCCCCCACGCTGGCAGCATCTTCACAAGCCATCCCTCCGATGAGTCATAAATACAGCGAGAAGCTCAAATCTGCATGCCATTATAGCACGTTGCACTCCGAGGCACGGAGGATTTGGATATTGCAGCCTCTCTGCAGAATCAAAATCCCACACAGGAGAAAAATCAAATGAGAAGCCTCCCCAATTATCGCAGCAAGCCCTTCTAAAAGTTCTTCCCTGCTTGCTTTTGATCCCCGTGTTTATGAGGAAACAAGAAGGTGTGTTTCTGCGGTATTACACTTAATGTTTTATTGATGAAGGACCAGGGGCCTCTTAGATGTTCGGAGTCTATACGAGCAGGGTAGCAAAGCCCGCAGCAACTGAGCTGAGAAGCCAGCGACAGCTGGGTCGGCCAGCAGGTTGCTGATGAGTGCATGTCATTAAAGACACCTTTCCAATCAAAGTCCCTGAGTTCGCCCGAAGAGCAGGAGAGACTTTCATGCCCACATTTTATGACGAGAGGAGAATAGCTTTTAATTTCTTGCCGCTGATATTTTTAAGTCATAATTCCTCTAACAACATTCCAAAATTTGAGCATTGAAAGCTCTGCTAATTTAATCCCTAAAGGAGTAGAAATTAATGTCAAAAGAAAACTTCAGCTGGAAAGATTTTTTTTTAAAAAAAAAAATCGGCTAAAAAAAGAGCGATGAGGATTTGAAGTCAGGCGCTTTTACCTTTGCCATTCTTACCCTGTGCCCTGGTTCTCCACTCAGAGACGCGGCACTCAAAGGCTAAAATTTTCCTGGGACACTGTTGCTGTTCCAAGCACCTGCAACTGACCTTTGTGTAAGGAAATTAAATGGCACACCTGTAATTCCGACAAAAACTTCAAAGAGACCTTATTTACAGGCGCTCAAGGGCTGCCATGATAAATTCACTGTGTACTCTTAGCTCATAGCTGTGTGCTTTCAGAGATATACACACTTTAAAAAACTGGTACTTCCACCAAAATGTCATTCATCATATTTCCAATACTTCCCCTATTTCTTTTGATGAGGAAGGGGCTCGGGCAGGGTCTTAGGCAGCCCAGGTGCGCCTCAAACTTTCTTTGTGGGTAAGGCTGGCCTTGAACTTCTTATCCTTGTCTCTACATCCTGAGTACTGGGGTTGCAGGTCTGTGACTTGACCGCCACTGGTTCTCGTAAAGCAGCATTTGGAAACCACTGTGGCTCGGTCCCCTCCCTGCATTTACGTGAGGATTCAGCCACCCTTAGTCAACAGAGGTCTAAAAATATTAGTGTAGTCTAATGATAAAGACAGAGAAAGACTCACAGACAGAGAGATAGACAGAGGAAGAGATAGAGAGGAGAGAGAGAGAGACAGAGGAAGAGAAAGAGAGGAGAGAGAGAGAGAGAGGAAGAGACAGAGAGGAGAGAGAGAGACAGAGGAAGAGACAGAGAGGAGAGAGAGACAGAGGGAGAGAGAGAGAGAGACAGAGGAAGAGACAGAGAGGAGAGAGAGAGAGAGGGAAGCACAGAGGCAGAGAGACAGGGAGAGAGACAGATGGATATGGAGAGAGATACACAGAGAAAGGTAGAGAAAGACAAAGACACAGAGAGATAGAGAGAGAAACAGAGACAGAAGGGGATATAGAGCCAGAGAGAGACACACAGAGAAAGGAGCCAAGAGAGAGACAAAAACAGAGAGAGACAGAGAGCACACATTTACTCAACTTTGATTACAATATTGATTACAATATATAAATATAATTGCTCTTTTCCATTATTCAGCATCAATCTCTTAACTGTGCCCAATTTACAAACTCATACAAAGTACAAATATATAGAAAACATGTCACCTAGGGTTCAAGACACCAGTAGTTTTAGGAATTTCAGCATACTGAGAAAACAGCTCTGTAAGGGTTAATCATCCCAAGCCCCTGAGATCATCGTTCTGTGACATTATAGGCACTATGGGCACCACTCTAGAACCTTCTTCACCTAGGGACCCCAAGTGAAGGATGCAAGTAAGGGATAAGGGAAGGAAGAGGAAGTGACCCTAAGAACACAAAGGGACTTTTCAGGAGGATGTAACAGTCAGCACCTCAATGATAAGACAGCAGACAATGCCAAAGCACACACAAGAGAAAGAGGTGAACGCCAATATATATAAATTATACCTTTGAAGGCCTGGCTTAAAAATACCAACAACAACAGAAACAGACACACAAAACTTAAAACAACAAAATGGGGTCATAGATACCCAAGGGCACCCCAGTCCAGAGTTTCTTAGAGCTGTGGCCCTACAAAGGACAGTGAACTTCCCTGGGTCACAGTCTGCTGGTCTACAAAATGGGAACAAGAAGGCATCTCCCCCAGGGAGCTGTGAGAACTGACTGCTCACACGGCAGCAATCACTCTCTAAAAGACGTAGCACGGCAGCGAAATGGTAAACATGGGCTTTTAAAGAAGTGGGACTGTTTCTCTTCCATTATACACAGAGTGGTATGTGTTTACAGTAGCAGAAAAGGCTACACTTGACTCTGCCATGGAAAGACTAAGAGTGACCATCCATCTCACCCAAGGCTGAATGAGGCTACAGTGTGTGCCTCAGCATCGTGGTTGCTTTATCTAGTCAACCTCTTCATGGAGAATTAAAAAGCATGAAATCCAGCATGTCCCTACAGGTACTATGAGAATCCAGAGATAGAGCGCTGTTTCTGACCTGCAGCCTCTCCCTCGGTCAGCCATGCAGTTGTTAGTCCCAGTGAAGGTTTCCTGGACCCCTGATTCTGGACCACAGATATGATTTTTGATTTTGGTACAAATTACACATGGTATTTTTTTTTCTAGAAAGGGACAATGCAGGAGGGGGATGTGCTGATGGGCAGAACACAGTTGAGGGTGGAAAACCAGGAGAATTTAATGTCACATCACATTGGACTCAACTGATCCAAGTCTGAGGTTGGATGAAGGCCACATGAATTATCTGTTTAATCCACCCTTGACCTTCCTTGAAAACTCAAGGTTGTGTAATATCACACTTTTTTCATCCAAAGACACCCTATTCCTCCCACCCAGCTCCCCCATTTGACTGCCTGCATTTGAGCCATTTCCTTAGATTGCCCTCATGACGAAGGCCGCTTGCCACAGATGCTACGCTTGACAAATAAGACAGAGGCACAGATATCCGGAAAGTTTACAAATGTCTTGTCACAGAACATGCAGAAGGCACCTGACACCCACAGAGATGGACAGAAGAGATTTGCTTCTCTCCCTGCTCCGAGAAGTAATGGATGACCAGACATAGGGCAGGAGTAAGAGGATGAGCAACTGTGAAGGCAAAGACACAGGCAGTCACAGGGCCAAGGCTCACCTGCTCATTCGAGGACGCTTACCTTGTGAAGATGAAAAGAGGGGAAAACTCAACAGACTGAGCCAGTTTTCAAGGACTGAATGAAAGTCACGCTGTAAGGCAATTAAGACAAGCACAAAGTCTGCCTGCCTCTCCTGTAAAGTGTGATTTCCTTCAGATCAGAGGTGCAAAAAATCGCACAGAGTCAATTGGGATTTCAGAAAATGGCCACAGAGAGAGAAACATCTTTTCACTGCTGTCAACAGTAACAAGATTATTCCCTTCTTCCATCATCTGCCGCATCACAGAGATGCCCTGCACCGTGCTGGGCTGGGTGTACTCAAAGAAAGACAAAGAGTAACTGGAGACCACTGTCTTAGTTATCTCTCCTGCTGCTAACTTAAAAAAAAACAACAACAGAAAGGAAGGCTTTCTTTTGGCTTACAATTTGAGGGCTCAGGGCTCACAGTGTGAGGGACATTCCATCATGGTGGGTGGCAGAGGCATGGTGGCAGGGGTGTGAGGCAGCTGGTCACACTGCAGCCACAGTCAAGAAGCTGAAAATGACCTGGAAGTAGTGGCACACGCCTTTAATCTCAGCACTCGGGAGGCAGAGGCACAAGGATCACTGTGAATCTGAGGCCAGCCTGGTCTACAAAGTGAGTTCCAGGACAGCCAGGGCTACACCAGAAACCTTGTCTTGAAAAACAAAATAAAAAAAAAAAGGTACAAACAAAAGAAGCAGATGAGTTCACTTTCTCCTTTTTTATGCAGGGGCCCCAGCCCATGGGAGGACGTCACCAACATTGACACTGAATCTTTCTACCTTAGTTAACCCAAAACTTCCTTCCCAGATGTGTCCAGAGTTCTCTTTCACAAGTGATGCTAAATGTATCAAGTTGAGAACGAAAATCAGCCATTGTAATTTCTAAATGAAATCACACAATGGGGAGAACCTTTCTCCACAAGTCCCTGAGTGCCCACTTATCCAGGTTGCTACAGACCCACATCTGGCTATATCAACTCTCTTGTGGCTGGGCCAATAACAACCAACTTCTATGCTCAGCTTCTTCATGCGAACAAGCAGGAAAATGAAGAAAGAAAAGTCACAAGCCGAAGCCATTGCTACCCGAGAGAATAAGGCTGAGTGAATAGGTGATACCTCAAGTCTGGCAAACACGTTTTCACTTCTTGTATCAGTTTAAGGCTCTTTCTTCAAATGCAAATGACTAAGTTCCCCTTTGCGAGAGCATCAATGTAGCGGCATTTCATGCTAAATGAAGCACAATCAATAAAAACTCAGAGACAGAGATTGGGGTTCAACCTGAAGGACACAAAAGCAAAACAGCCAGTCACTGGCTCTTCCCTCAACCTCAGTCCAATAATGGCAATCCTGCCTCCAGGAATCTCAGAATGAGGCTGAGAACTGTCTCATCTTGTAATCCTCTCTAGGGCTGGGATTAAAGGCATGCACCACCCAGTTTCTATGGCAAGCTAGTGTAGTTACTGGGATTAAAGGTGTGTGTTACCACTGCCTTGTATGTAAGAATGACCTGTGGGGCTGTTTTACTCTCTTACCTTCAGGCAAGCAATATTTATTAAAAATGCAAATGAAATAACACGACATATACTGCCCCAAGGCAGAAACAACACCAAGGTCCAGGTCGACAGATACAAAGCCTGAGGTGGAAAGAGGTTTAGAAGCAACCCCAAGGTTGTAACTACTGAGTAGGATGGTGGAGTTTGAACAGACCAGCATGGAAATCCAGCACTTGACCCTTAAACTTGCCTTTTTACAGGGGAAAGCCTTGACTTAGAAGATGAAGGATCTCACTGGGAGGTGCCTTCTACCACTTGCGGTACAGATAACTCAGTCCATCTGCCTGCAGACTTGGGTCGTCTTTGCCCCTCCTTGTTTGAAGACCAAAGCAACCTCACAGAAACTGATGATGTCACACGGAAACTGATGATGTCACACGGAAACTGATGATGTCATATGGAAACTGATGATGTCACACGGACACTGATGATGCCACACACAGTTCTACATGGGGGTGGTATCTGGGACATCTTAGCAAACAAGACGGCTAAGCATATTTCGCGAGCTTATCTTCAAACTTGACGGTGAAAACCTCTGTGGGCAGAGTCAGTGTAGTACCAGATTCACAGGCCTGTGTCGTGAGCCTGTGACAACAGGGCTCTGGGAACAGGGAAAAGTCCTTGGTGACTCCTGACCTATGGGTCACATGGTTGGGAACTTCATAACTCCCACGTGAACACCATTCCTCCGGAGTCAAGGCCTCCTGATCTCTTGCTGAAAGCAGATGCTTGTGTAGGTACTGTGTGGGGCTAAGTGTGCTTCTCTCAGAAGGGATACCAAGCTTCTGAAGCAGGAGACTTTCTCTTTTGGTACTAAAGAAATTGCTAGATTTTTTTTCCCCCACTTATGTGAAAATAACTTCACAAAATGGTAGAAGGCTAAGGTTGTACACTTTTGGAAGAGAGGAGAATATTTTGTCCTGAATTAGCTATCATAGTTTAATACTTAAAAATTAAGACAGGTCAGAGGACAGGCAAAAGCTAGGAAGATGACTCCGTTGGGAAAATGTTTGCCATGCCAGCATAAGCGCATGGGCTCAGATTCCTGGAACCCATGTAAAGAAATCAGCTGTGATGGTGTGTTAGAATCCCTGTGGTGGGAAGGCCGACCAAGGAGGACTCTAGAGCTCGCTAGCCAACCAGCCTAGCCTAACTGATGGCTTCAGTTCAGTAAGAGACCCTGCCTCAAAGGAAGTAAACAGCATTCCTAAGGACGACACCCAAGGTTGTCTTCCAGCCTCCACATGTGCACGCGGGCACACACATATACACACACACACACACACACACACACACACACACACACATGCAGAGTATTATTAATCAATTCTACAACCTCATTGCTCAAACAATTCTCAGGGTCAGCCAACTGACTCCTGAACAAACAAATTTCTCATCTGCCTTGGAATCAGCCCAGAAGCCTCTCCAGATTGGGAGAAAGACCCGGTCCACCTAGTTCTAGGGTCAGACATTGGTTATCTCAGAAAGGACAGACTAAATGTCTAAAGCCCCCTACCTCTCCAGGGTGACAGAATCACATTTTATCTCCACAGATGCTTTCATTTTCTGTTTAATTCTTGTTTGTTTTCATTAAAAAGCTACCAAGGCTCCTATGTTTACCCAGGGGTAAAGTGATTTAGGCAGCTGTGTCAGACTACACCCTAAAAGGGACCTCAGATTGGGTCGTCACATTTTAAGAATGTTTAACAAGGGAGATTGTATTCTTTTTTTTTTCTTCACAAATGGTCCCAATCTTGAGCTAAAGCACTTCAAAAAAGCCATGGGGGAGAAATAAGGGGGAGGAGTGGACTTGATGTTTTTAAACTCCCTCCTTTCTGGTAGGTCCGCTGGCTACTTCCATCCACAGTCTGTGTCTCACTTCTGCACTGTGATTCTAAAGGGACTCAGGAAGGCAGAACAGGGTCTGTTGAGGCCCCTTCTCAGAGCTCTAGAGTCACTTTAGGCTGCATCTGTGTGCGCATGCATGTGTGCATGCATGTGTGAGTGTGTGTGTGCATGCATACGTGTGTGTGTGCGTGCATGTGTGCGTGTGTGTGCACGTGTGCATTTGTGCTTGTGTGTGCGCTCGCGTGTGTGTATGCATGTGCGTGTGTGCGTACATGCGTGTGTGTGCGCGTGTATGCATGCACGTGTGTGTGCATGTGTGTATGTGTGCATGTGTGCGTTGTGTATGCGCGTGCACACGTGTGTATGCACGTGCGTGTGTGTGTGCATGCATGCGTGTTTGAAAATTCAAAGTCTTCATCCGGAATTCAACTGTAGGGAAATGCTCACATGAGTCTTTCCCAGAACTGACTCTTGGTAAGAAGAACTCAGCAGAGAAATGATACCACAGAAATTTAGAAAAAGGTGTCCCCTAGAACGAAACAGGGCAGTTTGGGAGATGGGAGAGATTAAATCCCAATGGGGAAACAGCTATGAACTTGAAGGCGGTATTTTGTGGAGGTGTTTGACAAATTGCTACAACTATTTTAAGAAATATTCTTCAAAAAGAGGCAAAATAGCCTACATTTCTAATATGGAAAAAATTGGCAGAAAAAATTTTTTGAGAGATAGTTCTGTATTAGCTAGAGATTTTCAGAGGACTAATGCAGATGTGGGAACTGAGTTATAAATAGAAGCTGAGTCCATCTGAGGGCAAAGTCTAAAAGGAAGAGAATAATAATGACGGTCGGAAGCCACCTGGGGCCCTAAGGCTTAAAGAAAGCAGCCATATGCCATCATGAATCAGCAAGCATGCTCCTGGAAGATGAATTGCAGATGGATCTAAATCCATAAGATTTCTCACAATTAGAATGTGTAAACTTTACAAAATAGAGCAATGTTAAAATTCCAAGAAAAAATATTGTTGACTGCACCCTTGTGACCTACTTCTAATTTATCAAAGGGAATTTTTCCCTCTTCATGTTTTTTTTTAAAGCAATAAATCAATGGAGCCCCACTAGGATTAGTAAAAAACGTTCCATCTATTTTAGCACATTCTTGACACTGGGACATGTGATAGCGCGTGTCAACCTGACAGACATCTGGAATCTCTTGGAGAGAGTCTGCGTTGCCTATGGAAGTCATTTTGAGTACATTAGTTTATGTGGGAAAGCCCATCTTGGACCAACATGGACAGGGACCATTCTCCAGGTGGGGAATCCCAGACTACATAAAAGGAGACAATCTCCTTAGCTTCCTTCCCTTTCTGTGTCTTAATGGTGGATGTATGTCACCCGGACCCTTGAGCTTCTGCTGCTGTAACTTCCCCATCATGACGGACTGTACCTGGAGATAAACCCTTTCTCCCATAAGTTGCTTCTATCAGAGCTCTGTATCATGGCAACAGAAAAAGATACTAAGGCAGAGATTTTAAAATTAAGCATAGCATAAGAATAGGTGTGTACCCAATCATTCATCCTGACTATTGATAACTTCTCAGTTGACTCTAAAATGCTAATCCTTTAAGATCTACCAACTGTTACTGTGATCCCCATCTAACTGTTACTGTGATCCCCATCTGTTACTGTGATCCCCATCTAACTAACTGTTACTGTGATCCTCATCTGTTACTGTGACCCTCGTCGGTAACAGAGTCCTCCCTCCTTCGGCAGGCTTCACTGAACCTTGTCTCTCTCTTCTTCACAGCCCTGCACAGTGAAAAATCTTCTACTACTTCCCTGACATTTGTACTCCATGTGGAAACCAGTGTAGAACCAATCTTTTATGGCTCTGTCTCTCCACTAACACTCTAAGAGGCTGGAACCGTGTGTCTCCGTACCCTCAGCTGCGTGTGACAGGTAAACCTGTGGGAGTTCAAGGCTGTGCTTGGGATTAAAAGGTGTGGAAGATGCAGTCACTTATAACATTATACTTGTAGAGGACAGGAAGTGACAGGACTTATCAAATGTGTGGTTGTCAATGATATAAGCAACAGCTTTGATCAAGACAAGGGCCATAATTCTCTGGGACATAGAACATTGTTTCTTATTCAGAGTCCCGGGAGGTGAGGGAGGCATGGAAGTGGTTGGTAAACTTTCCCCACAGTGTCTCCACAAACTATTCCATGGGCATAGAAATGCTATTGGGACATGGGGAAAAAGAAATCAGGACAGAAAATAAATGTTGGGAAGCCAACTGGGAAGCCAGGAAAAGACCTGGGAGGGAAGGTTGGCTTGGTTCAGACTTCAGTGGGGCTATTTTTGCTAGTGACTACAAAAAATACCCAGGCAGGACTATGTTGTTTCCAATCATTTCTTGCAGATACTTAAGTGGAAGTGAGACTGGCATAAAAGGTGATAGGTAGCTTCTGAATATGACAGAAAATGAGAAATTTAATAGGATGAGAAATGTGGAAGGAAAAAACAAGACCAGCTTTTTTCTCAAAAGCTCTGGGATTTTCAACAAGATTAATTTCAGGTCACGCAGTCCCCTAACAAAAAATGAATGCTTTCAAGCCCGTAAAAAGTGCCCAGAAGTCCCAGGTACTTGAAAGGCCGCAGCAAGAGGGTCATTTGTCCTCAGGAGGCTATCCTGAGTGATACTGAAAGGACTGCCTTGAAGACTGATGGAGAGATGGATAGAAGATAGGTAGACAAACAGACAGACAGATATGTAAATACATAGATGATATAGATGATTGATAGATAAGAGATAGATGATAGATGATGATAGATGCTAGATAAAAGATGATAGATAGATGCATAGATATACAGACAGATATGGAAATACATATATGATATAGATGATTGATAGATAATAGATGATAGACAGATAAATGATTGATAGATGATAAATAGATAAATGATAGATAAAAATGATAGATGATAGATGCTAGATAAAAGATAGATAAATAGATGCATAGATATACAGACAGATGTGCAAATACATAGATGATATAGATGATTGATAGATAATAGATGATAGACAGATAAATGATTGATAGATGATAAATAGATAAATGATAGATAAAAATGATAGATAGATGCTAGATAAAAGATGATACATAGATAGATGCATAGATAGATCGATAGATAGATAGATAGATAGATAAATAGATAGATAAATAGATAGATAGATGAATAGTAGATATGGTAGGTAGGTAGGTAGGTAGATGACAGGTAACAAATGAGAACTGAAAATGGCCACTTTGAATGATGTGACTCTCTCCTTCAAATCAGACTTCTATTTATAGCCGTAGTCTTTCCCTGTGTCAATAGTTCTTGAACAAACAGACACCAAGGCAGCAGGAGCAGGGTCACCATGTTCAACTGTCCATGTACACAGCACGACTCTGGGGGTTTCACTGACACAGGACACTGTTTAAATACCTCTGAGGTTGTAAGGCAAGTCACTGTCAGGATCGTGCTGAGTGAAGAGACTTGAGGGTTTATGATTGCATCTGCTTATGGTGAGAGCCATTAAAGACTGGGTTTCACAAGCAGCTCATCCTAGAGGTGTGAGGAGACTCTCATAGCAGAAATTGTCCTTGATACCCTCCCTAATGGCATGCCTTGAAAGCATTACGATGCCACATCAGATGTCTCATGCTCCATGAAGAGGACTCAGCACCATCTGTCTTTAACTAACGGCACCTCCCTACGGCAGGCAGGTAAATGGCTTTTAATGCACACCATGCCCACAGGCACAGCTAAACAATATTAGCACAGAAGCATAATTTTTAAAGAAACAAAAGTGAGTGTGCATGCATGTATAAAACTTGTCGATGATGGGGTTTAACCAAACTGAGGTCCTTGGGGGATGTCACTCTGTTGTCCCGTCAGGCTCTGCAAAAGGTCTGAGCAATCCAAACAGTGATGTGGTGGTGAGAGCATCATTGTTAGGGCAATGCCAGCTAAGTGAAGAGTCAGAGGCAGGAAGGGAAAGACTGGTGATGGCAACGGAGGGGTCCTCAGACGACAGAGGGACAGAATGGTACAAACCAATGGCTTTGAAATGTGGAAAGAGCTCAGAATCTTTGAAGGAAGCTTTTGCCCCAGGTGGGTGTTCTCAGGTTTCTGTGCCTGCTACAATATTTCAGACACTCACCCTTCGCCAGTGCAGATGCCAGCCCTGAACACAGCCAGTCTCAGGCTTGGAGTCTGACCAGTCCGTGGACTCAGGAATGTCTTTGCATGTACAATTAGAATAAGAAAATCCTAGGTGTTGTAGTCAGCTGCCCAGACTAGAAATAACTACTCAGAAACTCTATTATTTAAATCACGGCTTGGCCAATCACTTATGCGTATTGATTGCTAGCTCTTATATCTTTGGTTAACCCATTTCTAGTAATCTGTGTATGGCCACGTGACTGTGGCTTACTGGGTAAATTTCCATCTGGCATCTGTCTTCATTGGGGTGACATGGCTTCTCTCTGACTCCGCCTTCTTCCACCAACGCCTAGGTACAGTTTGCATGCCTCCGATACACAAGGAAATAGCTCCCAAATAAAACTATTACCTAATAAGAATATTATACTTGTAGAAAACTTCCATGTTAGGATAGGTAAAATTCTCTAATGTTTTGTTTGCTGGCCTCAAACTTGCTTTGTAAGCAAAGATGACCTTGAACATGCAATCCTCCTGCCTCCATCTGTCTACCCAGGGTTGTTCAGTATAGGTGTGCACCACCATGTCCCCTTTATGTGTTTGCATCATTGTTGGTGCACACCAGGCAAGCACTCTACCAACTGAGCGACGTGGTCAGCTCCAATTCATTTTTCTGTATTGAAATCTAGTCATGTGACAGACTTGTGTATCAGCTTCTGAAAACAGATCTTATGAAAGGGGAAGATACATTTCCTTATTGTACTTCTAGTCTTATTTGATTTAGATTAATGCTCACATGCATTCTCATTTCAGCAATTTATATATATATATATATATATATGTATATATATATATACACATATATATATAAATTTAGCTAGTCACTTTGCTAAGCATTTAGCCGAGACACAGGTGTCGTGCTTTAAGGTCACATAACTCTTTGGTTACACCTCACTGAAACTGGTTTGGATTTTAGAGTCAGGATTTTAGAGTCAAGTCAGCCCATATCCCAGCCCAGTTCCTGCATGGTCAGAAAGAGACCAGTGGCTGAATGGAATAGAGGTGTGTCTAGCATCTGAGTCTTCCTGTAGCCAAGACTGTCTACAAAAGAGAGCAGAAGCTATGTAGAAAGAGGTACTTCCCTGAACCTGGTCTCACTGCTTTGCACTGTGCAAATGACTTCTTTTGTGTGGGAAGAACAATCCACCCTGGTACCCAAACAGATGCTCTGTGCAGGGGTCCTGGTGTGCATGGAGGCTTGCTTTCATGCCCTATGACTCTTAATTTGTCTCTGTTTTATTTAGCAGGTAGCAGGTTAAGGGCAAAATAAGAAATACAAGAGTTTAGTGGGAGATTGATGTCTCTGCTGGCAAAGCCATAAATCTGGGCAAGTGCTTTCCCTCTCAGAAACCGAATGACAAGCCACGCGGTGAGATCCTGTGAGGCACAAACAATAAAGGCAGATGAAGGCCCAATGTGTGTGGCTAAGGCTGAGTTGCTCATGTAAAGCAGCCCTGGAAATGGGGGTTAGATTTATGGGTTTGGCCCACCGAGGGTGAGGCAGGCTAGTTTGGTTTGTCTTACCTACAAACTTGCCCATGTTTCTACTCCATGGAAGGGAAATGTGGCTACATCCCTCACTTCAGTTTAAAGACTGGAAACAGCATAGCTAAATTCAAGGTGGGGGCCAACAGGGCAGGGGTCTATAACAGGGCTGTGGGTGTAGAAAGGGCTCTACCTTGGATCACCCCAAGAGAATACATTTGGGTTGGTCACCTTCCATGTATCAATACAGTCCTGCCTAAGATATTTAAACATCCAAACATTTTTTGGGACCTAAAGTAGCCAATTGTAGGGCTGGGGAGATGACTCGGGCAAAAACTACTTTGCAAGCAAGCATGAGAACCCAATCAAATGCAAATCCCAAGTACTCACACACAAAGCCAGGCATAGCAGTGGGTACCTTAGTCCCAGCACTAGGAAGTGGAATCCCTGTAGCTTACTGGCCAGCCAGCACAGCCAACTTGTAAACTCCAAGCCATTCTCAGAAAGGTGGACAGCTGAAGAGCACCACCAGAGACCGTCTTCCGGCCTCCACTGTGTGCACACACAAACACACACGCCCCACACATGAACACATGCAAAAATATTAATAAGAAGAAAATAATAATAAACCAATCAAATGTTTTAATTAAAATATCTGTTTTCATTGCTGTAACAATTTGATAATTATTGATAGTTAATTTTTAAGTGTTGATTAAAATATTTACATCTACCACCTACTTTCCGTCTGTTTAGACATATTTTTCCTCCAACAATATGCTGTGATTTACATGTCTGTCTCCATGGCAGAAGCCCTCCAATGAAAGATCCGCCTAGACTTTCCCAGAACTCTCACGCAGCCGAACTATTCTGTCTTGATACAACAGAGTCAATTTCCGCCGACCTGGACTCTGTCTGTCTATGTCCTTTTCATTTGGATTTCATACAACTCTTCCGAAGAGAGTCAGTCTCGAAGGAGACTAACGGGGGATTCGTTTTGTCTGAGCCGGCCCTTCTTTTAGCTCTCATACTTGTCCTGGAATTTCCCAAATGCCCAGTGTTCTTCCTCTTGGGATTTCCCCATCTTCTCTCCCTTTCTTTTTGCTTCTACGGAAGCATGAGTTCTGTGTGTATGGCCACACCCCCATTTCCCACTTACAGAGATCTGGGGGTTTCATATTGGAAGAACCAAATGCAGGCTCTGCCCCCAGATAGCACATCCTACAACAATATGAACGCTTGGAGAAAGAGCCCTGATAATCCACACTGGGATCCCACTGATTCATTTAGCTGGCAGACACAAACCTGGCTCTGCCCCTAGAGCCGAGCCTTTTCCCTTGTCAGTAGGTAGCAGATTGACAGGCCAGGAAGGATGCTCCAGTCCCTAGAGTGCACCTGCGGGGCCTTACGAGCATGCTGGCTCAAGCTGGGTTTAGGAAGCCAACAGACAAGTACAGTAGCAAACTATACACAGCAGCCTTTACACTGTTTACAGAAATTAGTGAGAAACCTTGAGCCTGAAGCTGGTGGCTCTGTTTGTGTCTAACTGGTTCCTACACCCTGCAGGCTGAGGACAGAGTTCACTGGAATCAGGCCTCTCAGAGCACGGCGAGAAGAAATGACCATCTAAATGCTGGTGCAGAGGCTGGGTCCATCATAGACTCAAGTGGTTTGCCTGGCACAAGTGTGGGTCTCCTTTTCATGCTGATCATACCACCTCCACCAAACCGTTCATAAAATCAATGGTGAGTCATTTACTCAGTTTTCCTCTGTGGGAAAAAAAATAATCATGCATCCTGCCTTCATTCATTCTTAGAATTCTAAAGAGAAAAAATACCCGGTGCTTTAATCTTGAGCTTGGTTAATGAGATGCAGTTTGGGAAAACAAGTTTTATGACAATCCACTGTGATCGTCAGCCCTGGAAACATGTCTTTGGGCTTAACCTTGGAACCTACGTTGTAACCACCATCCAACAGGACTTAATATCCCCATTTGAGGGAGAGAATAATGTCAACCACTGTGTGGTTTAGCATGAGCAAAGTCCACGTTTGAAAACGACATTGTAAAATCCATTACTTTGTACAAATAATACAAAAATTCACAGCCAGGCCGTGGTGGCACACACTTTTAATCCCAGCACTCGGGAGGCAGAGGCAGGCGGATCTTTGTGAGTTCGAGGTCAGTCTGGTCTACAAGAGCTAGTTCCAGGATAGGCTCGATAGCTACAAAGAAACCCTGTTAAAAAAAAAAAATTCCCTAAGTGGATCTCACTGGCTCTTTCCATATCCATAGTTCATGTGTTCCCCTAAATGAGGCTGGAATTACATAAGAAATCAAATTGCCATTTGGCCTTCCATTGAAAAGACCATGTTTGTCTGTAACTCTCAGAATCCATGCGTAAGCACCGGTCTAAGCCACACAGTCCTCCCCCAAACCCAACCACCCATGCAGAGCATTGGCCTCAGTTCACTGTGGCAGTGTAGTCCTAAGAACCTAGACTACAGCACTAATTCTCACCTTGGGTCCGGCTGTCTCCTAACCTCTCTCTCTGTTGAGTTCCCCAGAGCGCATGCTGTCAAGCCCCCAGCCAATGCTGCACATTTTAAACCTGTATCTACTTCTGATTGTAAAGGCCATGCATCTTCTGTGCGTCCTTCCCAGTGCAGGGAGCCTCAGAGGGCGTCGCGGTGGAGTGAGGGGAGGGGGGCGGACAGTCAGTCCTGCTTCCTTTTTTCCTTCCAGATCTGAGTTTTCAGTAAGAGGCAATGGGTCTGTTTCAGTGCTCAGGATACATGTGTGTGTAGACACATATTCCCTTGGATGCCTTTGATCTTGTCTCAACCGTGCCTTCACCAGGCATGGCCTTTCCACGATGACCAGTGTCTACATGGACCAAAGATCCTCAGCTCTGGCCCTGGGCTAACCCATCCCACTCAAGCCAAAATAACCAGAGAGCCTAGGACAGAGTGCTGGGGAGGCTTAGGGTCTCATGTCTAATTATCAGCTGTTGTCTGATATGTTATATAATGGAATTATCTCCCCAAAACAGTTTCCAAACAGGATGAGAGGGCATGTCATGCTTCGAATTTATTCT
>JAQHUG010000361.1:1696723-1708982 GCA_028555095.1 Dicrostonyx torquatus
TCTCCCATGAGATCCACAAAACACAGCAGAGCGAGTCCCTTGCTACACTTAAGCTGTTCTTCTGACCACATGTCATTCCCCCCGTAATAAATGAATAAATGATGGTTCTGAGGCATGGAAACCACACTGTGCTCAACTGTCCCCTTTAAAGCCAGCATGAGGACCAGTTTACGGTTGCCCCTTCCCATTTAAGGCCAAAAGTCCCAGTAGTGCAGAGCTGACCCCAGGCAGCCTTGGGCCTTTCAGGGTCTTTTCTGTCCAATATAGGTTTGTGTTGACTCAAGGGATTAACTAGAGATCTCTGGAGTTTCTCCACTTGCTATGAACCCTGAGGGCTGCAGAAAGCGACTAATCACACACACACACACACACACACACACACACACACACACACACACACATACACACACACCTGCACCAGCCCCAAATAAGCCTGAAGGCAGACAGAAAGCAAGGCTTCTGCTTTGGCCAACAACTAGTCATATATGATCACGTGTCTCCAGTCCTGTCTGGGAATTACTGATACTGTAAGTTGTGTGTGTAGTTCATCCAACTAAGGGAAACCTTTGGAACTTGGTGCCCTTCCCTGATCCTTCCCTGACCCCTTTATTAAATCTTAAAGTAGATTTGTTTTACTCGAAGAACAAATTCCTCTTTTCCAAAGACCACCACCAGCCAGGGACTAGGAGACTGGCCAGCAGCGGGGAGATCAGGAGCAGTGGTGTGGATGAGAAGCCGAGATGGGTGCCAGGAAAAGCTGGTGTGTTGAAGGACTGGGGACACAGAAGCGGAGTTTGGAACGAGCACTGGTCTGTGACACTATTTTGTGGACAGCTGGGACAGTGTGGGGTCTGTGAGACTGCCCTAATTACAAGTTCATCAGAAAGGAGGATGGGAACCTAATTGTGGGTTGACCTCTGGGACTAAGCTCCTCCCTGGAGACCTATACAGTCAGGAGATCTGCTGAGTACCCAAGGAGGCACTGGAGGGCCTCCCTGGGCATGAGCCTTGGCAGGAAGAGTGGAAGAGCACTATCCAGGGTTGCTAACTGGGCACAGGAAAGGGGCCCCTGCTGCAAGACTAGTCTGCTCTCTAGGCTCCTCCTTGATGAGAATATGTTGAGTTATGCATGGCGAAAGCTGACTGCACAGCCATCCCTTCTTACTGCAAACAAGGTGAGGTCCCCTAAGCCTCATGCTTCTGAAGTCATGGTGAAGCCCAGAAGAAAGCCCCTCCTCCACACAGAAGGGAAAAGAAACCTTGCCCTCAATGCCCTTGCTTTTCAGAGCCCAGGATGCTCACCTCTTTCTGCTCCTCCCTGCCCCAGCTGTTCAGAGACCCCCATGTGCATTTGGACTCCACCAGGAACCTGGCACCAGCAACTTCAGTGTGACAAGGCTAGTCCTGGATCTCCTGACTGTTAGCTGGCGGCCCTGAATCAGTGAACGCATTTCTCTGTGCCTCAGTTTCCTCGTCTGTCACAGACTGTCCCGGGTATCGAGAGGTTCACAGAAGGGGGATCCGTGTGGGAGTGCTTGGCACTGCTCAGCATCTTCACCGTGAGGCAACCAATGGCTGTCACTGTGGCTCCTGTTCCCAGGGTTGCCAGGAGACTCCCATCTCCCAGCCCAGATCCACCCCCTCCCCCAAGCTCTTGGCTCTGTCCCACGTCCTGTACCTCAGTGCAGCACCACCTCACCCGCCCTTCTTCCTGTTGTTTAGATCCATAGCCGCCTGCCCGTCAAAGACAGGAGAACCTTGAGGAGGCATCTGATTTCTGAAGTTGTTAATTCTACTCTAGACTTCCAAAAAAAGATCACCCATCTGTCAAACAATTCTTTAAAAAAAATAAAATAAAATACAAAGAAGATCACAGATCTCTCAAAGTAATTAAGTATCAACCCAGGGGAAATGAAAACGGACTTGCCTGGGCTTCTAGTTGAAAGAGGATAACATTGTATAACCCCAAATCTTCATGTGGGAGAGATTGTAATCTCTTCTTAAAAGAAAAATGTGCAAGCCACCAATTTACCCCAGCATAACATGTTCTGTATACACATAATAGAAGTGTCTTCAATTTGAAATGAACTCTCCTGCCAACACCCCTGGTCCGTCTGTCTGTCTGTCTCTCTCTCTCTCTCTCTCTCTCTCTCACACACAGACACATGGGGCACACACACACATACACAGACACATGGGGGCACACACACACACATACACAGACACATGGGCACACACACACAGACACAGACACATGGGCGCGCGCGTGCGCACACACACACACACACACACACACACACACACACACACTCAGACTAGGACTTTGTTTCTTTGGGTTCTGTTGAACTGATTAACGGCAAGCCCTATCTGTCACAGGCAACGATTCTGCAGGAGCTGTCACCCCAATACAAATCCTTACTCCCTTCCCCACCTCTCTTCTGAAGCTGTGTTTTCCAGGTGGCTAGCTCTGTTGGCTAACCCTCAGATTGCCCCAAGGAAACACGTGAGGACACACTCCTTAGAAAAAGCACAAACCCTCAAGAGAGAGTCAAACAACTGGCTTTTTCTTCAAAGGTACAAAACCTAAAGTCACAGATCAGAAACGATATACCTACCCTTTTTTTTTCTTTCTTTCTAAGGTTGATTTCAAAAGTTGTAAACTTAACCAGTTTCTACACTGTCATTCAAACCAAGATATCAGGAGACTCTATCCTCAAGGCAAATGGCAGGATCCATTTCCGCCTCATCCCCACTGGGCACCCTTCGTGTTTCTGAGACTCCCAGAGGTGCAGCCCCTTCTCCCCGGTTTCCCTGTGCTAGCATAAGTATTGCTCACCTCACTCATGTTGGCCTGACTCCGCAGCTAGGTCCCACAGAACAGCACAGAAGGCAATGCTCAGGGGTGGCTGTTTCTCTGGTCCTGGCTTTTCTCTTAAAAAGAGCTGCTGGATGGCATCATGCCTCCCACCAGCCAATGAAATGCATTCACCTGTCTGAACGCCTGCAGACATATGAGAGTGCAAAGAGCCACCTAGTGGAGAAGCATGGAACTGCGCTGGCTCCGCTTCCAAGCAGGAACCGAGGAATTTGTTGCGTGCCAGCGCATCCAGCCTAAAAGGATTCTGCACGGTACCGCAGAGATTCTTGCTTACCCTGTTCATGGCCGCTCTAGTCAAGATAGCAAGAAAAGAGAGCCAGCATAGTTTGCCATCAGCAGATGAACAGATAATTAAACTGTGGTACAATCGCTTTTATTCAGCCATAGAAGAAAAGGATTCATGACTTTTGCAGTGAAATGGATGAAAAAAATGGTAAGTGAGGTAGGCTAGACTCAGAAAGACAAAAGCTCCTGCTCATATGGGTATTCTGACTTCAACTTTTTACATATGTTTTTATTTGAATGAGGGAGGGTTCAAAGGATGGGGTAAGGATGGTAAAAATAAAATTATATAAAATCGGACAGGGGTTACATGTAGGTAGAGGGCACAAATGAGGAAAAGGAGCAAGGAAATGGGAGAGAAGAGAGGAGGGGGAAGGGCAGCCAAAACTAAGGATTATAAAAAAGGCCGTAAGGAATACTGTTGCTTTGAAAGGTTTTATTTTACTTTTTTAATTTCAAAGGGTGATAAGCACAAGAGTCATGACCACACAGCTGGCCACAGGACCCCACTGCTGATGATGTATTGATGTATTGGGAGGTATGAGATTCAAACTCTCGGGGAATAGATCTCACACGTAATTGACCGGTTTGGTTTTCCAATGAAGAACAACGGGACGCCTGTGTGAAGTGACTCCTGTCCCTTCTGAGCTTCCAGCAACTGTCTCCAGGCTCAGGCTTTAGAGTTTACCATTTCTGTCCCCTGTCCCTCGTCTGCCTGCTTGGACCCTAGGGTAGACGGACATGAACAGGTGTGAGTTGTGAATCCCACTTGGCAGTGGTGGGGTAGGGGCAGCTTCTTTCCCTGAGGGTTCTCACAGTCCCACGAGCAAATGGGACCCCGTGAAGGGGCTCCTCACCCTGGACTTGTCCAGCCTTGTGGGTTAGAAGCTCTTTTTATCCCCTTAATTCCTGACCACACCAGAGGTATGATGTCTGCCAAGTGAGAAGCAGTCGCAGGCTACATCCTAGCTAGTCCCAGTGAGCATCAACATGACTAGAAGGACCAGGTCAAGAGCCCCAAAACCTTTCCTAGAATCCTCAATACCTGCCCTAGGGCCTCGCTGCATCCAGAAGGGCCCACATTGCACCCCTGTCTACTGATTTCCTCTTCTCCACTCAGCTGTGCCCTCCCCAAGTTTTCAGCCTTACGTTCCCAATGCCAGCATCACAGTCATCTTCCACGTGTCCCCAGATGGAAAGGAGCAAAGCTGGGTGCTCTGTTAAGAGCTTTAGTCCATGCACGGGGGTGGGAATGGGAACAGAGAGCAGCAGGCCAGAGTCTCACCTACGGTTCCAACTGTCGCCCAGCCTAACTCAGAGTCATTGTCATGAGCATCATGTCTTCCAGGTGGCAGCATTGGTTGTTCACCAGGGTACGTATTTCAGAGTGAAAGCTGTGGGCAGCATGGTACACACATATGCTATAATATACACATGAATATTATATACAAATTAGTTACATATCCTAATCATATAAACTAGTAAGACAGCATCGTCTTCATCCTCTCCCTCCTCCCCGCTTATGAAGGCTCAGTATCATGATATTCTTAGGTATCCCCAGATCCTGGAAGTAGACCTGGGACCACAGTGCTATCTGTTCAGATAAAAGGCTGCGAATGGCCCAGATAAAAGGAAGCTCGCCCATCCTCAGAGGGGAACCAGAAATGCAAGCACTCCCTCCCTCCCAGGAGATACCGGACTTGGAAGTCTGAACCCTGGGCACCATATGGCGACTCTGCAGATGGGGAGCCCATGGACAGTCAACCAGCAACTTCTCACAACAGCACGGCACACAGGAGATGCCACATGGACCAGGAACTTGGAACCTGAATCCAGGGTGTCAAATAGCTTTGTACACAACTTTATCAAAGTCTGTCTGATCATCAGAGTCCAGTCTCCTCCACTGGTAACGAGAATATTAAGCCTTAATCGTGTGTCTGTCTGTCTGTCTGTCTGTCTGTGTCTACTGAGTATATTGAGTTGAACTAGTAAATAAATGCAGAAAGAACTAGAGGAGAGTAAAGTTTATGGCTTCGTGTGTTACATCTCAGTTCATGTTTCACTCTTGCCACATTAAAATATAGGCAGCCTTTGTAATATATAATTTATGGGACCAGTGTGTGTGTGCATATGTGTGTGTGTGTGTGTGTGTGTGTGTGTACTCATGCAGTAGAGACATGCTCTTGCCTAGCGGGCAGAGGTGAGCCAAAACATTGATGAAAACATAGGCACACTCTGTTTTTGAATGGGGTTTTTAATTAGACTTTTATGTCAAATGCTTCATTCTTCAGATACGGAGGAGAAGTTTTTAAAATCAGGCTTGTGTGATGCCAGCTACCTGAGGCCCGTTTGGGAGGCTGAGGCAGGAGAATGTCAGTTTCAAAGCCAACCTCAACAACTTAGTGAGCCTCTGTCCCAAAATAAAAAAGGGAAAGGGAGTCAGAATATTGCTCAGTAGTAGACACCTAGCCCGGCATTGCAGGGCTCCAGGTAAGATTCCCAGGGAGGAATAAAGAATGAGAGAGAGGGAGGGAGGGAAAGAGGGAGAGAAGGAGGGAGGGAACGGAAGAAAGGAGGGAGGGAGGGGAAGAGAGGAGGGAGGGAAGGAGGAAAGAGGGAGGGAGGGAAGGAGGGAAGAAGGAAGGTAGCGAGGGAAGAAGGAGCCACCCCCAGATTCCTTCCTGCTTCTTCTGGTTTTGATGCCTGGCATCTTCATGCTTTATGGTCCAGATGCCACTATGTTCCCACACAGCACACATAATTCCCGCACAGGAAGCTTTGGTACTGTCAAAGAATACTGTCCATCCCTCAGAGGGCCTGCAGCAGGGCTTGACTATGGCTTCCAGCTTCCATGATACCCCTCCTTTCCCTACTTCAGCTGCTCCCCAGTCAGCATCCAGGACAGTCCTGTGCACCTCTGCCGTCCCTGGGCCCCAGCAACCCCACCCTAACAGAGGCCCATGGCTCCCACCTGGTTTCTCGTCTTTCTGCTGCTTTGAACATTACCAACCTGCTAGATGTTGCTGAGCTCTGAGTCAGGGGACTCTGGTTCTGATGACTCTGTGGTGTTCTACAAGCATGTGGCGATGGTCTTGGCATACCAATGGGTGCCGCTACCTAGGAGTCTTGTCTTTCCATCTGGGCTTGGCACCCTTTGAAGGAGGGAAAGGCCAGTCCCTCCCACCGTGCTCATGCTTCCGCTGCTCTTAGGAGTCACACAGCCCAGCAACAAATGGACACCCGAAACTACACACAAACCTTCCAGCAGCCCCCAAGTGTGAAGGCTATGCAAGAAAGAAAACTCGACACACTTCCCAAAGACGTGTAAGAATTCTCTCTTTTGCAAGAGACTTTCAAAAGTGTCTATGCTGCCAGTTTCAAGCCTGATTTCTAAAACTGCTTCTTTAATTCTAGCAAAGTGAACTTCTTCCAACCCTAGATCACTGGGCTTTGCTTTCTTTGTGGGAGAAATGGATCGGCAAAAATAGAAGGCTGTGGCCTTGTCGGGATTTAGCAGATGATGTGGTCCAGCCATCCTGCTGTCCTTCCCTGCCCTCCATCTCCCCAGGCTATCGGGTCCCCTTTACCTAGCTGGTCTGTATAATGGGTGTGCATGTCTTATTGTTCAAGTTTGTTGGGCTTTTCTTCCTCTGCCTCTGTCTTCTTCTCCTCATCTCTCCACTCCCTCCATCCCCCCTCCCCCACCCCATCTAGCTTCCTCCTCTTCAGCTGTCTCTTATCTAAAATCACGTGTGTTTCATGCCCTCAGCCTTCCATCCCACTTTGATGTTGGGTGGCATCATTGTTTCTTTCCCAAGCTACCAGGTTCAGGGGGGAAGGGATTGGTGGAGCAGCTGAGGGGGAGGACCGCGGCTTCTCATCTGAGCTCGAGGGTAGCAAACTTGTCTGAAGCCGCTGTCTTCCCAAGCTTTGAATTATTTTTATCCCTGTTTATAGAGGGAAAGGTCACTTTATAACCTGCGGTCTCTTTCAGCCCAATTAACAGAGTAAGCCTGTCCTAGGGACCAGGGCTGTCTGTGATGCTCACAGAACCAGCCTGTCACCCCTGTAGCTTTCTCTGTGACACAAAGGCCAGTGGCATTTGCCGAAGGCTGCACTGTGGGCCTGCCTGCTGGCAGGACTCTCAATCCCCAGTATCCCTGGCAGCTAACGAACGTGTGCTTTGTTGGGTTCTTAATTATCTGCCCCGTCTCCATTGTGGAGCAGGGAGAGCCTTCTGGCTGGCTCTTCACAGTGCCCCCAAGGTGCTCGCCTGGGGCTGAGGACAGCACGCGTTCATATGTATTCCTCTAAATTTGACATGCCACAGCCCTGTCCCCCAGCCTGGTTTTGGAACCAAGACTTTAAAGAGATGAGCAAGATCAAACACGTGCACAAGATAGGTCCTAATCCAGCATGACTGGTGTCTTTACATAAGAGGATGTAGACATGCCCAGAGTGACCGGGCCATCATGAGAAATGCTGTCTGCAAGCCAAGGAAGGGGCATCTAGAGGAACCAGTCCTGCTGAGTCCTTGACCTCGGACTTCCAGCTGTCAGTAAATGCCAGCTGTTTATCCTCCTATCTGTGGTATCCTATTCTAGCCTCCCAAGCGGGCAATGCCACCTGGCCCACAGCCAAGGCTGGCTTCTGTCATGGACTCTGTAGTAGGCACTCCAATCCCCAGCTCACATACCAAGGACATGTTCTCTCAGCTGCTGACAGCACCGGCAATGGATTCTGTTCTCAGCTCAGTGTCCCCGAAGACTGTGCTCAGCAGCAGGTTGCTGCCTGCAAGCCACTATGCCATGCAGAGGAGGTGTCTCTCCCAGAAAGCCTGGCTCAACACAACTTTATCATTCACCTCAGCTCCAAAACCTCCATGAGAAAGACAGCAACTCTTCTCCCAGAGTCAGCCCGTCTGCTCCATCCCGCCCTTACATTCCCCGTGGCTGTGAGTCAAGGCCCTTATGATATTGTTCTGCAGTCTAGTGTCCCCTTCATCTCGCCTTCCAGGCAAAATGACCAACACAGGGGTAACAAGAGCAGAGAGATGCCAAATCTGTGTTATCAACTCAGTATCAGGCCACACAGAGCCCTTGGTGGCCACAAGTACAGAGTGGCGACCACATGGACCCTCAGTAGTCATAGGTACAGTGTAAAGGCCGTGTGGACGCCTCAGCGGTCATAGATACAGTGCAAGCCACAGGGGCTCTTGGTGGCCACAGGTACAGAGTGCAGACCATGTGGACCCTCAGTGGTCACAGGTACAGAGTGCAGGCCACATGAACCCCTCAGTAGTCACAGGTACAGAGTGCAAGCCATGTGGACCCTCAGTGGTCTCAAATACAGAGTGCAAGCCATGTGGACCCTCAGTGGTCACAGGTACAGAGTGCAGGCCACGTGGACCCTCAGTGGTCACAGGTACAGAGTGCAGGCCACGTGGACCCTCAGTGGTCACAGGTACAGAGTGCAGACCACGTGGACCCTCAGTGGTCACAGGTACAGAGTGTATACCACGTGGATCCTCAGTGGTCACAGGTACAGAGTGTAGACCACGTGGACCCTGTCAGTGGCCACAGGTACAGAGTGCAGGCCATGTGAACCCCTCAATAGTCACAGGTACAGAGTGCAGGTCATGTGGACCCCTCAGTGGCCACAGATACAGTGTGCAGACCACATGGACCCTCAGTGGTCACAGGTACAGAGTGCAGACCATGTGGATCCCTCAGTGGTCACAGGTACAGAATCCCCCAGTGTAGGTCACTGAAAGCAGCAGGGTTAAGGTGTTTCCCTCAAGGGAGGAAAGAGGAAATATGAGAACAACGGGAGTGAGAAGGGACCCTTTCCAAATCAACATGGAGGCAGAAGGCACAATGCTGGAGTGAATAAATAGGTCTAGAAAACAGTAAAGGCATCACCTTCACCAGGAGTTACCAGAGAGACCAAGGTTTGGAAGACTAAAGACCAAAAGCGAGACAGCTGCAGCGTTTCGAACGTTTGCAAGAGTTCCCTGGAGTCTTTGACTGTGTATCAATCACACAAGAAAACTCCCTGAAACCAAGTAAGAGGGAACCTCAAACAACAGGGGGAGAGCTCCAGAATAAATCCCAGAGGTTCTAGAGAATCAGCAAACACCCACAGTGGAACAGACTCAAAGCCTGCAATGGTCTCCGCTCTTCCTGAAGCTGTAGGAATGTGTTGGTGAGAGGAGCCCATGTTCTCAAGAAGCTTTCAGGTGCCTGTCTTCTGCAGCCATGGCTGGGATACAAGAGAATACCAAAGGCCAGTCAACAGTCAACCATCGAAAGCGAGGTGAGTGTGCCCTTCAAGACGAGTGAAGGATTGGAGGCAGCCAATGGCCTGGGATGGCCTATAGCTGTTAGTAGATGATAGCAGAACACAAAACTCACAGAGATGTAGCAGTGGCCGCAGAGTCGAGACAAATGGGCAAAGTGATCCTCTTCCTCCCCCTCACATCTGAAGACACTTTGGTCATCCTAATCAGGGGAGATATTTTTATCTGTCACAACCTAAACAGATTACAAGTCCTATATAGATCTAATGCACAGAGGCCAGGGATGCTACTAAATATCCTGTAGTATCAACAATGCCTCACAATGAAGAATTATCTGGGGGGAGAGGCTAGAGAGGACCTGGGTTCAATTTTCAACACCCATAGGACAGCTTATAACCAACTCACTTTCAAGGGATCTAATATCCTCTTCTGACCTCAACAGGAACCAGGCACGCACATGATGTATGTACATACATACAGACGCATAAAATAAAAAGAAAGAATGAAATAAAGAAAGGAGGGATGGACTGTCTGGCTCAAAATGTCAACAGTGCCAAGTTGAGAAGCACTGATCTGTGAAACTACACGTACAGAGACCCATGTGAGATGTAAAATGATAGGAGAAACCATAGGTGGGTGGTACAGAGACTGACCCCGCCAGCAATTAAAAGCTCAGCTCCCTGGCTTGGTGTTTTGAGGGGACTCCTCATGGGGGGAGTAGGGGTATCTCTGACTCTTTTGCCTACTCTCGAGACCCCTTTTCTCCTACCTGGTTGCCTCATCCAGCCTTGATGTGAGGGTTTGTGTCAGGTCTCATTGTATCTTCTGTGCTGTGTTTGGTTGTTATCCCTGGGATACCTGCTCTTTTCTGGGGTGTGGGTGCAGCCTTCAGCCCTACTTGAAGGTAGAACAACAGGCCCAAGAATGTGCCTTCTCCACGCAGGCTGCCCAGAGTCTTCTCTCCCCCAACCGTCATTTACTCCTTCTATAACACTGGGGAGGGGTCTTCCGGAATCTCCCGAGGTATCACTTTTCCAGACATGTGAGTGTCGTGGGCCTCCCCCTTCCTACAGGTACTGTTTCAATTTAAAAAAAACAAAAACAAAAACAAAAACTGCTATCCAACCAGAGTTCAGATACAAAGAGGGACATGGATTATCATCCTCCCGGTTTGGGCGAAGGGACACAGGACACAAATACAGATGGCATCCTGACATGGGGCTGACACAGTGAGTTCACCAAAAAATACAACCATGGGGCAGAACCTCCACACATGGCCCATGGCCTGAGCTCCTGGAGTGGGGAAGGCAGCATAGCTCTGGAAAGTAATGTACCCCAACCAATAAATTAAACGTTATATAACGTCCCAGTGGTTTGGCAGCTCTTGGTGCCCCCTTGAACTTCGAAGGTTTGTTTTTATATGCTGTGGGTGCATGGCGGAAGAGCAGCACAGGTAACAGCATACGAGTCCCTTCCCTGTTGCTATGAACACACACAAACTGAAAACACATCGGAGGACAGGTGGTTTTGTGTGGTACCCACAATGTTAGCATGCCATTCCCCAACTATTTCCCTCCAGAAACATAATTTCTATGGTTCAAAGTAACCGTGCCTAATTTTATTTTCTTAGTCTATGTTGTAAAAGCCACTGCTCCTTCACAGCTGTGATAGAGAATTTGTGGTTACATCAGGCAAATGTATTTAGAGGCAAAGATTTTGGGGGAGGGTTTATAATGTCTGAACCACGGACCGACCTGGTGTGGGAGAACTGTCTGTATTCTGTCAATCATGTTTTAAATAAACGCTGATTGGCCAGGCAGGAAGTATAGGTGAGACAACCAAACAGGAAGTAGAGGTGGGGCAATGAGAACAGGAGAATGCTGGGAAGGAGGAAGCCCATTCCTCCCCAGTCCTGCCCAGACCATGGAAGAAGCAGGATGTGACTTGCCCTGCCGAGAAAGGTACTGAACCAAATGGCTAACACAGATAAGAATAATGGGCTAATATAAACTACAAGAGCTAATAAGAAACCTGAGTTAATGGGCCAATCAGTTTATCATTAATATAGACCTCTCTGTGTGATTTTCTTTGGGGCTAAATGGCTACAGGAACTGGGCAGGACAGAAACCCCAACAAGCAGGCCCTTCATGCTACACCTATCCGTGGGCCTCCGGAGCTGAGGAGTTGGACAAGAGAGGGAGTTGACAGAGACTAAACACTCTGGAGTGTCTGCAGTAACATATCTGGTGACACTGCCCTGTGCAAGGGGACACAAGAGAAGAATGCTAGACAATTATCACTCTCCACCTCTGCCACATAAGCCAATGAAATGCTAGGGAACGATGCTAAAATCTTCCCCAACAAAAGCAAATATAATGTCTAAAAATTATATCCCCCAAAAAGAATTCATATCTTTTTCGCTATTTCAAGAATAAAAAAGTATTAGCATAAAGAATGATGGGTTTATTCTATTTTCTGTGAATACCTGCCTTAAGCAGTTCTAGCTACCGAATCATGCTAATGAACATTATCACCAATATGGTAAAATTAGAAAAAAAAAAACACAGTCAGTTAAATTCAGTGAACTAAGAGTCTTTAGAAAGATTCTAAATTGGGAGCATGGGGACCTTGGAAGAGGGCTGGAGGGGAGGGGAGAGCCAGGGAGGGGAGCAGAGAAAAATGTAGAGCTCAATAAAAATCAATAAAAAAAAGGAAGATTCTGTTTCCTAATTAAGCAGCCAAGAAGTGGAGACGAGGTCCCACCGGAGCAACAGTACATTGTGTCCCATCTGTGACAAGCT
>JAQHUG010000361.1:1719572-1742084 GCA_028555095.1 Dicrostonyx torquatus
ATAGATGATAGATAGATAGAACATATATAGATAGATGATATATAGAAGATAGATGATAGATTGATAGATAGAACATAGATAGAACATAGATGATAGATGGGTGATAGATAGATGATAGATAGATAGATGATAGATAGAGATGAGAGCGAGAGATAGACAAATAGATGATAGATAGGCAGATAGCTTCCTTTTAAGGCTTAATTTCAGTGTCCTTACTTTAGAATTTAAATTTCCTATGAGAGCGTGCACATTCAAAAACAACAACGAAATGTATTAGCATAAAAGTTCCAGAAACGTATCAGGATTTGGGCCTTGGCCCATCATTTCATGAAGCATAAAAGATAAATTAAAAGTTTTGAAAAAACTTAACAAAGTTACTGTTTATGGTATTTATAAGAATCAAAGCTCCAAGGATTCAGGCTGAGTTAATTCATATAAATCTAGAAACAAGAAAGAGGAAACACAAACTTTATAAGCGCATATGTTACAAAATGGAAACTGTGATCATTTTTATGACTGCAAGAAATGGACTTCTTTGGGTCAGATCATTACTTTAGTTCTGGGGGGTCTCTTAAATACTGTGTTTATTGACTCTTTGGGACCAATGCCTCAGTAGCAAGAAATGTAATGATGTTTGAAAGTGTACCCCAGGACACCATATACTCTGTTGTGTCCGCCATAGCTCTGGAGAGGAAAATAACCGAAGGGATGAATCTGTGCTATAAAAAGGAATTTATTAGATCAATTTACACAGTGGGAGCTTGATATCCATCTACACACTGGAGAACCTGAGAGGCCAGGAGCTTCTCAGTCCATGAGGCTGGGTGCTCAGCAGTTCCAATCAGGCCTGAAGGCTTGGAGGATCCTTGGAAAGTTACTGGTCTTTCATCCACATTGAAAGACCATCTGTAGTCTGATTTCAGAGGAGGGTAGAGGCGGGGAGCAAGGAGGGGACCAGCTGTGCCGTGCTGCTTCCTGCCTGAGTTGTGGCTCTCTGCCTGGTGCTCATACCTAAGCCATACCTCCCCACATCTGGAGCATGAATCTGCCAAAACCAGCCCCTTCCTTGGCATGTTGGGGAATCTTCCAGTGTCTCCAGACAGTTGTCCCAAGCAACTCCCCTTCTTCTCCTGGTCTACTTCCCACAATGAGAGCACCTCATCACTACCAGGTCCCACCACTACCTTGTAGCAGCTGAGAGTGTGTGACACGGCACAGAGGATTGAGTAAGGCCCATGTGTAAGGCAATCAGCCACAGATCACACCACTTCCTCCCAGGAGCGAAGTCAGAAGAGGAAGCACCAAGCTAAGGTGTGTTTGCCAGAGAAGTCCCCAGAACCAGCTGATTAGGAACTGAAGAACCCTCAGCTGAGCCTAGGCCTCCAAGGAGCCAAGCGGTGAGTGGGGGCCCTGTCCCTGAGGCTCTTACAGAATATACCTCAGTGTTAGTCTTTTCCAAACAGCAGAATGACTCTACCTGACCCCAGCTCTGGTGTGGATCCTGTGGCCTCTCTATGGCTCCAGTCCAGGGAGTCTGAAAGAAAACTGTTTCAAGACAACCCAGTCAAGGTCCTGTGGTGTTGATGCCCATTAAGGAGAGGCCCTTTGAGACCTTCAGGAAGATTCATGGGGAACGCTAGGAAGACCCAGAGCTGAGAACAAGGTCAGGCTGGTGAAGTATAAGCACAGACACACCGGCCTCCAGCTTTGGTTCTAGGATCCCATACACTATCTGGACCTCCAGAGACATGGATGCCAGACCCAGCAGAGAAGGGATGATCTTCTTGTGGGGAGGGCTTCCTAACCCCAGGCTGGGAGTGGAGGGTCCAAGAAGATGTGGGGGAAATTTCCAGGGCTATGTGCAGGAGCTAGCTGTGTCTGCCTCTTCTTGCCTCAGCTGGTCCCCCTCTCTTCACACCCCTAGCCTGATAAATCTACTTCCAGACTCACCTGTGTGAGGGACTGTGGGTCTGTTTGTGTGATGTGTGTGTCTATGCACATGAACACAGGTTTGTGTGAAGTGTGCTGGTATGCACATGCATGCCTGTATGTATGTATGTATAATTATGTCTGTGGCGTGTGCGTGTGTGTGTGTGTGTGAGAGAGAGAGAGAGAGAGAGAGGGAGAGAGAGAGGGAGAGAGAGAGAGAGAGATGTATGGCATGCAGGTACATGCCCATGTATGAGTATCTATTACATATATGTATGTGCAGTGTGTGCTTAGATGTCCATGTTGTGTGTATATGTGTGTGTGTGTGCGTGTGTGTGCGCGCACGCGTGCATGTGTCTTCCCTAGTGGCGTCACGTGAATCCCTGGTGCTCAGGCTTCAAAAGTCCCGGCCTGGTAGATGTCACACTTGGTAAGCATTGTGCTTAAGGGAAAAATACTGGTGTGGGATTCTGGTTCAGGTAACCCTAACCCCTCCGCCGTGGTCAGGCTCATTCATAAGAGCTGTTCTCAAGGCCTCTGGCAGACGAGAGGACAGCTGAGGTCATACCTCCATATCCCATTGGATTTTCTAGGATCTGAGCACTGTGGCCCCGCCCCTTTCCCACTCAGAGCTTACCTACCATAGGGCTGGGTCCCCTGCCCTGCTGTCATTTGATAAGTGGAAGGACAGCATCCCCAACCTCTGCTTCTTGTAGCACCTGAGGTGGCAGTCATGACAGGGGAGCACTGGAGTGAACGGTGAGAGCAACAGGGAAACCGTAGCACCAACCACCTTCTCCGAACAGTGACTCCATGCTTGTGACAGAGGCCAGCACCAGGCTGGGAGCCGTGAATGGAAAGGAGAGTTGCTGAGGGACTCTGGGATACTGTCATCAGGTCACCTCACAGAGAGGATGTAGTGCAAACTGAGCCTGTGGGGGAAGACAGTCAGCTGGCAGAGGGGACACCATGCAAACGGGGAGCCCTGTTTCTACTGGATCAGTGACCAATACCCTGGGTTGTCCCTGACCCCGGTGAGCCTTCCATAGCCTCACCCCTGCTCATAACTTGGTACCACCGGTCTTATCATTTCCCGTGGGCAAGAGATGTAGACATGGGCTGAGGGCAGGCCCTTGGGATGCTCAGACCTGGCCAGTATGAGATGCAGAGACCTCTGAACCTGAGAGGCATGATGCTGCTGTTATATAGAAGCTTCCAGGTATGGGGTTCTTCTGTCCCAGCCCTAGGCAGGGGCCTCTTGGTGCTCTAGAGTCTGAGAGTACAGGCAGCTCCAGGAAAGTAGTTCTTCCCAGCTGGCTTTTAAGTGGCATCCATTGTGTCTGGAACATTTGGAGTGGAAACTCAGTGGAAGTGGGGGCAATGCAGACGCTGAAGAGACCAGGAGAGGCAGAGTCCAGTAATCCTTAAGAATAGCTTAGGTGCACCTAGTCTTTTAACAGGAGAGACCAAAAAGCACTTGCTAGAGGGATGAGTGGGTGAATGAGCGAACAAGAGCCATCCAGTGATTGATGGATCACGGCCACCATGGTCTAATTCTCCTCAGGATTGTATGTGGTGAGAACAACAGAGCCAGTGGGTTGTGGAATCTGCAGTCTCAGGCAGTGCACTAGCTAGTACAGAGCTGAGAGCTTTTCTAAGACCGGCCATGAATCAAGACAATGAAAGACTCCAGTGTGGAAGGGGGAGGGGCTTCCAAGGCCCCACCCCATACTATTGGCAGTTGATGGCTGTCATGGGAGGGAGGGTCATTCTTCTTTGCGGTGGGGGGGAGCACTGTTCCAATAGATGACAGTAAGACCACATGCTTGTGAGAAGCACAAGCTGAACTCAGGGGTTCAACAAAATAAATAGTTACTTAATTTTTTAATAATTGTTTTAATTTTAAATAATTGATTATTTAATTATTTAAGAATTATTTAATAACTCTTAACAGCAGTTAAGAATGCTTGCTGCTCTTCCAGCTCCAGGGCACACACGAGACAGACAATTTCTGTAATACCAGCTCCAGAGGCTCAGACACCCACTTGTGGCTACCTCGAGCACCCACACACATGTGGCATGCATATATATATAAGCATGGGCACATGAATTTAAAAATTAAATAAATATTAAATAATAGAGGACGTAAAGTTGGGATGGGGATGTGGGTGTGGACTGAGAAGTGGAGTGTGTGTGATTAAGTTACATTGCATACATTATGAAATTGTCATAAATAAAAAAAACCTTATCCTTAAAAGATGTTGCTATATACATTTATAGAGAAACCTGGAAGACACCAACAGGATTACTGGAGAAACTGAGAATACTGGTGATGGAGTAGCTTGTCCTTACCCTGAGGGCTTGGGTCTCAGAACAGTGTTCCGATGCCCTGGTGCTCATCTGCCCCACTACCCAGGGTCTTTTGTGAGTGAAAAGACAGAAGTGGCTCCACCTTGGCACCGGGCTTCCATGTAAACTATTGAGTGGGCTGTGATCGTCACAAGCCTTTAATTTTGTTTTCCCTAAGACAAAGTGGCCATGAGTTGCTGCTTGCTCTCCCTCTAAACCCACCCTGGGGCTCTGCAAGTCCCCCCACACACTCACTCCTGTAACATCTTGACACAGGTATCTCTCCCAGGGAGCCTGGGGCTTCAGGGCTGGGTGGAG
The DNA here is from genome assembly GCA_028555095.1 of Dicrostonyx torquatus. NCBI lineage: Eukaryota > Metazoa > Chordata > Mammalia > Rodentia > Cricetidae > Dicrostonyx > Dicrostonyx torquatus. The sequence continues at coordinate 1,724,169 of JAQHUG010000361.1, forward strand.
GGTTCAGCAACTGGGAGAACTTCACCACAGGAAGTCACCCACCTCTTCTTGCTGCTCTCAGCCACCTGCCCTCACTGATACCTGTTTTTCATGGGAACATGTGATGTAGATGGGATCCAATTTCCCTCCAACGCATCCCTCAGGTCCCATAGCCCAGGTGTTTGCAGCTTGATTTATCCTAAAATAAGGTCTTCATTCGATGCCTGTGTTTAGTGCCAGGGGAGGGCACCCAGGTCCTCAACAGAATCTCCACAAAAGGAAACTTACCCAGACCCAAAGGGGCTGTGGTAAGCTTCACTTCCTGAGAGTGTGCTGAGTTGTGCCATCACTTCCCCAGGGAGAAAGCTGGCTTTGAGTTGGTGGGTCCTGAGTTTCCTAGTGTGGTCGCTTTCAGGGTTGTTTGGAGTGCCTGCCTGTCACCCGCCTGCAGGACGAGTCTCCCAGGTCATTCTTTGTAATAACCACAGTTCCCATTAGCAAGGAGCAATGTGGGGGATGAGAGGTGGCACCACCGCCATCCTGTCAGGCTACCTGTCATCAGGTCATTGGGACACTGCAACTGTGGGTTAGTCTTGCTGTAACCCAGGCCCCTTCCTGTTCTCTGGACAGTGTGGGGTACAACGAGGTCTACATCCATCCTGTTCAAATTTCCCAATCAAAGGATACAAGAATTGTCATGCTGTCACCAGTGTTTGGTTTGGTTTGGTTTTTTGGGAGGAAGGGGGAGTCCAGGCGGTATCCTTAGAAAGAGAACAAATGTAAGTTAGGAGGTATTCACCCCAAGCTGGTGTGATCTACTGAGTCTGGCCAGAGACAACTAGTCAACCCTGAAACTGTCCACTTTCAGACACCTTAAGGACAGGTTGGAGGCTGGGATGGAGAACAAGCCGTGGCCTGCAGCCACACATAAGTAGCTTCCAGCACTACCAGGACAAACAGAGTCTCAGCTTGCAGCCCAGGTTCCATCCTTGAAGGCTCGGCCTCAGCAGCGTGGAGCACACATAGCATTTGTAACATGCAGTGTCTGTGTTGACATATGGCACACGATGTATGTGTCTGTGTGTTGCATATGTCTGTATATATCACCTACAGTGAGTGCCCTCTCTTCTGTGCATGATGCCCCAGCCACTTCAATAGGTATATGGCTCCCCTTCTTCCTTCCCTGAGCCTGGCGACACTGGTGACTGTCTTGCTGGGACCTGATTCTTACAGCCTGAGGTATCAGGGACTAGATCCTCTCCACCCTCAGCAGCCCTGTATTTCAGACAATCCAGAAGGGGCTCTGTCGGTGGTCAGCCTTGACTCGCCAGGTCCTTCCCTCACAGGACATGCTGGGCCGGCACCCTCTGCTACTTATCCTAACTGGACTGCTCTCCCTGGGATCTGGTGAGTTCTACAAAGTCACCTCCAATGAGGTGTTCTGGGAAGAACAGACACATCCCGTGGGCATCGCTCAATTCACCGAGCCACACGGGGCTTCCACTCCTGACCTGACCTCTCCTGTGCCCCTCCCCCACCCTTATTGACTCTGGAGCAGCTGGGATGGGCAGAACCTACTCACCCAACTCTCTCCCCAGCCCTGTCCCAGCTGTGTACCAAGGACAAAGTGAGCACCTGTCAGGACTGCGTCAGGTCAGGGCCTGGCTGTGCCTGGTGCCAGAAGCTGGTAAGAACCCCATGGGTTGACGTGCAGAGTATAACATCTATTCATTCTCTCTTCTTTCTCTATTTCTCTCTCTGTGTGTTCATCCTCCCTCATGACTGTCTGCTTTGTCTGTCGCTCTCCTCTCTGTCTGTCTGTCTCTCCTTCCTTTCCTCCCCCCAATGCGTACATGCATTTCTATCTTGTTCAGTATTCTGTGACTATCATTTGCCCAATGATGTTTCAGTGTCTCAAGCCTGCCCATCTCTGAATGTTCTGGATTCCCTCAGAGTGACTCTCCCCATTTGTTTTGAACACATTGAGGGTGGTGTGTGTGTCTGTGTGTATATCTCTATCTGTACGTTTATGTCTATATGTGTATGTGTGTGTGCCTGTGTGTGTGTGCGTGATATAGGTCTATGTACCCACGCACACAAGTAGAGTGCAGAAGAGGACATCAAGTCTCCGCCTATTCCTTTGAAACAGGATCTCAATGCACCTAGAGCCAAGCTGGTGGCCAGAGTGCTCATGCTGGGATACAGACACATGCGGCATTTCTTTGCGTGTAGATGCTGGGGATTTGAACTCAAGTCCTCAGAGCTAGAGGGAGTAGTTCAAGGGCAGAAAAGGGCCTCTAGCTCATACTCAGCCTGGTTTGGAGCCCTCAAGGAGACCAAGGTTGTCTCAAGGCCAGATACTCCTTGGTAGGCTGTCCCCATCCACAGAGATTTCTATGCCAAATTGTAATGGCAAATGAAGAGGGGATAGGCTGGGATCTTTAGTCCCTCGTGGTTTATCAGCTTCCTTGTGACACTAAACTGGCCCTTTCCCCAGAACTTCACAGGCCAAGGGCAGCCAGAGTCAGTCCGCTGTGACACTCCAGAGCAATTGTTGTTAAGGGGCTGCACATCTGAGTACCTCGTGGACCCCAAGAGCCTTGCTGAACCCCAGGAGGACAAGGACAGGGACCAGAAGCAGCTGTCCCCACAAAATGTGACGCTTTACTTGAGACCAGGTAGGCTTGAACCTGCCTGAGGTGGACCAGGCACATGGTGTTTACAGGAGCTTGGCCAGCATCCCCGGTGTCACTGTGGACAGGGAGACTGTGGTTCAGTTTCTTTTCCTGACAGTGTTGAGATTTCTGACAGAGGCAACTCAAGCAAGAGAGGGTTTGACTCACAGTTCAGGGGTACAGCCGTCATGGTGGGGCACCACAGCAGCGGGGGCTTGAAGCAGCTGGGCACAGGACATCCACAGTCAGGAAGCAGAGGGTGATGGATGCACGCCACTGCTCAGCTCTTATACAACCCATAGAGCACAGGATCCCAGCCAGGGAGTGGTGCCGCCCACAGTGGGCAGGTCTTCCCGCCTCAACTGGCAGACTCAGGACAATCACACACAGGCTGGCTCTGAGGCCTTTCTCCCAGGTGATTCCAGGGTAGACACACACACACACACACACACACACACACACACACACACACACACCCTTACCACACACCATGTTCATCATAATTGCATTCTTAATTTAAAAGACTAAGGTTCTCCATACACAGCTCTGCCTATCGCTAACCCTAAGCAAGCAAGTCTCCCCCAGCCTTCATTGTCTGCTGTCTGCACTGGACGCCCGGTCTCTTTTTGAACCCTGTGCATGTGTTTTTGTTCTGCTTTCCTTTGGATTTGAGAAGGGAGAGCAAACCATTTGGAAAATATTGTTGTGTTCACTCTCAGAAGGCCCAAGTGAACGTTCTTGACAGAAGAAGGGCACTGATAAGTCCTGCAACTGAGAAACTATTTAAGCCCGTCTGCCCAACAGATGAGGTGACCATGGCCACAGCAAGTGTTTCAGAGCACAGGCTCCAGTGTTGATACGAGGCTTGGCCCCAGGGAGCCAGGGTAGTAGATCCAGCCTCGGGCAGGAGCAAAGGGCTTGTGTGGGCTGGTTCCACAGCTTGATTAACTCACTCACAAGACATACTGCTCATGGATCTGGAGAATGGAAGCCCAAAATCAGGGTGCTGGGGGTTGTTGGGTTCCTCAGAAGCCACTTCAGCCATGTGTTCCGTGTCCCCACATGGCAGGAAGAAGCAGGAGAGCTTTTGGTGCCCTTGCCCTTTTAAACAGGGTCTCACTATGTAGCCCAGACTGACTTCCAATTCACAGAGATCTTTCTGCTCTGTCTCCTAAGTGCTGAGGTTAAAGGTGTGCACCACCAGGCACAGCTATTGGTCCCTTTTTGAGGATGCGATCCCAGGCAGCAGTGATAGAAGAAACTGAGAGGACCAAGGTGCTACTGGAGAGCACAGTCCACGTGCCACACCTGCTCAGTCCTAAGACAACACAGCCCAACAGCGACACCCTTCTCCTTCGCAGGTCAAGAGGCAACATTCAACGTGAGTGTCCAGCGAACCCAGAACAGCTCCGTTGACCTGTACCTCTTGATGGCCATCTCTGACTCCACGCAAGGCCATCTTTCCAATGTCCAGACACTGGGCAGTGACCTACTCCAAGCCCTCAATGAGATCACCAGATCAGGCCATATCGGTGAGGTCCACGGCCACTGCGGGGATCTGTCTCAGCATTTCCCATATCCTGGGCAACCTCTCCTCCACACACCAGAGGCAGTGACCTGAGAGCTGCCACTGGGGAGTTCTCACGGCATCACTGTGGGGGGATCAGGCCTGTATCCCCCTCCAGGGACCACGTCCAGTTACTGACCACAAGATTCACCCCTCCGCTGGTTCTTCTTTCCTCTCTCACTCATCTCCTGGTAAAGCTCAAAAGACAGAAGTGCTAATTTCTAAAAACCAGTGAACGTTAGATTAGGTCGACAAAGTAGCAACTGTAGCACAAAGGCAGTGATTCCAATGAGTGGCAGGTGAAAGGGTCAGAGCTCCACAAACACCAATGGGTTCACAGAGAATAAGGCTTGGGTGCTTGCACTGTGACATGTGCACCAGCTCCACGAGGCCTGGCTTCCCCCAAACAGCACTCTCTTCCCCGAAGAGTGATGTACTCCCTCACGCTTGGACATCTGTATTCACATTCATGTCCTTGTATGTGTGTGCATAGCCACATGCACACCCACACGCATGCTTACACATGTATAAGACCACATGTGCATACACGTTCTCAAATACATACATGCGATGACACAGGTGAACAATTTATTTCCACACCTGGACATGCTCACATTCATAGAGGAACATACTTATGTAAACTGTGTCCAGGCATACACATGATTTTCAATGCTCACGTGTGTGCACAGAAACTCCCACAACATACATACTCAAACACAGGCATCCACCATTCTGTTTTCTCCCTTGTTTCACTGTAAGGCAGGGAAACTGAGGTTGTGTCCAGGTATCTCCCAGGCTCACCTCCCTATCTTAGACCCAGCCTTCCACCTCCTACTACCACAGCCTCCCAGTTTCACCTGTCCTCCTCAGGGTTCGGGTTCATCAGGAACATGACCTTCCAGCACATCCTGAAGCTGACTGATGACTCCAGTCAGTTTCAGAAGGAACTGGCGAAGCAACTGGTTTTTGGAAACCTGGATACTCCCAAGGGACAACTGGAGGCTATGCTGCAAGTTGCCACATGTCTGGTGAGCCGACCAAGCCCTACTGACGTCTGAAGACTTCTGTGGTGCTACTGTATAAGCCATGTTCTCTCAAAGGCTCAAGTCAGTGGCCCCTTTGCTGGCCGTCAGCCTGAGAGAAATAACCCTCACTAGACTTCAAGAGAGCTGCAGGAAGTGGCTGGGAGGGAGAGGGGGGAAAAAGGGTAAAGGAACTTGCAAGATTACCTGCAGATTCGCTATTATCTGTGATGCCTCCCGAAGAACTCGTCAAGTGACCACGGTAACCTGGGCCTCATCCTGCACATCCTGAGTCAGGGGCCCACTCTCACCTCCAAGGCAAGACAACAACCCTGGTCAGAGTTTGCTCTCATGACTCTCCTCTCACCCACACACTGTCCCACATTTGTCCCAGGCTGTCTCTTTATGTCATGGTTGCAGCAGGCTAACTCTGCCCTGGCTCAGCTCTTTTCTCTTAGCTCTCTGGCCTCCCTGGATCCCTGGACACAAACCTTCCCGGGTGTCAGACTACAGCATGCTGCAAGCACACACTCCTTTCCAGGGATTCTCCAGGAAGATGCAGTTCCCCTGTGGTCCCTGTATCATGATGGACACCTGTCATGATGGACACCACAGATTTGGAGGGAATGTTTCTGGGAGTCCAGTCCTGGGTCTGGAAGGATGGGCTGTAGAAGTTTTGCCTATTGGGAAGTAGATACACATTTCATGTCCCCTCACCTCACACTTTGGGCATCTTAGCAGACACACCCCAGACTCAGTATCGACTCCCTCTTTCTGTTGTCTGGCTGCTGTGAAACCCCAGAGCAGGAAGGGCAGGCTCCAGCCTGCCACACCTGGCTCCTGAGGCAGCCATCTGAAAAAGTACAGTGGGTAACTCCAGGCCATTTGTTTCTCAGGGAGAAATCGGTTGGCGCAATGGGACACGGTTTCTGGTGCTCATCACGGACAACGATTTCCACTTGACTAAAGACAAGAGTCCGAGTACCAGACTGAATCCCAGTGATAGTCACTGTCACTTGGAAGATGGTGTGTTCAAGAGCAGAAGAGAGCCTGTGAGCCCCTTCCTTCCCTGGCATCATCTGAGGCTCAGCCCTGCATGACACAAGACAGGAACCCAAACGGGGGGAGGGGAGAAACAGGACTCTTATAAACTTGCCCCCTCATAACAGCCAGGTCAGGATCACACAGGGTCACCTCTCCAGAGCCTTAAAGACCTCTTTCCAACCTAAGAAACAAATTCAAGAAGAACTCCGGAAGCTATAAGTGGTCCTAGTAGTAAGTCTTAGGTTATCAGCCTCAGGCCAGAGCACAACGGCAGGACACCAAGACATACTGAAGAGAGTCTCCCTTATTCTGCAAGTCAGTGGGGGACTCACAGAGGAATGGAGATGGGCTGGGCGGGGGGCTAAAAGGAGCCACTGAAAAGAACAGTCCCTAGGGGGTGGGGTGGGCTAGGAGGAAGGGCCCTGTAGGCAAGCTGCAACAGGACTAATGGTAACTTTGAAGAGTCTGGAAGGGAGGGCAAGGAAGACGCCCTCCCTGAGTCCCAACCTAGCATGGCAGCCGAGGGTCCCTGTGAAAGTGGGGTCTAACAGAGCCACAAATGACTGGATGTGGGTTAGAAGGAAGGCTGAGAGGTTGCCAGGAAGGATTAGAGGGATCCCGGGTCTGCACCAGGAAACCAAGAACACTGCAACTTTTGGTGTTTTCTTAACTGTCTTTCAATATCATTCGTCTCTGCCGAATTCTGCTTCATTGGGTGGCCTGACAGGATGTCCCTTCTCTCCAGGACGACCATTCAGTGCTCCAGCTGGCAAGCAAACTGGCTGAAAACAACATCCAGCCCATTTTCATAATGCCCTCGAGGATGGTGAAAACACACGAGGTAAGAAAGGTGGATCTTGACCAAGAGTGGCATTTCAGTTACAGGGTCAGGAAGCCTAGCATTCTCGCAGGATCCCTAGAGTTCTGCTTTCACTTGCCAGAGTAAGGGCCTGAGACCAGAATGAGACACAAGTCCAACAAGTAGTCTGAGACGAGGAAGATGACTATGATCTATTTGTCTGATGACCAGATCTTCTGGGTCAGCAGTGTTGTAAATGGGGGATAGAGGAGTGCGTGTTATGTTTCCGGTACCCAGTTCCCAGCCCCAAGCTGTTGGCCTGTTCAGCCACTGGTTGTTTGCTTATGCCCGAAATAATCATATGAGAACAGTATTTATTTAAACTCTGCCTTGCCCATTATCATTAGCCTTTTCTTGGCTAGCTCTCACATCTAAACTAACCCATTATAAAACTCTGTATGTCACCACAAAATGGTGACTTACCAGACGGGCTGACCTATCTTACAAGCCAGGCAGAGTCTTTATTTAACCAATGAAAGCAACAGAAATAAAGGTGGACCCTCCTACACAGCAGGATCCCTACAGGAGGACCTCAGAGCTAAGGTCTGCAGTGGTACCATTTGGGACCTCAGCCTCCTCCTCTATGAGGACTGCTCTAGGGACCCCTGAGCTGATCCATCCAGTTAATTCAGAAAGCAGCTGCCCCCAGTAACAAATTCTCCCCATCTGAGAGTGACAACAGTGCCCCCTGAAATCATCATTCTCATAAGGACACACATGTGTCACATTTGTATTCAGGTTGACTCCCCTTGTGCCTGAACTCTCTGAAGCTGTGTGGCCTTGCACGACAGCCAGGTGCAGGGCTGGGTTGAGTATGAACATGAATCTTGGGGGAGGAAACCCTACAATGGCTGGGAAGTTGACTGTTGATGGATGTGCATTGCTGAATGAGGACGCAGGGTTGGGACACATCACAGGTCTCAGGCAAGCCTTGGTTGCCAGGAAAACAGGCAAGCCACATTTCTTGCTGTTAGGTTTCCAGGCTCCAGAGAAAGGAAGCTACCCTGCAGAGACAAGAGGAGAGGTGGCAACCTGGAATATTGCCATCACAGCAGCCACGGAGAACAGTGGCTTGGCTCTGCACAGGTTGCCAGCTAGCGTAACAAAGAGGATGCCACTCCATAGTCAGGATGTCACAAGCCCTGTGTCCTCATCTGTGACTGGGCTATGACAATCCCCTCCTCACAGAGTTGTAACGGGTCAGGAGTCATACTCCCACAGACGGCATGGTGACAATGAGGAGCCACAAATGGGAGTCTTGAGACCCACCACTTTCTTTCCCTTGAGAGGTCATAGGCCTCCATAAATCTCTGTTCTTGGGAGGTTGATCAATGCCACAGGGAGCATATGAGAATGTTACACACAAGACCCTTCTCTGTGGATGCTTCTGGACTTAAGAGAAATCAACTTTCATAAACCGGACAAGGTGGAGCCCGAATTTTCTGGTGGGCTGGTCCCAGAGCCAAACAAATGACAGTGAGTTGAAGAGTTCAGAGAGGTTTGGTGGCCTGGCTGTAAAAAGCACACTGTGTTTCACAGAGAGAGCAGACTCTGTCCTAGAGTCATAGGACAATGTTGCATAGAGAAGTGGCCTGTCAGTAGGATTTGTCTGGAGAGGGTACCAACATTCCCTTTTCATGACACGTGACACAGTCTTTGAAAGACACTGGGCAGTTGTGGGGAGGATGATGGTCTGTCAGCTATCTAGGGGTTCAGGCTGAACCACCTCCAGGGACACTCTGGGAAGCAGATCAGTTCTGCCAGAGCTGATAGTCACAGGGTTGTGTGACATGGTCCCCATTAAAATCAGATTGCTCAAACTCAGTAATGCTTAGGGTTTACCTCTTCCTGTGATTTTACCACTTTCTATTGCCATCTGTGTCCTTATGTGACATGGGTATGATTTCGGTCCACCATGATGATATGGAGAAAATATTGTCCCATGATAAGACAGGTGCGTGTTCCCCAGTCAGTGGCATCATCAGCTTGAAAATGAAACTGACTGCCAGGGGCACTTACACCACCGACAGGAGAGTACTAAGATCCAGGTGTCGGCACTTGGCAGTTTGCCACTGATGCTCCTTCTGTGATTCTGTGGAGTGGAGACTCAGTTGAGCATCATCCTAGCCACTTTGAGAGCTGGAGGGACCCCCTGGGTGTTACAAGCCCTCATGAGCACGGAGGAGTTGGTGGCACCAGGTGCCAGCTTGATCTTCTCTCCCAACAGAGACTCACCACGTTCATCTCCACGTTGGCCATCGGGGAACTTTCAGGTGACTCCAGCAATGTGGCACAGTTCATTAAGGATACCTACAGGGTGAGTCTCCCGGAGTAGCTGGATGAGATGGTCCGAACTTCACAGTTAGCAGAGCCCTGGCTTATGGAACCCTGCTGCAGCCTCCTGCAGCCCCGACAGGCACCCTACAGTCTTCTGGACAGACACAGAGCACAGGGCAGTTCCTCTTACTGGCGAATGAATGTATACCTCACAGATCTCATCTGGCCCTTCAGATGGGGCTTTCCCCTGCCTACCGCCATGGAGACAGAGGAGGGCAGGTGGCCATGGAAGAGCAAGGCTGTCTCACAGGCTGGGGAAACCGCAGACATCATCGTAGTAAAATCAGATGCTGTGAAGACAGTCTTGGGAAGAAGGGCCTGTCCTAGTTCACTTCCTGTTATTGTGTTAAAGAAACTTGAGGCCAAGGGAGTTATGCAGGCCCACCTGCCTAGAGATGACGGCACCCACAGTGAACTAGGCCCTCCTGCATTGATTAGCAATTAAGAAAATGCCCATAGACGTGCCCACAGGCCAGGCAATTCCTCAACCGAGGTTGCCTCTTCCAAAGGGACTCTGGCTTGTACTACGTTGACAGAAATCAACCAGTGCAGCACCTCTTCTTGCATGCCGGTCCCACTCCTGTCTCAGGCGAATGCTGTAGTCCCTCACTCCTCATCCTCCCCCCTGGTGTGTGGTCTATCCAGCTGCATCCAAGTCCACACCCTCGGGGTCCCAGGGTTCCGGTAGACACCAGCATGCACCAAACACTGCATTGCTCAGAGGCTACAGATACAGAAACTTACAAGTGACGGGTATCCTTAAATTCTGACCTAGCCTTCTGTGACCAAACATCCTGGGATCAGCCAGCACAGTGTGTGTGGGGTCCTGTAACACTGCCGTCATTGACCATGGAGAGGTTTCATTTCCTTCTCTAGCCTTGTGAACCCCAGATGCCCCCAAAAAGACTCTGTGCCAGGCTGCTGCCCAGTCATGTCTAGCTCTGCCTTTCTAGGGATGACTCAGGTGACACCATCCTTGCCCACTCCCCAGATGCCACCTGTTCCCTCTCTCCTCCCATCTTTCCTCCTCTGCTGACCCCGGAATTCAGCAGTGGGGGGCTGTCCTCAAAGGGCTCACAGCTGTGTCTATGCTGGTCTCCTACTGATGGCCTGTCTCAGAGCAATCCATGGCATCCACCTGCTGACCTGCCCTGACATGTTCACTGAGCGACCAATAGGTGCTTGTGCCATCAGTTGGTGTGCAGGAGGGGCATGAAAAGTTCAACGGTGCCACAGTACTGGGGGGCAGGGACAGCTAAACCTGTCACCCCTGAGCATGGCTGCTCTCTGCCCACAGAGACTCCTCTCCAGGATCTTCCTGGACCACACCACCATCCCCAACTCCCTGAAAGTCACCTACGACTCCTTCTGCCGTAACGGGGCATCAAGTACAGGCAAACCCAGGGGGGATTGTGATGGTGTGCAGATCAACGACCAGGTGAGCCTGGGGTTCCCAACTCAGCATGCTAGAGGGCCCACCATGTATTTCAATAACTCAATCCCAGGGACATTTAGGAGGAAACAGAGGCAATGGAGCAAGCAAACGGGAAAGCAAGTGGTGGCCAGCGAGATGCTTCTCCCTTTAAACATCACTTGGCAGACTGGTGCTGTAATGTTAAGGAGCAGGAAGGCACCAAATGCCCAGACCAGGAAACCCCACACCCCTCCTGGAATAGCCCAGACACACTAGCCAGTCATGCAATAACAGCACCCCCTAGGGGGCAACTGCTAGACATGAAGAGAGATTAAAAAACAAGGTGGATTGGGTCAGCTTTTCTGACTTTTGTTTCATTTTACCTTTTGATGGAAACATCCAGTCTCAAGCCACACAAGTGAGCAGAAAAACAAACTGAGTTCTTTCCCTAACAAATATAAATTTGCTACCCAAGTTTTAGTTTTTCTTTTAGCTCATGAACTAACATCACACACACATGCACACACATACGCGCACACACACACATGCACACACACATGCACACACACATGCACACACACATGCACACACACATGCGTGCACACACACATGCACACACACACCTACACACACCCCAACAGAATACCATCCCCTTGGGCTGGGTGATTCACATGGGAAATTGACAGATTTTATTCTAAATTTTAGATTGTGCGTTACTTATTTTTACTGATGTTTCTTCTCTATCTTTAAGTACCATTGGCTTAGACTGATTTCAGATATAGCTTGATTTTGCAAACCAGTGTCCTCTGCCATCAGCCCTGCCATCCTGGTGCCACCTGAGTGTGCTGTCACAGCCTGGGGCCCTCCCCTTTATTCTGGGTTGGATAAAGAACATCACGCTCCCTGTGACGTTCTATGATCTTAGCACTCCGGACACAAGGAAAAACTGTGCCCCACACATTTACTGTAAAAATCTCCTACTGTATGGATAATAAAAGTGTTACCTCCCTAGTCTGATTCACGGCAGGGTTTGGATGCTGGTTAGTGAGGGCTGGGGGTGGGGCGGAGTGGGGTTCTGGACTACCTACAGCTTGATCCATAGTCTGTCCCAAGATCCTCTGCTCCAGAAAGAACCCATGCCACCCCTCCCCAAACATCACTCTGATCCCTACATCACCCCTGAGGGGAAGGAGTAGGACCATGAACCTCGTCACCCATGGTCCCCGTCTCAGCCCCATTATCCTCCTACAGGTCACCTTCCAGGTCCATGTCATGGCTTCAGAGTGCATTCAGAAGCAGTCTTTTGTCATCCAGGCCCTGAGTTTCACTGATACGGTGACCGTGCGGGTCCTTCCCCAGTGTGAGTGCCAGTGCCGGGACCCGAGTCAGAAGCACAGCCTCTGTGGAGGCAAGGGTGCCATGGAGTGTGGCGTCTGCAGGTGAGGCAGATACATGCCGCCTTTGGCAGTCTAACCCATGGAAGGGTATCTATTGATGAGGTAATCGTGGACAACCACATCACGTTCTCCCCCTAGATAGCTCCTAGGCTGCATGGTGTGAGAGGAGCTGGGGAGGAGCCTGGGGTTCACACTCCCCAGCCAGGGTACTCCTCAGCACATCTGACTTCACTCTCCACTCTCTGGCCACGAAGGGTCCCAGGCAGAGAACTGGCTCACAGAAAACTCCTGTCACCTGAAGACAGATCTGTTGTAGCAGGCAAGGACTGAGACCAAGTCAAAGCTTACGTCTGGTCCATCAGCTACCAGAGATCCAGGGACGTGGGCCGTCTGTGTGATGCCATAGTAGCCTGTCAGAGGGACTGCTCATGGGCCAAGGTCAAGCTGATGCTAGACCACTCTACCCAGGGCTGCATGCTCAGAACACCACTAAGAAAGGAGTGGCCGTGGTGTGTCGTACTTTACAGGTGTTTGGATGTGTGCACTGGGCTGAAGGGCTGAAGGTGTGCCCACCTCAGGGAAAAACCTGATCACTGCCCTTCCTATATGGCCACAGGTGTGACTCTGGCTACACAGGGAAGAACTGTGAGTGCCAGACACAGGGCCAGAGCAGCCAGGAACTGCAGAGCCGCTGCCGCAAAGACAACAGCTCCACCGTGTGCTCAGGACTGGGAGACTGCATCTGTGGGCGGTGTGAGTGTCACACCAGTGACGTCCCCAACAAAGTGATCTTTGGGCAGTACTGCGAGTGTGACACCACCAACTGTGAAAGATACAATGGCCGAGTCTGCGGTGGTCCAGGTGAGTGAGGAGGGCCACCGGAAGTGGGGGATGGACTTTCTTCTCAGTTTGCACCAGAGGACATTGAGGGGACACTGTGGACCGATGGGCAGATGTTTGCTGGTCTTGCCGAGTTACACAGCAGCAGCAAGGCTGGGCAGGCCTTCCATGTCTGTTGAGGGTCAGCCATTGTCCCTGGAGGACAAGAGCAGTAACACTCCTGACCCAAGAGCTAATTCAAACACCATGTGGAGGCCCAGTCTGGCTGAAAGGCGGCTATGTTGCTGGTGAGGTGGAGGAACTCCTTGGTCCCTGTGTCTGCCCAGCTGTCCTTCCCTGGTGTTGTAGGGCTGTGTGAGGAGGTACTGTCCTCCCTGGAAGGCACAATCGGGCAAGGGCCCAGAGTGATGGGGGAGTTCCCACCCACCTCGAGGAAGGTGAGTTGTGTGACCTCGGCTGTTTTCCAGAGAGGGGCTCCTGCTTCTGCGGCCAGTGCGTTTGCAAGGAAGTTTATGAGGGCTCAGCCTGCCAGTGCCAGAGGTCCACCGAGGGCTGTCTGAACAAAAATTTAGTGGAGTGCAACGGCCACGGCCAATGCCGCTGCAACCGTTGTGAGTGTGACCCCGGCTACCATCCACCGCTGTGTGAGGAGAGCTCCAGCTATTTCTCGCGCTGCCACAAGTACATGTGAGTGTCCCCAGCCGCCCACACTGCCCTCACAGCTACCTGGGAGTCCCCAGGGGTGCCACTACACCATAGTCCTCAGCAAGAGCCAGCAGACCCAGCAGGAGGTGTCATTTTGAGAGGGTCTGTACCTCCCTTGGGCCCTTGGATCCAATTTCCACTGGCTGTGCCCTTTCGTCTCCTCCCAGGACCACAGTCTGCCCTACCCTCTCTTACACCACTGTAAGGGCGCCTGGGATTCGTACTACAGGCCCAGCTTGTATGTGGAATGCCCTCATTACACCACTGTGCTGACCTCTAAGGGCGCCTGGGATTCGCACTACAGGCCCAGCTTGTATGGAATACCCTCACATATTACACTCTGTGAACCTTGACATTCCCACGACCCTGAGACACTTGCTCATCCTTGCGTATCTGTACACCCTAATCATCAGTGCACCCTTACACATCAGTCTGCGCTCACACACTAATACACCTTGACATCCCTGTGAAACCTTGTACAGCTGGACAAACTGATCCACCAGTGCACCCTGACACACCAGTACACACTCACATAACATGCATCTTGACACGCTCACACAGCCTTGCACACAGTACTCTCTCGTTCACCAGTGCTCCCGGACATACAAGTACACACTGACACACACACACAGCCTTACACACCAGTACACCCTTACTGGCTGGTACATGCTCACACAGCAGTATGCACTCACTCACCATTCGCCCTGACACACCCATGCCGCCTGACACCCATGAAGTCTCTTACACTAGTACATCCTGACACACTCATGAATCTTTGCACAGTGCTGCACCCCAACACACCTATGTCCCTCACACACTGCGCACCTTGCCCATCCTTGTGCCATCCATCTCCTGCCCTTGGATGTCCCCCCCGCCACCCCATTCCATCAAACTCATTCTTGACTTCTCCTCAGCTCCTGTGCCAAGTGCTTAAAACTCAGCAGTGGAATACATTGCTTCGGGGAGTGTGTGGGTCTGCTGAGTTCAGCATTTCATCGCAAGGACTGCAGTGAACGGGACGCAGAGGGCTGCTGGACGACCTACACTGTGCGCCAGCGAGACCAGAGAAACGTCTATTCCATCTATGTAGAGGAGAGCCAAGGTAAGGCTGGACAGTGCCCAGATCTGGTGAGGTAGGACACGGTGACAAGAACTCCAGCTCAGGAGCCTCTGCAGATAGCAAGAGGGCTGCCAAGGAAAGGGTCTCTCTCCAGTGGGCAAGGATACTCAGTAGCAGAAGGGGAACTATCCAGGATACCTGGGCAGGTAAGCAGGATCCTCACCTGGCCCTGCACCAAGAGATGGTTGACAGACAGGTACCTCTGGTGGTAGCTCCACACCTTACAGTGGGAGCATCTCCCATTTGATGGGAGGGCAACAAGGACTGGTACCGGTTCGCTGTTTCAGGACACCTATCATGAGTCTCAAAAGTGGGAGGTGCTGCTGCCCCTCAGGCATTCTTTGCCCCCACTCAGCTCAAGTCCTGGACAGTAATATCTGTGAACGGAAGATTCTGACCTAGTCTTTGTGGGGTCCATGGCATGGTCCTGTCAGACAACGTCCAGCACAGTGTGAGGCTGCAACTACACTTAAAATGATACAAAGACCATGCGGTGAGGGGCCCATTCTCCTGGAAGGAAAAATGAGATTATTGAAACAAGGAGACCCAGCAGATCGGTGGTCATGACAGTCATCAGCACACGGGGCACCACACATCCTCTGTGGGTTCAAGTTTGTTCCTGAGCATGCCCAGAAGCTATTAAGAAGTTCCCAGAAGAAAACTGGCAATACTCACATTGTCTTTTTTCTTAAAATCTCGTCTGGCAACCAGGAGGACAGTGTCAGAACGATTGAGGATCGTATTGGACACAGTACTGTAAGAGGACATGGTCCTCTCAGTGACCAAACAGACCCCGCACTATCAGAAATCAAGGTACATAGTCCTTTCAAGGACCATGTTGATACAATTCTAGCAAGAGATGGGTTAACACACACCTATCAGGAACTAGGTAGATATAGTAGTGGTATGGTCCTGTCAGGAACCAGGAAATAATCATCTCGGTGTATAAAGTGGTTGCTCCCTTGTCAGATGGACACTGTCTGGTCATCAGTACAAGGTGTGTCTATACTGCCTGGGACCAAGTGGACGTGGTCCTGTCTTGAGCTGAGATAGACATGATCCTGCCAAATACTGCTGTCTGGTCAGGACTAAGACTGGAGGTGGACAGGTTGAGCTGGGTTGAGTCCAAAAGTAGTGTGGACAGATACTGCCCTTGGATGAAGATGACAGAAGAGATAGAGGACTAAGTGATAGTTTGAAGGTCCCGGGTTCCCCAACAGATGAATGAGACACAGGGGGTTAAAGCAGTTTCGGAGAAGTGATGAGTGACAACGGCCAAAGATGTTGAAGATGGCGGATTTGGGCAGAAGGCAAGATGTCCTTACAGGTCTTAGGCATGCAGCTCCAGAATTCTAGTTCCTCATCCCATTCATACTTAGAGCTGAAGGGACAAAGACAGAGAGAACACTTGAGCAACCTGAAGAAATGCTGGCCAGCAGTACACTGGAACTCCTACAGGACACAAACCTGGAGCCTACTGTTCCCCAATCCTTCTCAAGTTGGAAACCCATGAGAGAAGGAGGGGCACAGACTCTGGGTGAGGTACCTAAAGCTGATGACCTGTCCTCAGGCCATGATCATGGACTTCTCTAGGGGTCCCCATTCCCACTGTGCAGCAAGATGGCTTAGGGTCCCTCAGGCATGTCCATAACCTTCTCTATGAATAAAAGGCCAGGCCTAGTGGCCTTTAAGTATCATTTGGGACCACAGAGACTGGCCTTGCTTTCTGATGCTGACTGAGGCTATGTTCTCTCGTCTGCCCATGTTGTGTGGCAGACAGCAAGTTTCTGGAACGGGGCCTTCTGGGAGAGTGGGTGACATGCAGAGGCTGTAGACTCATGGGTAGAGACGCACACAATTCATGGCTTGTGTTCTCTCCTTAGAGTGTCCCAGTGTCACCACCATTGCGCTGAGCATTGCAGTGGGTGTCCTGCTGCTTGCTGTCTTCCTATTGGTCATCTGGATAATCCACCGGAAGGAAACCCAGACAGTCAAGCCTTCCAGAATGGCTGGGGTTCAGCACACACTGGAGCAGCGTAAGTGACCAGGCTATATGATCCTGCACCCTGCTGTGCTTTCTAACTTCTTCTCACACTGACGGTCCAGGCTGTTTCTCAAAGTCGGCAAACACCCTGCCTCAGCAGCTCAGCTGAGTGCACACTATAAAAGCTTTGCCCCAAAGACTTAATTCATGGGAAGACCCTCCATTTCTGTCTTGGTCCTCAAAGTGACATCTTTAAACTGACCCGGTAGCCTCCAAGAGAGCCCCAGAAGCCCTCCCCACACTAACAAAATCATGTTTGGTTTCTCCCCAGAAGAGCCTCATTTTCAAGAACAGCACCATAAGGAATCACCGTGGTGGCATCAGGAGAGACAGAATACCTGATGAAGATAAGGCACCAGGACCAACCAGAACGGACCCACCAACAACACCTCCACACTATAACCAACCAGCATGTGGCTTGCACTCCCCAAAATCACCAACACAAAAGCTGGTTCTATTTGTTCCCATAGCGACCAAGCTGCCAGGTCTTCAGCGGACTTCTTTCCAGGGACAGCCTCCCCTTCTGTCCCATTCAATCATTCATAAACCTTTGAGGAAAAAAATAAGCTTCCTAAGTCTCAGGCGGCCAGACGCATGCTTTCTGTGTGAAAAGAAACCAGTTCAATTAAATGTAGGGCTAATTTACATGTTAAACATCTCTTTTGGGTGTGTGTTGCTGTGTATGTGCATGTCAGGAGGTGACATTAGGTGACATTCTGTTACTCTCTACCTTAATTTTTGAGACAAGGTCTTTCCTTGAACCTGAAGCTCACCAGTTAGATAGACCAGCTAGCCAAAGAGTTCTAGGGTTCCCCCTTCCCAGAGCTAGTATAACAAATACACACTGCTTGTGTCCAACTTTTATATTGTTTCTGGGAATACAGGTCACCATGGGCAGGAAGGCCATGATAAC
>JAQHUG010000361.1:1759612-1770586 GCA_028555095.1 Dicrostonyx torquatus
ATCTTGATCTTTTAACAATTCCACAGAATTCGCTAGAATCTAAGGTTGGGTAGCAGTTTCCGCCAAGATTAGAAGCTCCCATTTTCAAAGAAAACTTCTTAAGACAGGATGTTTACGGAAGGGTGAAACATTCCATCCTGCAGGGAAGCTGTTAAGACAGAAAGTAAACAACTCAAAACAACCAGACTCAATAGGTCCCTCCTTCCCATGAGTATATAAGCAACAAAGACTTCCAACAGTCCCTCTCAGACAAGACCCACTGAAAGACCTGGAAGGGACACTTTACAACCTGTTGAGCTGTCTGCAGGTTGTACAGTGTGCCCTAGGTTTCCAGATGTGTGGCCTGTCACCCCCACTGAGGGGGGCTTTTGTGATGTAGTTGTCTTTGGGTGGTGGTTTCTGCTCCTGTAAGTAACTCCAGTAAAACTCATGGCTCAACCAAGTTGGACTTTAATGGTATCCATACCTTGATCTGTCATAGGCTTGCTATATGGGGTGAATGAGCATTTGTTCGGTTTTCACAGGAGTAGCCTTGACATATGTAAAAGTCAGACTCTACCCTAGGAGTAGCATAGTTAAATGTGAGATTAATTAACTGCTAACCACAAGAGAAATCTGAACCAACCAGTCTGAAGCTCAAGATAATAACGGCCATGCTTCTAGGTTAAATGTGAGTGCACCAGGTTCAGGAAGTGAAATTCACTGAGCAAACCTAGGTGTAGAAGGGATTTGGAAAGGGCAGAAATTTCATCCTGGATCCTAACATCCACATTGGTTTCACACAGGATAGGAAGACTCAGGAGAAGTTGAGCCACTCACGGGCAGTCTCCTAACTCCTTCTCAGAAATAACTTCGTTTTTAAGTATGACAATTTTTTTAGATTACCACCCAAATCTTAGCATGAAGAAAGACAGCATCAGGGATACAGATGGCTTAGTGGTTAAAAGCACTAACTGTTGTTCCAGAGGACCCACGTTCAATTCCCAACATCTACACGGTAGCTAACAGCCATCTTTAACTCCAGTTCCAGAGGATCCAATCACCTCTTCTGGCATATATGGGCACTGTGAACCTTGGTGCACATACATTAATTCAGGCAGAATACACACATAATAATAACAATAACAATAACAACAACAACAACAACAATAATAATAATAATGGCAACACCAATGCTCAGCTCACCAGAGACACTTCCTCCTGCAGTGGACACAGTGGACAATGGGTCAAAGCACAGGGAATAAGTGACTGTGGAGGGGCTCAGCTCTAAATGGACATTTGTATCAGCTTCTCGCCGACCAAGGCTCAGGAACCATTACAGAAAAGGGGGCAGAGACTGTAAGAGCCAGAGGTCAGGGAGGACTGTAAAAAGCAATGCCTTCTGGATACCACAGGACCATTGCACTCAAGAAGTCATAGCAGCCATGGCTGCCTGTGCAAGACCAAGTCAGTCAACATCCCAGCATGGAGAGTGTGCTGGATAGTTTCATGTCAACTTAACAAAAACCACAGCCATTTCCGAGAGAAAGAAATCTCAGTTAAGAAAATGTGGCAAGAGATCCTTTTGCTCCTTCAGCCAATAGCCTTTAAGATACCAGCCCACTTGGGTGTGGTCTCTTTTGCTTTAAAAAGCAGCAGTAGCCATGAGTTCTCTCTCTTGCTTTGGTCCTGCTTCTGGCTGCTAGACTTCTTTCCTGGTGGCGGTAGCGTAGAGGGCTGTTGTCTAGGATGGTGATCTGTAAGTTTTTCCCTTTAAATAAATAACCCTTTTGTTAATCATAATTCCAAACTGGTGTGGGATTGTTTTGTGACTATGCCTTCAAAAGTGCCTCCATAAGATCAGACTGTAGACAAGCCTGTAGGGCATTTTCTTAATTGGTGATTGATGTGGTGCCATCCCTGGGCAGGTGGTCCTGGGTTCCATAAGAAAGCAGGATGAGCCAGAGCAAGCCAGTAAACAACACCCTTCCATGACGTTTGCATTAGCTCCTGCCTCCAGGTTCCTGCCCTGTTTGAGTTCCTATCTTGACTCCTTTGATGATGAACTGTGATATAGAAGTGTAAACAAAAGAAACCTTTTCCTCCCCAAGTTGCTTTGGTCATAGTGTTTCATCACAGCAATAGCAACTAGGACAGAGGAGGAGGGGCTCACAAGTCCCCACCCATAAACTGAGGAGCTGCAGATAGCTGCTGGGGGAGTGATGTGGAATTCCCCTCTGTATTCTGTGAGTATGTATTATTACCATTGATTAATAAAGAAGCTGCTTCAGCCAATGATTGAGCAGAGTAAAGTCAGGTGGGAAATCCGAACAGAGATATATAGAGAGAGTAGGTGGAGTCAGAGAGAAACCACGTAGCTGCTGAAGGAGAAAGACACTGCCAGAAACTTCCCGGCAAGTCACAGCCTTGTGGTGATACAGAGA
Organism: Dicrostonyx torquatus; assembly: GCA_028555095.1. Classification (NCBI taxonomy): domain Eukaryota; kingdom Metazoa; phylum Chordata; class Mammalia; order Rodentia; family Cricetidae; genus Dicrostonyx; species Dicrostonyx torquatus. The sequence continues at coordinate 1,762,036 of JAQHUG010000361.1, forward strand.
ATAATAGAAATGGGTTAATTTAAGATGTAAGAGCTAGCTAGAAATATGCCTAAGCTATTGGCCAAGCAGTGTTGTAATTAATATACAACTTTGTGTGATTTCTGTGTGATTCAGGTCTGGGTGGCTGGAACAAGCTAGCAGTCTCCATTTACAGGGAGGAGGGCAATCTTTTTATTTTCTTATGCACTGTGGCCCCTGGTAGGTTGTCCATGCTCCAGGGGACAGCATTTACAGGGGAGGGGGACAATCTTATTTTTTCTTAAGTGCTGTAGCCCCTGGTAGGTTGTCCAGGCTCCAGGGAACAGCCCCACTCTCATTCACATGTTTTAGTACTGATTGAAAAAGAAGAGGACATGAAGTTGCGGGGGGTGGAGTACGTGTTGGGGTCTGGAAGAAGTTGGAGGAGGTGTTGAGATCACAGAATTGAGCAAAATACATTGCTTGCTTCTATGAAATTCTCAAAGAATAAATTAAAAATACAACAGTAGAAAAAGATAGTACAAGGTGTTCTGTTTTCTCTTTGTTTATTAAATAGATATCTCTTTCCAGTTCTTCCATGATGCTTGGATAATGCAAGCGCTGTGCCCTGTCAGGCAGAGTCCACTCCTAATCCACCCACAGCCTTGGGGACAAGGATAAGAGAGCAGCGAGGAACAACTGTGGTCTGCACATGCACCTGGCATTGCTTCTCCTTTTATCTAACCCGCTGAGCTCTGAAGTGCCAGTCCACCTAAAGAGATCCAGTTGGTTCTAACTGTTATACTCTTGGTTCAGCGACAATATACAGCAATGCCCCTAGCTATAAAACACACATAAATAGCATATTACCATGATCTAGGACAACAAAAACATTTTGAAAGTCATGGCGGAATCCAGTCCTGTCTGCCTTTTGTTGGGTTAGCACGCAGGAGTGTCAATCCATGAGGAATATCTCCGTGACAGACCCTCAGGTTTTGCTCAGTCACTGTAAGGAATTCACCAAAACCATGAGACGTTTCAAAATCAAATTCTCCTTGGTATAAGGAAAACGGATTCCTCCTGTCACTATGAAGCATCAGCTTCGGTGACTCCAAGGTGGCCTCTTTGGCAAAGTTGAGGCCCCGTCTCAGGATGGAGAGGAAGATGGTATCAACTTGGCGGATGTGCACATCCATGAGAAGTCGTTACTACACTAACGTTGCATTTCTGACCTTCCGAGGACTGGCGACGTCAAAGGAAACCCGTGGATGACTCGCTGGGCTGGGCTGGCGTGTTTTGGGTTCCTGGTAACAAAGACAGAATGGTCAGTGTGCTCACTGGCTGGGCCTGAGGCTCAGTGCTCACCTGAGAAGCAGGAGGAAGCAGAGATGAGCAACTGTATAGAGACACACCCTCTCCTCCTTCTTCTTCAGCAACGTACGCTCGGGTGCTTTCCACATCCAAGAGCAAGCTCATTCCCAGAATCCAAGACCCATTTTTAACAAATGATATTACAGATGCCAAGATTCCCTGTTTTGTTTTGTTTACCAGTTTTCCTGTGGAAGTTCTTGCTTTACCTGGTAGGGGTTTTTTTTTTTTTTCCTCTTCGTTTAAAACTTAAGATATTTGTGGACATCTTCAAATAACTCACATTCCTTCTAAAAGAGCAGAAGCAAAACAGAAGCGCTGACTGGAAATTTGCCACTCCATGTCTCCTGTGCCACTGTGTGGTGCTGGCTTCTCATTCTGAAGCCTTCCAAATTAACCGGGGCTCGTCTACAAGGCCAGCGACACAAGCCTAAGACGTGCTGGTAAGCCCAGCCCCTAGGAGACTGAGACATGAGTTCAAATTAGCCTGAGCCACACGGGGAGACCCTGTCTCAAAAGCAAAAATGTATGCAACCCATTTTCCCTGCCAGCCCAGAGAGCCGCAGTTCAGGCTGCAGGGCACGGTAGGCATATTGAATATCTTAAATAATGCAGGGGGGCAGGATGAATTATTCAGCCAAGTGGGACATTATGGATCTGTGGGGAAAGTCTTGTGGCTTTCTGTTACAGGTTTCTAATAAGGAAAGGAACCCTGCTTGGGTTGATGGAGCTGTCTACACCAGGGTCTCTCTGGAGGGCACCTTCTGCTGGGAGTGCTGTTTTTTTTGTTTGTTTGTTTTTTGCAGTTGTTTGCTTCTGTTTGCGCCGCTGGGTTGCACAAATATGCTGCCGCTTTCTAAATTTATCACGGGTTTATTTCTGTTTATCTCAACAGGAGGAATGGATTAGCGGGCAAGGCACAAGCCGGGTTATGAAACATTCATATGCCCTCAAAAACTGAATGGTAAAGAGATGGAATTGCTAAAAGCAACCAGAGAAAGTGACTGACAACAAGTGAAGGCCCCAGAAGAGAAGAAGGAAGGATGACCATTTGTTTTAAATATTCATCTAGGTAGAAAACATTCTTAAAGTCCATGGTTTTTGACCAAACTGGAAAGAGTTCACCTGTCCCATGAGTTGTGATTCATAGCAAAAAAAAAAAAAAAACCTCAATCCTTGTGAGTTCTGTCCTAAGATATGTTGACCATGTTACACCTGAGCTCTCTCTATTATCCAGCAAGCTCTTTTCTAGTACTCAATGGCCTGTTCCACACCCTATTGAGACAAAAGCCAGCAATGAAGAGCGGTCACACCTGGCAGGTGCCCATTTTGACAATCTATCTTTTTTTTATTATTTTAAATTTTATTTATTTATTTATTACGTATATAACATTCTGCCTCCGTGTGTGCCTGCACACCAGAAGAGGGCGCCAGACCTCATTACAGATGGTTGTGAGCCATCATGTGGTTGCTGGGAATTGAACTCAGGACCTCTGGAAGAGCAGCCAGTGCTCTTAACCACTGAGCCATCTCTCCAGCCTCAATCTATCTTTTCTTTGCGGCTAACTTTCCTAGACATTTAATGCCTGAGCTGGGGTCTGCAGTCTAAAATCTTAGTCTTCCACCTATATCGAATGTGGTCTGTCTTAGGATGCACCTAAAACACTGGAGACTAAAGAAATGCTTCCGCAGATGGCGGGGTGTGTGAACCTCGTAACCTTACACTTGATGCTGATCACAGCATCCTAGAAACATCTCAAGCCCTTCCTATGATGTAAGAAGCTTTTCAATAGACTGCTGGATGGACTGGATCTGCTGCTTTAGCTGGGAGCCTTCTTTGATGGTAACAGAACAGGCAATGACGGGTTTGGAGACCATCCTAGGGCCTGCTTGGAGCGCACAAATACATAGGGGACATTCTTGTCTTCACACAGCAGTGGGAGGTGCAGGATGATCTCCAAGGGCTCAGCATCTGCTGCCCTTCCTGTCTGCTCCCATCCTACTCTGTATCATACCGTCTGTTAGCATGTAGTGTTTTCAGCCAGTTTCTATTATAAATATTGTACTACAAAAAAAAAAAAGCTCACCACAGTAGTGGGCACACCAGGCACAGTTTAGGAAGCCTCCTGGAAGTCAGAGAGGGCACTGCCTTTGAAACAGGCCTGTGTCTACAAGAACATTGTCCCCAGGCATGTCACTTGGCAACATTTGAAAAGACTGGTTCCTAGATTTTGTCTAGATGGTCTGAAAGGGACCTCGGAGCTTGCACAAGTACACCAAGTGCTTCTGGGGTGTGCTGCACAGAGATCCCAGGGTACCAGACATAGCTTTCTATAGGCTCCACGCACACCTCATATTCAGCCCAAACATGTATTCTTTAGGAACCCAGGAATCCAGCATTTGGAACCGTACCCCAGGTGTCAATCAGCAAATGGCATGAATCAGGCTATACACTCCTAAGTCAAAAGCCCCCTGAGGCGTGTGCTGCTCTCGTAGAAGACCCAAGTCCCCTTCCTAGCAACCACACAGCGGCTCAGAACCATCTATCCATAGCTTCACTCCTTCTCTGGTCTGTCATGACACTGCACACACAAGAACACATCTATACAAGTGGGCAAACCACTCATGCACATGAAAAAAGTAAAGCCTTCATATTCCAGTGCTCAGGGAAGACCCCATGAGGGGAAAGGCTGAAATGGGTTTGAGCCAAAAAGAGTTCCAGGCATCGGAGGGTTAAGTGGTTCTGGAAGCCTGCATCTTACCCCACTGATAGACCTCACCATCTTCCATGGTGACTGACCCGCAGCAGGCCCTATTCTCCCAAAGCCTTGAGTCACAATGCCTGGTCTTCTGTGGGCATACCTAGAACCACCTGTCCCCTAAGACTCTGTCCCTGTGACAATCCCTCACCCTTCTGAAGTTTTACAAGTCCATACTGAAACTACCAGAAGATGAAGAAGGGTCTGACCCAAGAGCATCACCCCTACCCTCACAAGACATCACTGTGGCAGCACGGACACCAGCACTCTAGACCTGGAAAGACATGGAACAGGAAGAGTTATAGGAGATGGGGGATCTCCTAGCCTTCTAAAACTGAGCTTCCCTGTAGGGTAACTGCTAGATCTAGGTCGTAACTAGAATCATGCCACACGGCCCTGGGATGAAGATGCATAGGTAGCCGCTTTCACCAGCATGGAGATGCAGACTTGTGTGTGTAGATCTCAGAGGTACCAGAAGCTGGGGCAAAGACAGGAAACCTTTGAATAGCCCCATACCCTACTGTTTCTTGAGCTGTACAGAGCCCTGAGCTCCTGGTTGGCAGCTGCTGTGCTATTTACAGAACTAAGCTTTGCCTGTTCCAAGGCCTATTAGCGCCAAGCAGGAGCCTTTGTTGCTGGTGGCACCCTGTGTCTCTATAGATAGGCCATTTATCTGGTCCATTGAGTTCCCCAGAAACCCAGACTAGGAACGGTCCTGGCTGCAGGCTGGCTCACAGCTAGAGAGCTCAGTTTAGACTGCAGGGTAGGAGGTGTGGGGGGCGGGGGAGGTCGGCAAAGCAGCACAGATGTAGTCAACAGCCCTGAACTCTAACTGGCCAGCATCTCATGCTGGAGAAGAGCTGGGAGCCAGCACTGACCCTAAGAGGCATGTGTGTACAGAAATGCCCCCATGTCAATGTGAGGTGGGCTGTGACAAATTAGAGCCACACTGAAGCAGCCAAACGATACACTCTCAGACACCTCTCTGGACAGAGCATACAGAGACGATAACACCCTTACAGGAGTCGGGAGTTCTGAGAACAGTGCCCATCACACCCTTAAGACTCCCAGACTAGACTGGGATGTGGGATCTGGCCTTCAAAGGAACCTCTGGGCTTAAGCGTCATCTTGACCATCCCTGTAAGAAATGGTTGTGGCCACACTGGAAACTTTCATGTGTTCAGGTGACCTCACAAAATCTTATGTCCTCTTCAAGCCAAACGCAGGGAATAGCTGTGCACCTGACTACAGTCCTTCCCTCCATCATCCCTCCAGCTCATTGGCTACTCAATGTGACTCTCAGAAAGCACAGCCCATGGCACATTCCACGCTCCAAATGGGCAACCTAGAGCCAGTGTTGGGACCCACACCTGCACAGCCACCCTTTGGCTGAACTTGACTGCCTTATTCAAGGCATGCTTTTCCTAAAATCCCCCACTGGGAATAGAAAGAACCAGCCATTCAATAACACCACTAAATTTCTAGCTAGGCAAAGACAGTTCCCTCTGGGGTCTGATTGGTGTTGTATGAACCTCAACACTCTCTGCTGATGCTAAGGTCGCTTTGAAGCTTGGCAAACCCCTCAGGAAACACAACATAAACCATTATCATCAGGTTCAGCACCAGGGCCACTATCTTATGTTTTTTTCCACCAGCTGATCACTTAACTGGCTATGCATGCCAGTAGCTTGAAATGTCAAATTTCTCTCCCTGAATATTTTGAAAACAGCTTTGAGAAGCATCCTCTTGAAGTTCTGAAATGCCATCTTCCTTCTCTTGTCCAAGCACCGGCATTCCCATTCCTCACTCATACCAGACACATTCCAGATGAAATTATCTAGTGAACCCTATTTGGATCTTTTCCTTGGCAAACACATGGGCTTGTCTACAGGAAACTCTTGACAGAAAAAGACAGCCAGAATGAAGTTGGGGAGATGGGGACTTCTGAAGTATGTTCTTGGGGTACCCACGTGGGATAGCTTCCCTTCTCTGTCAACATGGATGAACATGAAATTACCTAAAAGACACACTTCTGAGCCTATCTATGAGGGTGTTTCCAAGGAGGTCTAAGAGGAGGGGAGACCCACCCTGGATGTAAGAGCACCATCCTGTGGGCTGGGGTCCCATACTGAATCAAAAGGAAGTGGTACAGCAGCACCCATCTCTCTACTGTGTGGGACCCTAATGGACTGTATCTCCAAACAGTGAGCCAAAAGAACCTGTTCCTTCTTTATGTTGCCTTTGCCAGGCATCTTGTCACTGCAACAAGAAGTGTGACTTAGACACAATGCTGATAGCTGGGTGGGAGGGAGCTCCTCATCACCTGTGTCCTTACCAACCTGTGATTCCACCCAGGTAGAGCTACCAAAACTGGATATACAATATATACAGTGGTCACCAGACCACTGCTTCTAAAGAAAGCCTGTCTCCTTTCCCCTGCTTCAAAAGCTCCAGATCCATCCCAAGACATACAAGCCAAGGATCTGCTTTACAGAGAATCACTGACCTCTCTGTTTCCCTGCCACTTCACTTGAGGGGGTGACTACAATGTGTACAGTGTGTACTAAGAGCTAGTGATCAGTCTGAGACCTGGTGTAGGAGGTCCTGCTGTATTTCTGTTGCTTTCATTGGTTGAATAAAGAAACTGCCTTGGCCTTTTGATAAGGCAGCCCTTAGGTGGGCGGAGTAGACAGAACGGAAGACTGGGAGAGCGAAGGCACTGGGACAGATGCCATGTTTCTCCAGCCTGAGATGGACGTAGGTTAGGATCTTTCCCGGTAAGCCACCACCCCGTGGTGATACACAGATTACTAAATATGGGTTAATATATATATGAGGTTAAAACTAATGGGCCAGGCAGTAATTTAATTAATACAATTTCCTGTGTGGTTATTTCAAATGTAAGCTAGCCCAGCGGCCGGAAGCCGGGTGGGACAGATCAAAGGGCTGCACTCCTCTCAGGTGCTGGGAACACAGCCCGCACCTCTTACTACAGACTACAATGTGTACTAAGAGCTAGTAACCTTCACATGTGCCACAGTTCCCCAATGTATCTCCTCAACTGGCTCCCAGCATTCCCCTAACATCACTTGAGCCCCCAAGCTACCTAACCTAGCATCAGGCAGTCTTTGACCCACTGAAAGTCTAAAAGGTCCATGTCACTGGCAGAATGCACGCAGGCAGCTGAACCCCAGAGGGAGGGAGGAAACCACAGAGCAGAGCTCCCTGGAAATCTAAGTCAATCCATGTGTTCAAAAAAGAACTATAAGGGACTACAAAGGTGCCTGTGCTAGGTGCCATCACCACAAGCCAACAGCAATTATTGCACAGATCAGGTGTTTCACTTGTACAGGTCAGAGAAGGTTGCCATCTACTGTTTTCAGATACAAACTGTTTTCTGTAGCATCAACCCCAACTCCTACATGTATGATGACCAGTGTTAACTGTGTGTTAGAAAATGAACATGCTGTGTTCACAGTTGACAGTTTTAACTATCTTGTCTATCAAACACTATGGACTTACACATTCAACTGCACACTGAGTCTCCGATGGTGGAGTAGGAGGGCTCATCTGTATTTCTGTGCTTTGATTGGTTAAATAAAGACTCTGCCTGGCTTGTAAGATAGGTCAGCCCTTAGGTGGGTGGAGTAGACAGAACGGAAGTTCTGGGAAGAGTGAAGGAAGTGAGACAGTCGCCATGAGGCTCCCGTCACAGATGGATGCAGGTTAGACCTTTCCGATAAGTCACCATGTGGTGACTTACAGACTTTTATAATGGGTTAGTTTAGATGTGAGAGCTAGCCAAGAAAAGGCTGGAAATAATGGGCCAGGCAGAGTTTAAATGGATATAATTCTCATGTGGTTATTTCGGGCATAAGCAAGCAACCAGCAGCTGAGCAGGCCAGTGGCTGAGGGCTGGGAGCCAGGCGCTGGGAACATAACCCACACCTCCCTCCTAATTACAACAGTTTGGTGCTCCAACGTGTGTGGTTAATCCACTTAAAAACCTGAGAGGGCTTAAAAAGGAGAGAAAGACTTTAACACCGCTTTTTGCTGTTTGTTAAATCTACCTAAGAGAGATTTCTTGACTCAGCAAAGCAACATTGTGGTGGTTTTAAAACAGTGTCTGTGCTGCCAGCGCAAGCTTTGGCTCCAGCAGGAGACAGAGCATTTCAATGGGGTTTTCTGAGTAAAATGTTACGATTTGCTTGCTTGATGACAATTTGGACTCGCTGTGTGCCTGAAACATTGTGTGCAGCTCAGTGGTGCAATTGGCTCTCAGATAAGAGCACCTTGGCTTGGCTCTGCCATGCTGGAATGTGCTAATCTCAGGCAGGATTGTAATTACTATGTTAACAGCGCACTCAAGGTTTAGACTGTAAACAGGCTGTACCGTATTTCTCCTACATAGCACAACTTGAGTTTTGAAGATGTACTTAACATTTTGAGAAATGCTCCTGGATAGT
>JAQHUG010000361.1:1772655-1787682 GCA_028555095.1 Dicrostonyx torquatus
CAATAAAAGGCTGGAGATAATGGGCCAGGCAGAGTTTAAATGAATATAATTCTCATGTGGTTATTTTGGGCACAAGCAAGCAACCAGCGGCTGAGCGGGCCAGTGGCTGGGGGCTGGGAGCCAGGCGCTGGGAATATAACCCACCCCTCCCTCCTAATTACAACACGATGGCATCTAATGGAAACCTCGGAAATGCTCATCATAAATATTGCTCTTTGTACCCAAACCCTCTTGTCCCTCAGCAATCTCTGTCAACAGCAGCTGCAGCCTCCAAATGATTCTGGCCATATTCTTGACCAAAGACTTTTCCCATCTCCACCCAAACTCCAGTCCCAACAGGATCTTCCTCACTGTCAACCTCATGATCACAGAACTCACGTGCAGAGCAAATCACATTCATTCTCCTGCTTTTCAAACCCAGCACCCAGGATCCTTTCATGAGACAAAGAGCCCAAAGTACTAATGCAGATGTGAATTCTACAGATCCCAGGGAACCAGAACAGCAAAGTTCCTAGAGACCTTCATGAAAGAGAACAAACAAGTTCATGACTTCATTGGTTCAGGTAATTATTCCCCCAGTCAGAGTACATCCTTCCAAACCATCAACTGAACTTACAGTCACCACTATAGGAAAGCAAGAGATACTATCTCTCTCCGCCCCATTCCAAAAAGGCTGTCTGCTTGAAACAGAAGTAGGGAAGAGAGCCCTTCTTCTGTCATGAATATCCAATGTGTACCTATCACAAGGTATGTGTTTTAAGATGATTCTTAAAAATTCCAAAATGTTCTACATCACCTGATAAGGAGAGCTATAGCTCTGTTGTTTCGGAAGACTGACTTCACCAGATTTAGGAGGAAGAGAAGCAATCTCTGCAATAGAAGAATTTTATTCAGTGCAATATATGATTTTTTTAAGAAACCAGGTTGCATATTCCAATAATTAATTAGGATTTCTATGTAAGCATATTTTTTCCTATGTAGTTCTGGCTTAAAATAATCCCTGCAGTTCAGAACTGGGATGTCCCTCGAGGCCCATGTACTAAAGACTTGGGGCTATTGGAAATGATGGTTCATGTAAGGGGTGGAGCCCAGTGGGAAGAAGTTGGGTCATAAGGAAGATGTCCTTAAGGAGAATGTTAGACCCTTGCCTCTTCCTGTCTCTCTCTTTGCTTCCTAGCACCATGAACTGAATACTGCACTCTGTGATGCTCTGTCTGCCCAGGTCTAGGTCTCTGAGACTGTGAGCTAAAATGAACCTTTCTTGCAGGTCTTTACTGTTGAGCTCAGATCCCCACGGGTGGTAGGAAAGTAACAGCACTCTACGCGCACAGCTGTTTGTCTCTTTCCATCACATAAGCTTAGAACTTCATGCTCTATGTGAAAAATCAATTCCTTTCTTCACACAGTGGTCTTATCTAGATACAAGATGACCCACGGCTTTAGTAGCTGACCATGGAAAATAAACATAGGCACATTGAGAATAGGGCAGAGAGGTTAGGTCTAAGCCATGATTTCGGTCAAGCTACCTGCAAAATGTTCACAATACTAATGAATAATACACAAAAGCAAGAAACGCAGGAAGCGGCTGGGGGCTTCTCCAGTACAGCAGCACATGCTTCTTCTTAGAGTTTGTGATGCACCAGGGAGGCAGCCTGGGGGAAGTCAAAAAATGGGGGTACTGAAAGCTAGAACCCCAATCTTAGCAAGGGTCAACTGGCTGGGGGTATGTCCCTGTCCCTGGGATTTTTTTTGTTTTGTTTTGTTTTGTTTTGGCCAACCCATGTGGCTGACAAACCTTTCTAGTGCTAAGGAATGCTGTGTGCTGCCTGCCCTTTGGCCTCATCCTTTCAAATCCTACTGCCGTGGCCTTACCTACAGAGAGTCCCTACCCCATGTGACTACAGAAGACGAGATTCTGCGGACGACTTCTCAAAGTAGTTTAGCTTTCCAACACCTGTTCTGTCTGGCTGATCAGGAGCAGAGTTCTGTGTGTCGGTTAAACTTGAATCAGGTTCCATTTGGAAATAACTGCCTGCCTGCAGTATGGTAAGGGGTCATCTCATAGCGTTAAAGGGGAATAAAATCCTTAAAAGTTATTAACATTATTTATGCTTTCATCAGAAAGAGAGAGAGAATAACTGCTAAATCTACTCCTAACTCTAAAAATTCTCCTCTAAAGTTAACCAAACACTGATTGTTCCATGCGTAGATTTTTCTACTGGAGAAGCTGGTGTCCAGGCAACACACACATCTCCCTCTGGAGGTCTTCCCGTGCCCGTCTGGTACTCACGTGCCCTCCTTGCTTCTTCTGAGCTGTACCCATAATTTTCCTTTCCACTTTTTAACCTTTTCTCAGGCTCTGCTTTGATTGTCTTCATGCTTGCTGCTTTCCTGAAATTAGAGCAATTTCGGTTACGGCTTCTGTTCAGCAAAGGGAGATGGCCTGTGCATTCATGCACACCAGCGAGAAGGAGTAATGGGGCTCATCATGGCAGGTCTGTGGACTCTACTCCCAAAATGCCCTGAAGGAAATACAGGGTCAGCAACCTATGAACCTGAGCCCAATGATTCCACCATCTGTGGCTGAAATCCAGGCACCTCCGTTTGTCATCCCAGTTTCTGGGGCTGATTTCATGTCACAGCAGAACCCAGGGGTTGTAGAAAAGACTTCATGGTTGGCAAAGCCAAAAGTATTACTGTGTATCCCTTTGTACAAAACAGTGGGTTGATTCCTCAAAATAGAGCGGAGATGAGCACAGCTCCCAAGGGGAACAGAGTTGGATGATAGATAGCCGGAGAATAAAAAACATTTATACTCAACTCCCAAGAGCATCTGCTAAGGAAACAATTGTGATCTATGCCTGAAGATGGCTCATTCATGAGCTACAGAGGACCCAAGGGGCCAACATAAGTGAGACCCTCTTGCACAACAGTGGACCCTACCGTGTGTCCAGGCCCTCACGGCCATGGGGATGACACAAAACTCTAAACAAGGTGGACACTCAAGCTCTCCACAGGGACCAAGAGAACACTCAGAGAATGACATTCCCTTCCTGCTGGAACAGACTGAAAACTGTTGGAGTCGCACAGAAAGCTGAGGAGAATAAATCCCCCATACATCTAGAACACAGCATTTGGTCATTAGAAAATATCTCTACCCACATGGCACAGTGTGCACGGGCCTCACTGTAGGAAGTCCTGGAAAGCAGACACGTTTGGATGAGGATGTGTGACGACTCATTTGCGTAGATCTAAGTTTAAGATGTGGGAAGAGGTGTCAGAGGTATGTTTCCTTTGGGGGCAAGGAGACAATGATGTGAGGGAGGTCTGAGAGGAGCTTGGTGGGGCTACCGACTCGCTAGTTCTGAATTTTTGCCGAGGCCATGGCGCAGGTACCCGAGAACTTCATGCGTGTACACCTTCCTCCACTTACATTTGTGAATGAAAATGTCATGAACCATCACTGTAAAACAATGTCTGAACACTCACAAGAATGTCTGCAGATGTTTTAAATTAAGCATATATGCATGTGTCTGTGTGTGGTATGAACATGTGACTGCAGCTGTCCATAGGAGTTAAAAGGGGGGGTGCCCAATACCCTGGAGCTGGAGTTAGAGGTGGGCATGAGCTGCTTGGCAGGAGCGCTGAATTCAGGTCCTGCGCAAGAGCAGAAAATGCTCTAAACCTCTGAGCCATCCTTCCAGTCCCTCTAATAAAATTGCTTTATTTATAAAAATGTCTATAGCGTTTGCTGACCTAGACAGTTGCTTATGTTTTCCAAGCAGAAAAGACAGATACTAAAACTACATACCTACATGCCTTTCATGAAACAAAATTAAAACATCTGAAAAAAAACCTTCCAGACCAAAGTACTATTTGTTAGCAGAAAAAAAAAAACCTTCAGAATAGTGTCAGATAAAAAGAATGCGCTACTAGATCACAGTTGAGAGGGTCCAGATTGTACAAAATGCCTGCATTCATATCTCTGCTTGTATACATGATCACACACACACACGCATATACTAACATACGTAACAGTAATCACCTCTAGACAATGGATCTACAGGTAGCATTAACACTGTTTCTCAGATCTATTCATGTTTAATTTCTTTTCTACACTAAATATGTACTGAATCTTTAAGAAAAATATATGTATGGTTATTTTAACGCAAAAATGTAAGTGGCTGGAGACCGCAGTGTGGACAAATGGGAAGGAAAAGGCCGGGAGATATGGACAGGCAGTAAGTCACCGTCATGCCCCCAGGATGAGGTGATCCGTTCTGTACATAGATGAGGGACCTGGCTCTGCGAGCAGCTGCCCTCTTTACAACCCTTACTCTTCCACACGCAGATTGTTAGAAATATCATCTCTCTGCCTCAGCCACCAAATGGAAAAGGTCTATACAACCATGGTAAGAAGCCAGCAAGACTGAAACCTGTGCAAGGCTCAGAACAGCACCCAGCTGTTAAGGGTATGAATGTAACAGAGGGAGGGGGTCTTAGCTGTTGTCATGGCTACCCATGTCACTGTATGTGCCTAGTGTTATTCTCCAGCATTTTGCTGAATAACTATGGACTCCTTTACTGAGCCTTGGAATCCTCTAAGATCCTGAGAACAGAACCAAAGGTTGTGGCAACCATCACCCTCTGTTTCAGCCAAGGAGGAATCCAGGCTATGACCCCCTCTGGTAACCATGGTCAAGAGAAATGCTAAAATATGCACCAGGATCGGAATGTAGCTGCCTCTCTCAGAACCTGGGTTGTTTTTTTTTTTTTAACCAGATGAATGAGAAGAACTTGTCGCTTGGTAACCATTACACATTCTGTAATGTACGTAGCCAAAGAGGTTTTCAAATTTCAGAGCCTAGAAACTTTATATTATCTAATAAACACTGACTACTGGATGTGGCTGCAGACACAAACTGCTGTGTCTGAAACACTTTGGGTGACCCTGTGACTCTGAAAGCAGAGACATTCACACTGGCTACCATGTATTCCTGTGAACGTACCAGATGCCGTGTATTCCTGTGAACACATTGGCTACCACGTATTCCTGTGAACATATCAGATACCAGGTATTCCTGTGAACATACCAGATACCGTGTATTCCTGTGAAGACACTGGCTACCATGTATTCCTGTGAACATACCAGATTCCATGTATTCCTGTGACCATACCAGCTACCATGTATTCCTATGAACATACCAGATACCATGTATTATTATGAACACACTGACCACCCTGTATTCCTGTGAACATGCTGGCTACCATGCCTTCTTGTGAACACACCAGATACCATGTATTCCTAAGAACACACTGTCTACTGTGTAGCCCTGTGAACATACCAGCTGGCATGTATTCCTGTGAATCTGGACTTAGTCCCCTCAAAAGTGTTTGCAGTTGAGTGGTAGTGGCACACACCTTTAATTCTAGCACTCAAGAGGCAAGGGGCAGGTGGAGTTCTGTGAGTTTGAGGCCAACCTGTTATACAAAGCTAGTTCTAGGACAGCTGGGGCTGTTACAGAGAAGCCCTGTCTCGAAAAACAATAAAGAAAGAAATAAAGAGAGAGAGAGCGAGAGAGAGAGAGAGAGCGAGAGAGAGAGAGAGAAGGAAGGAAGGAAGGAGAGAGAGAGAGAGAGAGAGAGAGAGAGAGAAGGAAGGAGAGAGAGAGAAAGAAAGAAAGAGAGAGAGAGAGAGAAAGAAAGAAAGAGTGAGTCTGTGGACACTCTGGATGGTGTAGGAAACAGAGGAATTTTTCACTTCTGTCTTCTTAGCGCTGGGATGAGCTGCAGACAGTGTCTAATTGTCTACTGCCACATGCCTTATAGGCATCTGTCTGGCACGGCTTTCTGTCCTGCAACATGCCTCAAGTCCCAGTGCAATCTGTGCAGGCACTGGCTCAAAGCAGGCAGGACAACAGTCACCAACAGTCACAGGGCACAGCGCCCTCTTGTGGAGATAGATGCAAATGTCAGCTGCTTAGTCAACCTCCATCTCCTTAGAGAGCCTAAGCGAGTCCTCTACAGACAGCCCAAGGTTGCTTTATGAGTCTGTGATTGGATATGTTTTTCAGAGTGTCTGACTGCAGTACGTATTGAGTAGCATCATCCCCCAAACCCTATAGTCCCATGCATGAGTGTTGCCATGGTTACTTGGCTTTGTTTTGGCAAAAAGCTAAAGAGGTTTCCAACTTACCTTATTTCATATTGATAGCTTGGTTCTGAAAAACAAAAGAGGGTGTGGGAGAAAGAAAAATCCCATTAGCAAAATGAGGACAGTGGTTCTAAAAGCAACTCTCATTTTTATTGACTTTCTGACTTGATAAAGTTCACTTTGACCCGGTCCGTATTCAAAGTAACCCTGCACTGAACTAGTGGACAACTAGAGCCCAAGGCAAACAGACTCAGTAGCAGAGAAGTAAATACTCCGTGGGAACCTGAAAGATAATGGATGCCCCTTGTGTGCCCAGTGAATACTGATTGAATTTGATACCCAGTGTTGTGCGGCTCCATGACCAAGAACGGCTTTAAGTAGGCATGCCAGCCACACTAGTCTTTGGCTGCCTACTGTGTGCCAGCCCACCATAAAGTATATCCTCATTTGACTACTGCAAGAGTTCAGGATAGAGATGCTGGTGTTGCCGTGTTCTACCAAGAAAGACACCACTATGCTGATAGAACTTAGATCCTTACCGCGAAGGTCCATGTTCAACCCATGTCATGTGTACCAACAGTGTCACTACACACACAGCAACAAAGCTGCCATTCCTTCCCTAGCCAATGGTACCAATCAACGGACTTTGGGACAAGAGGGATTCCAGAATACAGACTCTAAGCCACGTGCCAAGTCGCCTCCGTATGTGTGCAGGGCCCATGTTCTTCCCAGTCTCACTCACCTAACCAAGCCTTCCACATGCCACGCTTTCCTGAGGCCTGGAAAATATCCATTTCCCTTATTATTTTATTTTAGGTAATAGTTTCAACCTATTTTCATTTCTAATAACATCATCTCATTCAGGTTTCCAAATAAACTTAAAACGCTTTTATCTGCATTGCAAGGAATTGCAGTCTCCCTCTATCAATATCCTCCACGGGTGGAACAAGCCATATGTCCCACTCAGGTGGGGATGGGTGCAGGATTGGGGGCCATTCTCTCCACACTGCCATCCCAAGGCCTCTGAGCAGAGGCAGCAGGAGGGGGAAAACTAAACTGAATACAGGGAGAAAGAAGGCAGGGTCAGGGAGACGTCATGTAGCTGCTGAAAAACAAAGACACTGGAAACTTAACAGTAGGCCACAGCTTCATAGTGATAAACAGATTAATAGAAATGGGTTCAATTAAGATATAAGAACTAGGGCTGGAGAGATGGCTCAATGGTTAAGAGCAGTGCCTGCTCTTCCAAAGATCCTGAGTTCAATTCCCAACAACCACATGTTCACTCACAACCATCTGTAATGAGACATGGTGTACATGCAGGCAGAACACTGAATAAATAATTAATAAATCTAAAAAAATAAAAATAAATAAATAAGTAAAAGATATAAGAACTAGATAGAGAGATGCCTGAACCATTGGTCAAGAAATTTTGTAATTAATATAGTTTTTCTGTGATTATTTAAGTCTGGACAACTGGGAAACTAAAGGGCAGTCTCCATTTACAGGACAAAATTTAAGATACACATCTCAGAAATATTTTTTTTAAGCCAGAGTCTTACTATGTAAACACATGGGCCTGCAGTTCACTGTATAGGCCAGGCTAGCCTCAAAGTTGTGACAATCCTCCAGCCTCAGCTTCCGGAGTATTAGAATTACACACATGGGCCACTGCCCCTGGCTCAGGATTCTTAAAATGCATTTATAATTTTTATAACTAATCTACAGGACGACATTTTCAGAAAAACAAACTGAAAAAAAGAAGATAAATTACCCAGGCTATTTACAGAACAGCACCTGCCGATCAACCTTATTACAGGGCTGAAGTGGGTCAGACAGGAACCTATGAGACAGTGAAAAACCTCAAACCTCAGAACTCCCCACCAGTTCATGAATGCTATGTCAAGAATCCCCAGCTGAAGGCACTGCCCAATCCTCAGTACCTTCACAATGAAACGGAAAACATTTCTACCGTTCTCTTTTAAAATCCACTACACAGCGAGCGAGGAACAGGTCTGTGGCACGTGGGCAACTCCTTGGTCAAACCCAAACTCTCATCTTGAGTTCACAGACTTTCGCTGCTCTCCAGCTTCCGCTTGTCAAGGAATAAAATGAACCCCCAAACCAAAGCCTGATCCATGAAGGAGCTACAGCCAGACCCCGTCCTTACGCTAGATCATGGGATTTACCAGGCATGTGTTGCTGAGAGAGAAAAGTCAGTAGATCCACCTGGCACACATGCAAAGTGCTCACAAATTTAAGAACGCAAATCAAGTGACAGGCACCCAAACATCGCGCCTCAGCTCTTACAAAAACATAATTTAACTGTAGAAAGTGTTCAAATCAGAGAAAAGACAAGGATTCTGCACTAAGAAAGTTCTGGGCTGTCACATGTGAAATCATCCTTCGGCACTCGAGTTTCAGACTGTCAAACTCTGTAACAAGGCCCCTCGTTCTAGACCCCGATCTCCAGACCAGCAGTAGCTTCCACACAGTTGGGAGTGTCCCAGCACATTTGTTCACGAGACGTGCGTGATGTTTCCATTGACTTAGCGTGTGCCATGTTTTTCTTTTTACCTCTGTAGCCATCCTCACCTGCACTGGGACATTTTAAACCCCACAGAATGGGGAAAGGCATGTCCCCACCAATGTTATTCTAGAAAAGCAATTGTATGTTATAGGACATATCACCACGGCTGCCTATCCTTGAAAATAAGTACAGAAGTCAAGTAACCCAGGTCTCTAGCAAGATATCATCCGTCACTTTCTCAGTTGTGGGAATAGCCTGTGGGATAGGGTTTCCTGGGCCCTAAAGGAACGGCTCTCTGTTCCCTGTACCCTTCCCACGGTTCTGGTCAAAGACTGAAGGCCTTGCCTCTTAGTTTCAATTTTGCTTTGTCAACATCCCTATTACCTCTGTCCCAGCTCATTAAGGCAGCACAGGAGTGAAAAACATAAATATGTAAATTTGCAGGCACTGTGTGACAAGTTGATGTGAGTAGGGCATTGGGGAATGACTAGATGGAGCCGATCCATACACCCATCATCCCGTACATGAATCACTTTTAAAGGAAAAACACTCAAGATCCATTTTCAAGCCATGACACATTATGACTGATACAGGTCTCCAGAACATGTCTGCTCTAAACAAAGCCTTGCATCCTTTAACCAGCATGTCCCAGCCCCTCATCCCTAACTCTGGAAACCACCACTCCACTTGACTTCTGTTGCTCAGTATAGCACAAGCAAGCAGGACCACACCGCACTTATCTTTCTGTAACTGACTCATTTCTCTTAATGTGTTCAGTTCCATCGCGTTGACCTAAATAACAGGATTTCTACATTTTTAAAGGCTGAATGGTATCCCCTTGTGTGTTAAGTATGTGTGTATGTGTATGTTTATATACATGCTTGTATGTGTGTTCATGTGTGCCTATGTATGTCTATGTGCGTATGTGTATATTCATGTATGTATACATGAATGTATGTATGCATGCACATATATGTATACATATGTGTGTGCTCATGTGTGTATATGCATTATGTGATTGTGTGTATATGTCTGTATGCATGTATGTGTATGTATTGTGTGTTCATGTATGTATGCATATGTGAATGTAGCATGTGTATTCGTTGTGTATATCCAGATGTGTTCATGTGTGGATATGTAGATGTATGCACGTATGTGTACCTGTATACATGTGTGTATATTCACTCATATCTGCACATACATATTTGTGTGCATGTGTGTAGCACTGTCTTTACACAGTCATCTGTTGATGGACACTCAGCCTGTTTTGATATCTTATTTATCATGAACTGCTCTGCAATAAACATGGGAAGGCACATGTGTGTCTGAAACATGTGTTTCATCTCCTATGGATATTCATCCCGCAGTGGGAGAGCTGGATCACAAGTAATTCCATTTTCAGTCTCTGAAGGACCTCTATACCATTCTTCATGGGGGCCATACCTGCTCACATTTCAGCCTATCGTCTGTATTTTCCCTGTCAGCTCCTTGTCCATTCTGACGACAGCCATCTGCCAGGTGGCTGTGACATCTCACTATGGTGAAACTCATCTTTCGAAAAAGTTGAGAAGCTCACTCACTTCAACTGCTTGCCCCACACATAGAAATTTACATGAAGACACAGTACCTTCCTTTTCTCTCCTGGAGATACCGCAGCAGCAGAATACTACAATGAGAGCGATGATCAGGATCAGGAGCAAGGAGAAGGCCACGGCCAGCACTACAATGGCCCAGGTCGGCAGTGACGAGCCTTCCTCGCCAATGCTATCTACAATGGCAAGAGGAAAAAAGACCTTAGTAACAGCTGTACCTTGTATGCTCAGTGATTCGAGTGGGATCTAAATCATCTTGTGTTATAGTGACACTTTATTCAAGTTTTAATAAATAAAGCTTGCCTGATGAAAGCAGTGGTGTCACGCACCTTTAATCCTGGGATTTGGGAGACAGAGGCAGATGGATCTCTGTGAGCCACCATCACCTGAATCTGTTTCTGCACTGATCTTGTGTAGCCCAGGTTGGTCCTGAACTCACACCACTGTGGCTTAGTTTCACCCTTTGATCATCAGGCAAGCTTTATTTATTAAAACATAAATAAAATATTAAGCCAGGCGGTGGTGGCACACACCTTTAATCCTAGCACTCGGGAGGCAGAGACAGGCAGATCTCTGTGAGTTCAAGGCCAGCCTGGTCTACAACAGCTAGTTCCAAAAGCTACAAAGAAATCCTGTCTCAAAAAAAGAAAAACATAAATCAAATACCACTATGTTGTGTCTTGAATAATAGCATAATGCTTCAGCATCATAATATTCAGCAATATAATATATTAATAATGCAGCAGAGCCTTCTTGGCCAGCCGCCCTCCTCTTTGTTCTGTGACCCAGTCCTCCACAGTATCTCCCATCCCAGTATTTACTGATACAAGTAATCGCTTTGTAACCAGGTCCAACTATCAGTTGGTTGAGCCTCCCACATTCCTGAGAGCTGCACAGGGGTGGGCCAGCAAGGCTACTCCGGAGGGTTAGAATTCTGATAACCACGCTGGGAAAGCCCTTGGTTAGCCAAACTGTGTAGTAGAGAATGGTGGGTTCTGGCATCCATGTTCCCAGCTCTGTGATTCCACAGACCAAAGGCCATAGGAGCACCCTATGGGAGGGCAAAAGACCCTGGGCACACAGCTTTCCTCAAGGACCCACCAGAGTTCACCACTAAATGCATTTCTCCTACAGTTGTGTTAAGTTTTCCTAACCTCTTGTGGAGCCAATATTATTCGCATCTTACTCTGCCCTCTTACCGTATCCAGTAGGCACGGAGTAAGACAAAGGTAAGCTGAGCAGAAAAAGCAGAGAATGAAATGAAGGAAAATATGGAAGAAAATAAAAAAAAGAATGACCTAGGTATTTTTGTTGTTTTGTTTGTTTGGTTGGTTTGGTTTTTATAACCATGTCTTAGAGCTGACTTTGGGTGGTCATGTAAATTCATTTTTCATTAAAATTAAATATACACTTACTAAGTTATACTACCTACATCTCAAGTGCCAAATCAGCCCAGATGGAGCATTTCCACAATCCTTGAAAGTCCTGGCTCATGGAAAGTACATGGGTGATCCTGAGGGAGCCTTAAAGAGCTTTTCATTCTTCCGTGCCCAAGCAGGAACCGCACAGAAGTCAAAGTACAGACAACCACGTTGATCTGTGAAACTGTGCACTGTATTCTACAAAGTCTGTCAGTCTGCCTCACTGATATCTCAGTGAGAATAAAGGCTAGTCACTAGAGATTGTAAACAACAGGCTTTCTCTGAAGGAACACCGAGGTTTGCTTTGGAACCAGTGCCCAGGGAGGCTGATGGTGAACATCTCTCTTGGGAGCTCTCCCCATATAGAGCTTTGCTTAAAATTGATCCTGCAGCTGTAGCTTGCTGTTCCTCTGTCAATGTTAAATGGTCAGAATATGAGTAGAATGTTTAGAGAGGCTTGCTTTTGCCTCAGTTCTCAATCAAGAGTATGTAAGGGTCCAACTGCACAAGAAGCCACAGGCAAGCAAGAATCTAGGTACATGAAAAGTCATAGGCAAGCAAGAACTTGATCGCATAAGAAGTCACAGGCAAGCCTAAAGAAGCGGCTCAGCAACTAAAAGGGCCTGCTGCCCTTGCAAAGGACCAGTGTTCTGTCCCACATAGGGCAGCTCATAAATGTGTGTAACTCCAGATCCAGTGGAATCTGAGGCCCTCTTCTGGCCTCTGGGGGCATTGCATTCATGTGAGTACACACACACACACACACACACACACACACACACTTTTTAAAAAAGATGCCAGGTGGTGGCGGCACATGCCTTTAATTGCTGCACCCTGGAGGGAGGCAGGTGAATCTCTGTGAGTTCCAGGTCAGCCTGATCTATACAGTGAGTTCCAGGAGACCCAGAGCTACACAGTGAAACCCTGTCTCAAAAATTTTTTTTTAAAAATCAAAGATTTGGGGGGCTGAAGAGATGGTGCAGTGGTTAAGAGCACTGATTGTTCTTCCAGAGGACCTGAGTTCAATTCCTAGCAACCACATGGTGGCTCACAACCACCTGTCATAAAAAAATTCTAGTGCCAACTTCTGGCCTGCAGGGACACATGCAGGCAGAACATTTTATACATAATAAATAAATTTTTAAAAAAGCAAAGATTTGTCTGAAAACAAACCAGGTCACTGTCTATTCTTTGAAGAATTATATGTTATTTTGAAAAATACTTGTTTTTGCTCTTCATGAATTGCTCAAATCAATTTCCTTTCAGAGAATTAGAAAGTGTTGAGCACTTTTGATGGTTGCTTTATTTTTATTTTTAACAGCTTATATTTACTGTCACTTCAAATTGCTGTTATTTATGTTTCTTCTTATGTATCTTCTACGATCTAAACTGTATCTTCTACGATCTAAACTGGTCCTAACTCCTTTGAACTCATGTGTTGTGTATTATATTCATTATATCGCACATATCTGAAATATACTAGTCATAATGAATGGATTGTGATGGACAATGGATGGATAAATGACAGATGGGCCAGGGGATGGATGAGTATATGGATAACAGAGAGAGAGGGTTGGGTAGGTGGGTAGATGGTTAAATGGAAATACAGAAAGGTGGGTGAGTAGATGGATGGAAGAATGGGTGGATGGATGATGGATGGATGAAGAATGGATGGATGATGGATGTATGTATGATGGATGATGGAAGGATGGATGGATGGATGATGGATGGATGATGGAAGGATGGATGGATGATGGGTGGATGGATGAAGAATGGATGGATGATGGATGGACAGATCCACCAGTTTAGATCGTAGAAGATATATAAGAAGATGAATGATGGATGGATGGATGGATGGATGGATCGATGGATCGATGGATGGATGAAGAATGGATGGATGATGGATAATGGATGGACGAAGAATGGGTGGATGGATGGATGGATGAAGAATGAATGGATGATGGATGATGGATGATGGATGGATGGATGAAGAATGAATGGATGGATGGATGAAAAATGGATGGATGATGGATGGGTGGATGATGGATGGGTGGATGATGGGTGGATGATGGATGATGTATGGGGATGATTGGATGGATGGATTAAAGAACTAAATTCTTATATGCCTCCTGCACTAGGCAGTCAGGTATACAGAGACAGGTCTAGATCTCTCCCTTTTCCCCATATAAGATATCCAGAGAAGAATTACAGGATGTAGGAAGTCCAAACTACTTTTCTAATGCCACCTGTTGCTACTTCCCCCAATATATCTCTGAAATAAGACAGGAAAGAGAGAGAGCCTTGCTCTACACAAAGAACTATAGGCAACTGGGAAATACTGTGAGCAGAAGAAATACTCTTCTGCAGGGAAGAACATGCAGATTGTACATGCAAAACCTAACTAACGGTAAGCCCTGAGAACATGTAAATAAAAGCAGCATTATTCAAACTGAGCAGGTTGTATTTATATGTTGACTGAGTTTCTGCCCTGCCTGGTTTCTGTCCTCCCACCAGGTCCCACAGCCGTTTAGCCCCAAGGAAATCACACAGAGGTCTATATTAATGATAAACTGATTGGCCCATTAGCTCAGGCTTCTTATTAGCTCTTATAACGTATGTTAGCCTATTATTCTTATCTATGTTAGCCAGATGGCTCAGTACCTTTTTCAGCAGCGTAGTCACATCTTGCTTCTTGGGTGTCTGGACAAGACTGGGGAGGAATGGGTTTCCCCCTTCCCAGAATTATCCTGTCTCATTGACCCACCTCTACTTCCTGTCTGGTTGTCCTGCCTATACTTCCAGCCTGGCTAATGACCAATCAGCATTTATTTAAAACATAATGGACAGAATATAGACAATTGTCCCTCACCACTTCCCTCTCTTTTTTTAGAAAAAAAAAGAAAACAAGAACATCCATAGATGGAAGATGTGACCTGCCCTGCTGAAAAAGGTAACGAGCCATGTGGCTAACATGGATAAGAATAATGGGCTAGTATATGCTATAAGAGCTAATAAGAAGCCTGAGATAATGGGCCAATCATTTTATCATTAATATAGACCTCTGTGTGATTTCTTTGGGGCTAAACAGCTGTGGGACCTGGTGGGAGGACAGAAACTCAGTCAACATTTTTATATTTAGAAATGCATATATATATATATGTATATATGTAATGACATACATATATATATATATATATGATGTGGGAGTGTTCTCCTGTATTTTGTATTACTCTTATTGGTTGAATAAAGAGCTGCCTGGCTTATAGACAGGTCAGCCCTTAGGTGGGTGGAGTAGACAGAACGGAAGTTCTGGGAGGAGAAGAAAGGAAG
>JAQHUG010000361.1:1788021-1800411 GCA_028555095.1 Dicrostonyx torquatus
GCATGAGTTTAAAAAAGAGCAAAGGGGAGTATATAAGAGGATTTGGAGGGAAGGAAAGGGAGGGGGAATAACATAATATAATCTCAGAAATGCTTAAATATGTTTAAAAAAGAGATTAAAGAGGGGATAGGATTATACCTTTTCCTTATCATACCTTCCCAACCCCCAAAGCTGGGGTGCTGTCACAAGGAAGTTCTATAGTCAGAGAGCACAACACTGGGCATCACTTGTAATGCCCACTGAGCAATCAGATTCAAAACCTGCTCCAGTGACAGAGTCAAGAGGAATGCAAAGGCACTCCAAATGCTTCACATGCAAGAGGTTGGTGGCACACATGTGGGGAATATTATTCAGGCCACTGAAGTAGGATTCCCCTGTGTGCTACCATTTGTTAGTAAAGGACCTGTTTTGGCCTACGGCAGGGCAGACTATAGCTAGGCTGGAAAACTAAACTGAACGCAGAGAAAAAGAAGGCAGCATCAAGCAGATGTTATATAGTCACCCAAGAAGCAAGATGTGAGGTGACAAACCATGAGCCTCACGGTATAATATAAAATAATAGAAATGAGTTAATTTAAGATGTAAGAGCTGGCTAGGAATATGCCTGAGCTATTGCCCAAACAGTGTTGCAATTCATACAGTTTTTGTGTGATTATTTGGGTCTGGGTAGCCAGGAAATGAAAGCACAGTCTGTTTACAGGCCAATCTGCCCCATTATGGGATATGCCCATGCTTCCCTCACCATGAACATAATGACATCATTGAGGTCTGAGCTACATTCTTGACTCTCACAGTTCAGAATAAAAGCAGACCTCCATCTGTGCGGAAGCCTCTTAACTCTCAGTCATGTTGGGCTTCCCACTAGAGAACCTAATCCCTCTTATTGCCCCTGTTTACCTTATGGGTTGCCTTTGGCCTCTGATTCACTTGCCAGTCACAAGTCTTGCTCTCCCAGGTTGTTTAGACTCAAAAAAAAAAATGTGTGAAAGATTCTGAGGTAGGGCTCCTGTGTTTACAGTCGCCATGGACACCTCCATCAAGTTAGATGGACTGCCTTTCTCAAACCCAAGTTTGCAAATGTCACACGTTTTTCACGATAAGGGAACTGGTTGGGGTTAGACAGGAGGCCTGGCTCCTGATATAAGAGATAGACTTGAATTCTCCCTATTTAGGACAACATGTTTGTTAACTACTCAAACATTCCCTGCCCATGGCCTCTTCTCCTACTTAACATTCCAATCCTCTGTCGAACCAGGCTGGATTCAACAACCTTCCTTGATTGAGTAGAGAGTGACTGCTTTCTCCTTGAGTCTGCATGTGTACAGCGAAAAGTCCACCCCTTGGGGCTGATAACTGAGTCTAGAAGGGAATGGGAGACTCGTGGTATTAGTCACTGTCATCTTACTTCAGCCACCATACCCAGCCGCATGCAACAGCCCCACACTGACACCGTCTCCCTGGAAGTGCAGTCTTCCTCCGAGTCTCTCCCTTGAGACACATCTGTTCAAATCTCCTCTGCTCCAGTCTATCATGTTTGGGGGTCATCAGGAAACATAAGACACTCCTGGAACTGTTCAGGTGTCTTATTTTAATAATGTTTTTCATTTACCACTTGTTACATATATATGTACACGTGTGTGTGTGTGTGTGTGTATAGAACATGGATTTTTATGTTTAGTAGAATGTCATTTTGGAATAAATCATTCACAGCCCATTGAAAACAAATAACAGTCTTATTGTTAAGCCAAGAAAATGATAAGAGATAGAAAAACAGGTTCTTGGAATGGTTTGTGATCCAATCTATTCGCAGTGTAGATAAGACAGGAAAGAGCCCTGGGAACCTGCCCCGTGGCTCAGCCCAAGAAAGCCAGTTTCTCAACACACTTCCTACTCTGTCACAGATTCTGTCATTGTGGAACAATCCCTCTAGGGAGGTGCCACCCAGGTCTTACCTTTTCAGGGCATGTGGAAAGATACGGCTGCTGCTTTGTTCGGGGCAGTGAATATTTGACTCAGGTGAGTGACAGAGCTCTACCCGAGCAACCCACAGTGACTACTAAGGTTATCTTCAGGTTTCAACTTCAAGCCCTGTTCCCTGAGCTTTTCCCACCCCTGTCTGGAAAACATAAAGTCAGGAACACATAACTGACATTACTGTGACCTTGGGGACTATCCATTCCCAATCAGTGAAGGAAAAAAATCATTTCCCCAAATGTTCTGTCTGGAAAGAGTTAGCAGAACGTTAAAGCAGTTGTGTAGAATTTCTCAACGTAAGATGCATTGCCATAAAATGTCATCACTGCATGCAAAACCCGTGCTGACCAGAGAGGACCCGGGTGTCTGAGTCATTAACGTTGGCGAAAACTGCTCACCCTTCTGTCCTTCCTGCTCTGGAGAAGGAAGCACATTGAGAGACCGTCTTGGGCATTCTAGTATACTTATTTCTCCCAAGGCAAGTGCTACAATTATTTCAGCTTCACAGACGACAGAACACTAGGGCTCAGAGGGGTGAATTAACTTCCTCCCAAGTCACGGGGCCTAGATAGAGCACAGGGGAGCTATTCCGTCTATGGTCTGTATAGACTGTGGAACCTGACCAGCTGAAGTAGAAAGCAGGGCTTTAGATTTTAGGCTAACTACACTCAAACCAGTTATTTGGGAACTTAATATCAAAGATATCATATTCCATAAAAACCAATTAAATGAGAGCTTCTAAAAAAGGGCTGAACCTCAGCACAGGCATCCAGGCTCCTCCAGTGACTGACCCACAGCCAGGAGACAAAACACCTCAATTCACTGCCTGCCAATCTTACATGCAGGAAAACCAAGCCTCAGAACTCCACGTGACATGCCCAGAGTCATGTCATCAGGGAGGCCATGTGGAAATGAAGGTCTAGGTTGGAGGGCTGCTTCTCCAATCCAAGGAACATCAAAGATTGCCAACAGTCACTGGAAAGAACAGAGAGGCTCAGTATCACTCCTGCAGTGCAGACCCCAGGAGGATGCCACACTGTGTACCGTGACCTCAAGATGGAAACAGGATCATACCTACCTAACCTTTTCTGTCTGACTTTGTCACTTCTCATGGAAATGAATTGAAATCAAACTAGATGATTGTATCTGACAAGATGCTCGTGTCCCCTAGAAATGCAGTCTTCTGGCCATTACTTCACAACCATGAGGAGAATCAGCACTAAGGGGACACCCAAAAGAGCACATCTGGGGCCATGCTGTTGACCTGAATACTTCTTTGTTGGGCATGATGGGGTGTTGTGTAGCTCTTTCCTCCCATTGGAAGAGTCCCACTTAGAGGATAAGCGAGGATCAAAACATTCAGGGAGGTAACAAAAGTTGCAAGACTCACAGGTTCTTCCCAAAGGCTATATAAGCTGTAATAATTGCAGGAAGACCATTCAGTGGAACTGCCTGCAAGTCGTGCAGTGTGTTCCATGCATACAGTGGTCCCGAACCATCAAGCTGGTGATGCATGAGTCATTCATGCTCCTGTGAGTAACCCCGATAAACTTCTATCTGGAGCAAGTAAGCATTCATTCACATCTCTCCATAACACACAACCAAGGGTCTCTGCTTTCTAATGTGACTGTCTGCTGCCCCACAAGTTTGTGATTTCAGTAACTAAAAAAACTGGATTTTCTAGACCTGAGAAACCAGCTCTGAAGACAAGCGTTGACTTCCCACATGCCTTCTTCAGGAGAGTGTTTGATCTCTGGGGCAGCACATATTGGTGACCCAAGTCCATTGGACTTTCTGAGCTCACCTAAGGAATGAAGA
This sequence comes from Dicrostonyx torquatus, assembly GCA_028555095.1. Taxonomy (NCBI): domain Eukaryota; kingdom Metazoa; phylum Chordata; class Mammalia; order Rodentia; family Cricetidae; genus Dicrostonyx; species Dicrostonyx torquatus. The sequence goes on from JAQHUG010000361.1 coordinate 1,791,814, forward strand.
TAAGCCCCCAGCCTTGTGGTACAGATGGGGGTACAGAACTGGGGTTCCCACCCCTGAGGAAGTCTGGCAACTACCACAGGTGGGTCACCTCTCTACTCTCCACGAACTTGATCCCAGCTCCTCTAGCCCCACAGCCAAGGTTGAATGAGGTCTGAAGCTAATAAAACTTGCATAAAACACACAACACGGAGCCAGATACCAGCTGCTCTGATCTTGATGAATAATTTAGAAACGAATTACCCTTTTGCAAATGAGTCCAATAAAGCAAGGCTCACTGCTGCCCACCCGCAGAGCCTTCCTTCCCAGCCCTCTGGCTGACAGCTGCTGTGATTAAGGTGCAGTCCCAGTTAAGGAAGAGTTCCATTGATGGGGGAACGAAGCGCCCTTCCCTTTAGATGGCAGAGAACTAATCCATAAGATTCATTTCTAGAAGGGGCCATCCAGCCAGCCAGAGCTCTGTGCTGCCTCATTATCTTGGTGAAATGTGGGTTTTCAACAGTCAGTTCTTGTCTATTTGGTGCCAACATAATTTTGTCTTTCAGTCTTGCCTGTCAAAGCATGGACCAGACCTCATTGTCTCTAAGTAGCTTGTGGGAGAGCTGGATTGGACATGGGTGAAGCAAAGTCAATAAGGGAACATCTGGTTGAACAAGAGCCCAAAAGCTAATACGAAAATGTCAGAGGCCGGGCGGTGGTGGTGCACGCCTTTAATCCCAGCACTCGGGAGGCAGAGGCAGGCGGATCTTTGTGAGTTTGAGACCAGCCTGGTCTACAAGAGCTAGTTCCAGGACAGGCTCCAAAGCTACAGAGAAACCCTGTCTCGAAAAACAAAAAACAAACAAAAAAAAAACAAAAAAAAAGAAAGAAAGAAAGAAAGAAAATGTCAGAAAGTCACTTGAGGGGTGGCCAACCCTAGACCAAGCTGAAGACCAAGAATAGGAACAGGAAGAGACTATAATAGACAGAATAAAATGGAATTTTTATGAGAGAGACAGGTAGACAGACAGAGATAGAAAGGCAGAGAGATAAAACTATGTGCAGATGCATGCTTACAGAAGCCATGTGAAAATGAAGTCTGGGGGGTCAGAGGGCTTCTTTGACTAGCCAGAAAAGGGAATGAAGAGATTCTCCGTGCTTTTTCCAGGACTCCCTTCCTCTTCTGTAAGACGAGGGGTTTACTGTGAGTCTCCAGGGCTCGTGTGACTGGAGTTGAAGTCAGAGGTCCTTACCTGGCACATATGAGGCCCTGGGTGTATGCCCAGCAGCATCCCTTCCTCCAAATAAACTTCATGTCCTACCACATCACCTCTGTACCCTTGAGTCCCTGCCCATGCCAGCTCAGAATGCACAGGCTCCACAGGGCCCTTTAATGAACAAGGTTATAGTTCCTGCTGTGTGACAGGGTACTCCTCTGGAAGTTTTGTCACCTAGTCGAGTTAGAGAATGAGACACTGTTTTGGCTTTTCAAGACAGAATCTCTTGTAGACCAGGCTGGTCTCGAACTCACAAAGATCCACCTGCCTCTGCCTCCCGAGTGCTGGGATTAAAGGCATGCGCCACCACTGCCCGTAGAATCTCACTTTATAAACCAGGCTTCCCAGGAACTCACTACAGAGCCCAGATGGTCCTCAAACTCTGATTCATCTTTACTGCCTCAGCTCCCGAGTGCTAGGGTTATAAATATTAGCCACCAGCTTCTGTTTTGAAAAACAATAAGTCAAGTATTTGTCTCTGAACCTGCTGCCTTCTCATCTAAGTAGTGGACAGGGTTTTGCAGTGGTTCATCTGCAGCTAGGAAAAAGAAACTTTCAAGAAGAAGGAATCATAAGAACAGGTGAGATCATAGACTGAGCCCATGCCCCTGGATTGACAACAGCATGCTCTCCACCCAATGTCAAGGTCATAGTCCAGGTTTGGCCATGTAGAGTGACCAAGAGCCTGACCCTCCCATGAACTGGAAATGGTCGTTCTATAGCTTTCTGGCTGGCGAGGCTCACTTACCATGTGGGGGCTGAACCACAGTTAGGTTGACAGTTAAGGATTTGCTGGCCTGCAGGTTCTTCAGCTCTGCCACACATGTCAAGGTCCCATTGCCCAGCGGTGTGAGAGCCAGGACACTCAAGGTCCTTGTAAAGTCACCCGGTTCCAGAACGGAATAGTAGCTGGACTGGCTTACCGGGACCCCAAGCTCCCAGGAAATGTCTGGGAGTGGGGTCCAGCCCAGGGCAGAGCAAGTCACGTTACAGGGTTCACCCTCCGTGACTACAAGGCTGCTGTTGAGAATGTTCAGGGTCCCCATAACTAAAGAGAAGAAAGAAACAAGCCAAGGAATAACAGCGTTCGGATTTTCCCAATTTAATTTCAAATTACGTATCAGGCCCCAGGAAGGCTGTGTCTGTCCCAGGAAACCATGGTTCAGGTCTGCCATGTCATCATGCATCTGCTGAGCTCTTACGAGAAGGTGACCTGTCTCCAGAGGATAATGAGAAACACAAATCAAGGACCTCTGGCGTGGAGCTACAGGATTCTCTTAGGCAATCCTGGAAGCAGAAGTAGAGAGGGAAATAATCTATTTTTCTTTTCCCAGAGACTCATAAACAGCAAATCTCTTACGTTAAATCACCTTCATTTTATAATTTGGGGTCATAAACTTTTTTTTTGTTTTGTTTCGTTTTGAGACAAAGTCTCACGTAGCCCAGGTTGGCTCCAAGAATCACTCAGAGTTGGCTTTGGACTTGAGATCCTCTGGCCTCTATCTCCCAGGAGTAGGGAAGAGTGCCACCTCACTCAGCAGTAAACTTCAAAAGAGGACTGCCTTGGATATTCCTCTAAAATAAGTTTCTAAATTATATCAAAATCAAATTTATTATAAACTGAATTAACCCAATTCAGTCTCGGAATTCTTGACTTAGATCAATATTTTCCTCCAAGAACCCACTTGCCAGTGGCAGCATTCACGCTGCCAGGAATCCATCTGAAAACGATGTTTACTTGTGCTGACAATGCTGAAACAGCCTGAAGGGTGGCCCCAGCAAAGACACAGCCTTAGTGACATACATATGCATTCAAATGTTCAAATTCAAACGTGCTACCAGGGCACCACCCCGGCTGCTGATATAATGAAAAGAACACTGGACCAGGGACGGAAAACTCTGCTCTCATTCAAGGTTCTGCGGCACAACACGGCTCCATCACTCAGAGCAACCACTGAAATTTGGGGTCTGCATTTTCTATCCCTAAAGGGGATAATCTGACCAGAATGCCTGATCTTCAAGCACTTTGGTTTCAGTTCCTTTTTGAAAGCCACAAGAGACTCCAAAGAACTTCCTTTGTGTGGACAGTTCCTCCATAAATGATTCTAAAATATTTACTTAAAAATAACAAATGTAACTCATTACACATTGATGTAAATGAACATGTTTCTGCTAAACTGCAATTTTAAACTAATAAAAAAAATTAATAAGCCAAGTGGTGATGTTGATCTATGCAAATCTCTGTCATGTGCAGCTAGGTTCCCAAGCTGGCAACTTCATTCATATGTTAGAAGACTGCTCTGTTTGAAGAGTGCAGAAAGAAATCTGACTCCCCACAGAAGCACAGCTAGACCAGACAGTGTTGAGTATCACCATGGTTATCCTTTGATATCATGTCAAAACTCAAACAGGAGTGTCTTCTCGAAGGTGAGCTCACTATAGAACCTGAAACCACAAGAAGGGCTTTCCCTCTCTCCCCCTCTGGACCATGGCCCTATCAGGAGGTTGACTAGATTTTGCCCTCGTGTGCTCTGTTTTTATCATTATACTCAGGCATGTGGACGACGCTGGCCTATGGTTGAGAAGACCTTTCCAGTGTGCAGCATGAAGCCCCCCTGAGCATTTGGGAGAATGGGATTGATAGTCACTAGGGTGTCAGCCTTGTCTTCGGGCATTACGAGAATTCATGCCCTGGAGTTGGAGCGGACCAGAGTGCTCTGCCATGTGTCTTTGCTCCAGAATGCTATACTTCCTGGTTGCTCCCTTAGAATAAGTAAGATGTCTGTGCTAACCTTAAGCACTCCTGTAAATGAGCGAACGAGAGGCAGGTGACTTGAATCTGAAGGGCTTAGGTTTTATATGATCATTATTTTGTCAACGCCTCTGTTTTGTTTGATGGGAAGGAGATTTAAGAGAGCAGATAACAGAGGCCCTCCAGACACCTGCTGATAGTCCCATGCTGCCAAAACTTATGACATGAGTTTGAGCCCCAAGACTCACATGGTGGAAGGAGAGAACCACCTCTTATACGTTATCTCTTGACCACAAACACGCTGTGGCAAATGTGTACACAATAAATAAATATCAAAACAATTATGATGAGGGACAGAACTGCCTCAGATAATGACAGAAGGACATGAACTCAGGTCCTTCTGACTCTTGGAAAGCAAAAGAGTGCATCATATGTCTGAGTCAATGGCAGGCTGGGCAATAACTGGACCAGTGCAGTCATGTGGAGTGTTTTCCTGTGTGTGCAGCTGGGCTCCAGCTTCCCCATTGGAGGAGGCTTTCACCGGGTTATCCATGAAAATGACAAACACATTATCCAAAAACAGTCTCAGGAATAGCCACAGAGATGCGAGAGGGCTCAAGCTGGAGTTGCATCCGCTCCACTGAAACAGGGGAAGGAAAAGTAAATGGGTCTTGGTGTTTCATGGGCGTTCCCTCTTTCTTCAAGACTGTGTTCCTGGGGAGAGACTGTTGCTTAGTGTCCCTGCGACAACAGAGCAGCTCTGCCTCACTGCCATCCCTGTGCAGGACCTCGGAGAAAGCGTCAGTGCCCTAGACGCTTGTTCTTCTCCCCATATTAAAACCAAATGCTCCAATAACCAGTGCATGGGTGCATGCCAGAGGTTTTCGGGCAGATGTCCAGGCTGAGTGCCTGGGGAAACACTTCAGAACTGTGTGCATTTTCTCAACTGCCCATGTCGTGAGCACAGCAGTAAGGAGTCCCACCTTCCAATCTGTACTCCCGTGATACATGACTACCCACTTCCTCTCCTGACCCCAGAGAACTAGGTGCGGGCTGGGATCCCCATTTCTATCAGTCCCCGGAGGCCTGAGTGTAAACTGTGATCCCCGTTCCTATCAGCCCTCAGAGGACTGAACATGGACGGAGGACGCACTCCTACAGCCCCCGTATGATCTATTTCTGCTCTCTCAGAGATACTTCCACTTCAAGAAAACACTACCTATGGGTCTTTAAACTGTCTCTGAAGGTCTGCTGTCCTGACGCTCTCTCTTTCTGTGTCTGTGTGTATATGTGAAGGTCAGAGGCCAACATTAGGTACCCTCCTTCATTACTATTCATCTTGCTTTTTGAGACAGACAAAGTCTCCCTTCCCACTGAGCCTAGAGCTCACCAATTTGATTGGTCTGACTGTCCAGCAAGCCCCAAGGACCCTTCTGTCTCCAGTTGCAAATCTCAGGTATGCACCACCATACCCAGCTTTCTCACTTGGGTTCTGAGGGAATCAAACGCAGGCTCTCGCGTTTGCATAGTGAGCACTTTACCAGCTGAGCCAGCCCTCTAGAGTAGTATGCTTTTTCCAGAAATAAAAAAAAATGTTCTGTGAGTCAGATACTATGGTAAAGGCTTTCTATCGACTCTCCCACCCCATGCTACACCAGCCTGGCCACGTGCAACCCAGAGCCAACGTCACTGTGTGACCCATACAGCTCTAAGCAACAAAGACAGGATGGAAACCCAGGCAGCCAGGTTCCCAAGCCTGCATCTCTAACCACTAGTGAACGCCCAACTGGATGTACATCAACCTACATGGGACAAAGTGATGGAGTCTTTGGTGGTTTTGTCACCTGATCCTCACAGCAGATGTATGAGCTAAGCAGAGGAGCCTCATCCCACCTTACAGCAGAAGGAAGGAGCCAGTGCAGGGGTCTCATTGGTTGACAACTGAGAGAGGCAAAAGCAGAACTCATGTCCAGTGTTCTTTTCATTATAACTGAATCACCATCAGAGAACCTCGGCAACCAGACTAGACCGAGAGTTCTAGGTAACCCTGCAAAAACCACTACTTAGAAAATATCAGTATATCATTAATTGAACAAATTAAAGATACCCCAAAGAAAAGCATCCTGAATTTAATTCAATTTCTAAAGAAAAATTATTGTAAAATTCAAATAATATATTTTTACATGCTTTTTTTCACCAAAATTATCACATTTGATTTGACAACAGACAGAATCTGGGATTTCATTGGGGTGAAGAAATAAGTGGATATAAAAAAAATAATCTCAAAGACAAAGCTTGTTCTCATAAGAAATGCTGTCATAGAAATCAAAACTCTAAAAAATTGGGGACAAAGCTCAACTCAATGGGAGAGACCACAAGGACCTGAGTTTGGTCCCCAACACTGCTGAAATAAATCTGATAGAAATTTGTAATTCACTAATTACAACCTCTGTCAATAATATATCAACTTACTTTCAAAAAGTGTCAAAGGGTCTTGATTTGGGTAAAACTATCAAAAGCCCCATAAAACACATCCTTTTACCTTCATCATTTTATAATGATCTTCAGGAGACCAAATTAACCTTACATATGAAGATAAGTTATGGTAGTGTAGACTAGGTGTCTACCCTTTTCTCTCAAATGCATGGCGTATTTAGAGAACACACACCTTTGACTTTAACAGCTATGGTCACTGGGGCAAGAAGAAAAATCGATCAGAGAAATTCAAAGTCAGAAAGCAGCTAAAGCATTCTTCCACCTCGATTATGTATATAACAAAGTATATGCTGGTAGACAAAAAGCTAGAGAAGGGGCTGTGACCCCCAACTGTCCAAGTCAGAGGAGCTGCAGCCACATGACGCAGAACTCCAGAAGATGGTTTCAGAAAAGCAGTTAGACACTGAAGTAGATTAGATGGGGAAGTGATAAACCCATCTCACGGGGGGGGGGGTTAAATAAGCAAAAGGAGTCAAACAGGAAAGGAGGGAGGGAGACTAGCAGAAAAGAAAGAGGGAACAAGAAAAGGAAGGGAGGGAAGGAAGGAGGAGAGGGAGGGAAGCAGGGAGAGAAGGAGGGAAGTAAGAAGGAGAGGGAGGAAAGGAGGGAGACATAAGCCCAGTGAGCATTCGCTCAGAATATTCAGAACAATGAAGTCAGACTATGCATGAAAGGATGCAGGGATGGGGGGAGGTAAGGAATATGCACAAAGCAGTTGTCAGTTCAGAATTACAATATGCACCACCATAGCTGAGTGTGGACCCCACGCATCCTGACACGTCACAACTGTGAGCCTCAGAAGGCCTGCCAGCTGACTCACCTTCCACGGAGAGGAAGGCCGTTCCAACCACGTCACTGTTCTGGAGGCTGCACTGCACAAGGCCCGAGTCGCTGGGCTGCACATCGTGGATGATCATCTCTGAAATGAAGCTGTCGCTCCTGTTGTAACTGGCGGAGGTGAAGCGGTCGTTGGTGATGATGGTTTCCTGGGAAGTGATACTCAGCATCACAACGTTTTTGAGAGTCCACATGATAAGCTTCCAGCCGTGGGTCATGGTGCAGTTGAAGTGAGCCTCTGAGCCCTTTAGGGCCGTTACGTTCTGAGGACCTTCTATGATCTGATAACCGGATCCAGAAGCTAGAAGTTTTTCAGGGCAGTAAAATGAATTATCTGACGTAAGTCAATGATGTCATTTAACTGTTTGCCCGCTGTCATGCTCTGAGTGTCCATGTGAAGGCTCAGCCTCTCTGCCTTATTGGTCCTGAGGCCAACGACCAGGACTAACAGTAGATCCGTGGCCAATACAAGCCTCCCACCGCACTCTCCTAGATAGGCAGCCTTAGTTTCACCACCATTCCCTAGAAGCTCTCAGTTACCAATGCCACAAAATGCAGCATTTAAGAGTTTTTGCAGATACACTTTGCCAAGGATCCTGATACGAAATCATCCTGGATGTAGGATGGACCTCAAGTTCAACCCTAGGATCTCTATAAGAGAAAGGCAGAGGAGTCTAAGACGCAGGAATGTACAGAGAGGAACTCTGTGTGAAGATGGGAACTCACTCAAGTGATGTATCACACATGGAGCAAGGAATGCCAAGGTTTGCAATAACCAGCAAGCAGAGATGGGGAACCAGATTCTCCTCCATGGCCTCCAAAGGGGACCAGTCCTGTCCACAGGACACCCGGGACTTACAGCCACAGCAGTAGAACTGGGACCAAAGTCCAGGCTTTGCCATCCTGAATCACAGACTCTTCCCTGACTCCTGTCCCTCAGGAGACCCACTGAAACAACATGCGCCCTGGTTTCTCTGCACTCCAACCCAACAGTCAGGATGGGCTACCTTGGTGTTATATAATCCCTGCGGGTCAACAAGCTAGCCCCTCTCCTCTCGCCTTGAAGGGCAAGCGTGAGGCAGTCCCTTAAGGAACTGAGCAGAGCCCTGAACATCCCCGGGCATGACAAACGGCCACACATTAGCACTTCATGATCACCCAGAATGTACCATGGGACAGAGTTTCCTTGTTCAGGAATTCACAAATTGGTGTGGGACAATTCTGTATTCTGTCAATCATGTTCTAAATAAATGCTGATTG
>JAQHUG010000362.1:19951-64329 GCA_028555095.1 Dicrostonyx torquatus
GTAATCCCAGGCAGAGCTGCACACTAGTAATCCCAGGCAGAGCTGCACACTTGTAATCCTAGGCAGAGCTGCACACTAGTAATCCCAGGCAGGACTGGAGGAACTGAAACTCAAGATCATCCTTGGCTGCATCGGGACTCCAGAGCCAGCCAGGTGGAATTGCTGAAATGGGGGACAGATGGACAACAAATGACACCAAGGGAGTTCAGAACGTTCTGCCCCCATTAGCAAAAAAAAAGAAAGAAAGAAAGAAAGAAAGAAAGAAAGAAAGAAAGAAAGAAAGAAAGAAAGAAAAGGAAGGAAGGAAGGAAGGAAGGAAGTCACGTAAGCCGCATGCCTTTTGACCCAGCATCCCTGACACCATTCTGCAAGCACATTGTACATGCAAGAATAAAGATGCTGCCGGGCGGTGGTGGCGCACACCTTTAATCCCAGCACTCGGGAGGCAGAAGCAGGCGGATCTCTGTGAGTTCGAGACCAGCCTGGTCTACAGAGTGAGTTCCAGGATAGCCAGGACTGTTTCACAGAGAAACCCTGTCTCAATAACAACAACAAATGTGTATCCCAACATTGTTATAATAGCATGAAAATGGGATCAGGAACTAATCTGACGGCAAAGCTAACAACGGACGCCTTCAAGATAAACCTCTCATGCAACAGGGACCTGCTATGAAGAGCTGCCACCCATCTTCCATTCTGCACCTCTATTGCAGTGTGCCTTCCCCTCTTCCTGACCCCAGTATGTAGGGTGTCTCCAACCTGGGCAGGCTTCTAAGGGCACTGAGATGAACTAGGAGACCTGGGGGCAGGTTCTGGGGAAGAAGATATGACACCAGGAAACTGGCTACACACAACTCAGAGAGTGTACTGAGTCCCCATTGGACAGCAAAGCAGAGGGAAGACTGAGGGCACAGAGACGCCCTAAAAACAATGGTGGGCTCCTTTTTCTCATCTCCATATTAAAGTCTTAGATAGACGACCTGTTCTAGGAAGTGTCCCGAACAGTTAAGAGCTGCAAGCTTTCTCTAGAGAGTGCTGGGTGAGGTACGGAGGGTTGAGAGTGGGGGTGTCAATATTTGCACTGTGTGCCTAGAGACTGAAGGCTTGTGAACTTGGGCAGGCATCTCAACCCCGGTTATTTTGACTGACACGTGAACACTGTGAGGAGCGTGTAGACAATGTTTACCCACTATATATATACAGAAACCACATCACTTGACACGGTGAGCCCATAAGCCACCCCTCACTCCGTTTTCCAAATGCAGAGAGAAGCTTGAGAGAGATGGCAGCAATTATACATCAGATATTGAGATGCATTGTAGATCCTGAATTTAGCTCATGCAGATCCCTTATGGGGAAGATCTGACGTTTGGACCACAGTGACAAAACTGACCATAAAATAAGCAGCTGGGATGCTGTTTTGTAAGATTGTATCTAAGGTGATCTAATTTTAACTGCCAAGCACAGGGCGGCTGGATACTATCAGTGCGGCTGAATGCTATCAGTTCTCGTGTCTCCACTGACGGTGGATTGATTTCCTTGCCCCAGCAGTTCTGATTCTCAAGCCACAAGCACTGAATGAAAACATTTGTTTCTTTGTTTGATTGATTTTTTTTGACACAGAGTTTCTCTATGTAGCCCTGGTTGTCTTGGAACTCACTCTGTAGACCAGACTGGTGGCCTGGAACTCAGAGATCTGCCTGCTTTTGCTTCCTCGTGCTAGGATTAAAGGCGTGCACCACCATGCCCGACTGAAAAGGTTTATTTTTACTTACGTGTGTACGTGAGTTTATGTGCATTACATGTGTGCAGGTGCCCACGGAAATGAAGTTAGAGGCAGTTGTGAACCACCGTATAGTAAGTGCTGGGAAGAGTTCCAAGCTCCTCTGTAGGACCACTTAGCACTACTAAGCAATGGCCTTTTCGTTTGCCTTAAAGCTTTTATATTATGTGTTTGAGTGTTTGCCTACATGGATGTAGGTGTACCATGTTTGCCCGGTGCCCTGGGAGGTCACAAGAAGCCATAAGATCCCCTGGAACTGGAGGGACAGGTGGCTGTGTGCTGCCGGAAATGGGAACTGGAAAGCAAATCTGGGTCCTGTACGAGTTAAGAGCAGCGCGTGTTCTTAGTTGCTGAGCCATCTCTCCAACCCATATTTACTCTTTCTTAGCAAGACTCCAACCTCTCGTGCCTAAAGGACGTTGCAATGTAGCCCAGCAGTCAAGCCTTAGCATGTTCAAGGCCCTAGGTCCAATCCACAGGACCACCAGAAAACAAAACTAAACAAACAAGGAAGTAAGAGTTTGTCCACACTGTTGTTTGCACAGAGAGGAGCAAGACATTTACTCCCCAAACATACGCGGCAGTGCTTGGATTTCTACTCTCTTTCCTACACATTCTTTAACCGTCCTGAGGTTATCTGCTGCAGGTCCAGGGCTGACTTCCAGAACTAGGACTCCCTTAATACACATCTTTGTGTTCTTGTGGACCGGCCCGATGTCCTGTGAGTGACCACCAGCCTCAAGTGGCTATGTGAATGTCAAGAACATAAAAGGAAATACAGTTTGAAATTCAATCCTTCAGGGTCAGGCGATCCACAGTGCCGATCCTCATGCCCAGAGCCTGCGCCAGTCTTGTCGGACAGTGGCTAAGGACTCACTTCCGTATCTAGTAGTAAACGCAGAGTAGCTGTTAATGACATGAATGAAAAGAATCAATCCTGGCGTATCCTACTCATGCCAAAGCTGTGAGTCAGAAACGCCACAAATTCTGACTCACACACAGGCTGCATTGATCTAATGGCTGCACTCCAGTCAAGTCTGTGGTATTTGTTTCTCCAAATTAATTACCTTAACTAATCCAACCGGGCGTCCAAGGTTGACTAGATGAGGTGTGTGATAGACGTATTTCAGGGAAGGGAACTTTTTCCCAGTGTGTTCATATCAGACTCTTGGCTACTTCTTAGCAGACAAAAAGAGAAGGAGAGAGTTGTATTTTTAAACTTTTTTTTGTTATTCTTAAAAAATAAGCAATTGTGTTGGTTCCAAAAAAAGAAAGTGGGAAAACTGCAACCGTAAATGTTACATCCCCCCCTGGAATCCTGAAGCGCAAACAGCAGCTGAAATGGATCCAGCCATTTATAGGATTACAATAAACACACCTTTGTACCCGCTCTACCATTTACTGCCCAGATGATCTGAACACAGACAAAAAGCTGGCTGGGAGACTGGAGGGGGCGGCTTTCTTCATGCTTGGTTCACCCACCGCTGCACGGAAGCCCCTAAATGAGCAGTCATTGCGCTCTCCAAGAAAATGTCCCTTTCCCTGCCCCCTCTGTAAACAGTTGCAAGATCTCTCCAAAGCCTTGAGTGAAGGTGGCTGGTTTAACCCACCACCACCTAAACTAAAGAACACCCCTAAGTCCCAGCATGGTTTCCCGATGTTTCTTCTTAGGGCAGAAAGCTATTACAACCAAAACAAATATTTCTCCTCCGCAAATAAGTTCACCATTACGTGGAAAGAAGTTCCTAAAAAAAAAAAAAAAAAAAAAAAAGAGACTGGATTTGCAGCTTTGTCCAAGAAAGAGGCAAAACCAGAAAGTGGATTTTCATTGGAGTCTACTTTATGGAGAGAACGCCTCCTTCGTCAAGTCTGACTTGCTTCAAAACTTACAAAGAAGGCTACTCAACGGAATTCATGTCTGAGCGAGAAAATAAAAGGGTGACCTGGAAGGACCTGGGCCACCCCAACTTCTACCACTGGAAATTGATCCAAAGAACTTTGCTGGCAGAGCCTAGCGAGTTGTGACAGAATACGAGGGCACACCCAGGTCTGCACACCGTCCCCTCCAGCCCACGTCGACGTCACCAAAATAGTGAAATAAACTAAGAAAAAGAGCAAGTTGGTTGTGTCCCCACGCGCACATTAAAAGTCCAGGGTCAGGGGTCCCATTTTTGCAACTCTTTACTAAAAACCTGGAGTTCAGTCTTCCAGGGACCTGCTTAATTTTTTCCTCTATAGCCTTGAGGAGAACAACAATCGCTTTTCGGTGTTCCCCGCCCCAACCCTGTATTCTTCTTCCACCCCTGACCCCGTAGCACCGGGGTGCACTTATAGAGGACTGGTGGGGAGCAGCGTCCCTCGCTGGTGAGGGCAGGAAGCTCAGCGTGCTCCCAGCTTCGCCGCTCTCAATCCAAACAATGGCTTCCCGCGGGGACGTGTGATCCGGGGCGGTTAGACCCCAGGGTCCTCGGAACACGCAGCCTTTCCACGCCGCACAGAGAGCGCCCAACCCCACGGACCGGTCCTCGCCGCCGCCACAGCGAACAATGCGCGCCCCGCCCCGCGCGCCTATTGGCCGGGTGGCTCTGGGGAGCGCAGCGCGGGCGACTGCGACGCGCGTGCGCGGGGCGGGGCGCGGCGGGGGCGGCGCTTTGTGTGCGACTGTGGGCCGGGGTCTGCGGGGCGCGGGCCGCGGCGGGCGGCGGCATGGAGGAGCTGAGCAGCGTGGGCGAGCAGGTCTTCGCCGCTGAGTGCATTCTGAGCAAGCGGCTCCGCAAGGTGCGTGCGTCCCCTCCCGCCCACCGCGCGCACCCGGTGCTCTGCGCGGCTCACCGCCCGTTCTTCTCTCCCCGCAGGGCAAGCTGGAGTACCTGGTCAAGTGGCGCGGCTGGTCCTCTAAGTGAGTCCCCGGTGCGCGGTCGCCTTCCCGCGTGCGCCTCCCGGCCTGGGTGGGAACGGCGCGGGGACCCTTTCCTCTCGTGTCCGGGCGGGAAGTTTTGTGACTCGGGACCCGGAGGACGCCGACCGACAGGCGATGCTCTTTGTTTACGAGCCCACGGGGAGCGGGCAAGGAGGCCTCCAGCCCCGGCTCCCTAGGGCCCGGCCCTCCTCCGCGCCGCGCGCTTCTGGCGCCCATTTGTTGCATGCGCCCCCCGCCCTGGAGCCGGCCGTGGCAGGCGCGGGACACGGCCCCCTCCCCTTGCCCAAGTTACCCCGCTGTAACCTGAGATTCCTACTGGTAGGAGTCCCCCCTTTCCCGCCCCCCTCCGCGCGCTAGCTTTCTTCTTAATGAAGGGAAGGGACCCGGCCTTCCCCGGAAAGGGCTTCTTCTGCAGCTGCCCCGCAACCTTCCTTCCTGGACCCCATCCCCTCCCAATGCCCCCCTCAAGCCCCATTTCCCTGCCCGCTCTCTCCGTGGTGTCCGCCACATTGTTCTGTCTGCTTCCCCAGCTCCCCCTCCCCTACCTGTCTTCCCTTCCCTCCCTGGCTCAGGGCCAGGCTCGGGGGATTCCCTCGGCAGCTTTGCTCTTTGTTGGGATTTGTTTTCTTCCCAGGCAGCAGACTGTTGAGTCCCCTTGTGGCCTGCTGGGACTTGGGGCTTGAGGTGGCAGTTTGCCTGTGGGTTTGAGGCCATGATGCTAACTAACTTCAAGGGCTTCTGGGACCTCAGAGGACTGCCTGGGCTTGGTGGCCCTTGCCCCCAGCAGGACTGCGGGAGCTGTCCCTGCAGCCCAGTTGGATGCTGCTTACCAGCCCCACTCTTTGCTTTTCCAGACACAACAGCTGGGAGCCAGAAGAGAACATCTTGGACCCAAGGCTGCTGCTAGCCTTCCAGAAGAAGTGAGACTATTAACAGCACTCTGGAGGAGGGGAGAGTTGGGTGGAATTGGCTGGTGACATGACATGGTGGCCTGGGGACTGTGGCATGAGGCCCCCATAAGGAGCCTGTCCCCAGGCTTACTTGAGTGGCTACATTGACAGAGCACTTTAAGGCCCCCTGCAGACAGTCGGACTTCCAAGATGAACCTTTGCGCAGGCTCCAGTTTCTCGTGGCCCTTTCTGTGGAGTAACATTCGGTCAGCGAGAATAGCAATTGGGGTTACAAGCTTGCTGTAAAAAAGTAGGCCTGACTGTCTGTCCCCACCAGGATGGGCCGTGGCGCAGGAGAGGGCCCAGAGGGGCCTGCAACCCACAGTTCAGAGAGATGCATGTGATGTTTTGCTCAAGCCGTGAAGCAGTGCAAGGCTTCTCTAGGGTCTGCTTCCGGATTATAGTTGACACTTCTGCTCTTAGGGGGGGGAGACGATGGTTAAGACAGTCGGATGGGATGGTATCGGGGAACGGGGGCGTGAGGGTCACCATCATCCCCATGCTGAGGTCCGGGAACACAGCACCATGTGGGTGGCAGCAGAGACACCTTCCCGCTGCAGAAGCTGGCTCTGTCAGTAGAGGCAGATGAATGGCTTGCTCAAAAGCTTCTCCAGCTGGGGTCAATCTAGCCAGCTTGTTCTCTGGGAGCCCAGCCTGTGTTTCTCACTGTAACAGGACATTTGGCAAAAGGGGTGGGGAGGGGATAGGTTTTGGCAGGATGAGCGAGAGCTTGCGCTTGCTGGAATTTAGAAAGGGGTAGCGATAGCGGTGTCAGTTAAATGTATAGCTCGATTCTCTGAGCCCCCAAGGGATGGCTTGGCACTTTGTAAGGGATGGCATCCTTGGGCCAGGTGTTTCTGTGCATATTCGCAGCCCCTGCTGCTGGAGAAGCTGAGGTGGGGGGGGACCACTGGAGCAGGTGGGAAGCCAGCTTGACCAATGAAACAAGAGCCTGTCTCAAAGGTGTCAAGGACCTCTTTCACATGACGTTTGGTTAGCTCCGAAACATCCAAAAGGTGCCGTCATGGGAATAGTCTCTTTTACAACATGGGACAGAAAATCAGAATGGTGCGTGTTCTGTCTCTCCCTGCATCCAGACACATCCCTCTGGTGGTTACCTTCGTGGTCAGGGAGGAACCACTGTGTCACAAAGAGGATAGATAGGCGGTGATCTGCCAGCAGGGCCTTGGAGATGCCCCCTTGAGCTTGAGGTGGAGATTAGCCTGGAGCTTTCCCTGAAGGTCTGTTCTAATATGAGATCGCTCTCCGGGACCCCGAGGAGATGGTGCTTGGCTATTTTATTTTCCATGTGTCTGTTTGCTTGGGGGAAGGGAGGCAGGCATGTACCATAGGCCTGAGTTGTTCTCAACTTTTTAAAACATTTTTAATGATCTATTTATTCTTATTTTATGTGCATCACTGTGTTGTCTTCATGTGCGTCTCTGTGAGGGTGTCAGATCCCTGGGAACTGGAGTTATAGACAGCTGTGAGCTGTCATGGATGCTGGGGATTGAACCCAGGTCTTCTGGAATAGCAGTCAGTGCTCTTATCCACTAAGCCATCTCATCTCTCCAGCCCCCTGTTGTCTCTTTTCACTGTGTGGTTTCTGGGGGAATCAAAGTCAGGTTGTCAGGCTTAGCAGCATGTGCCTTTCCCTGCCAAGCCATGTCACGGGGGTCTTTGTCACCAGGGGTCTTCTTCAGATATACCCAGTGGGATAGCCTGAAATCTGAGCTTCCATGACTTCGCAGCCTTAGCCCTGGGTTGCAGGGGTACAGACTCAGAGGCCGGGCTCATGGGGGGCTTTGCAGAGTGCTGGAAGTGTTTGAGGAATACAGGAACAGGGTGATATAAGTGAGAAGCCTTGCAAGCAAGCGTAAGCCACACTGGAGCCCTCAGCCCCTGGGCTAGCAGGTCGTACGAGGGTACATACTGGAGTGCAGTCTTCATGGGAATGGACACATCAGACCAGATAGCCCCAAAGACGGCTTTAGCTCTGTTCTCCTGTCCTCAGCTCCGTTTTAGCCAAACGCGAGTGAAATGGGTTGCCTTCAAAGATAGTAGGGACCAGCGCCTCTGAGCCAGGGTCTGGACCTGCGCTGCGGCTTTCCAATAGGAGTTTGCTGCAAAACTGATGTTAAGCTGCTGCTAACCAGAGCAGCAGGACTCCCTTGGGAGCTGAGGGTGGAGGCTGGAGCCAAGGTTTGCAAACAGGGCTTCTCAAAGCTGATTGGTGCTGTGTCTCCAGGGAACATGAGAAGGAGGTCCAGAACCGGAAGAGAGGCAAGAGGCCCAGGGGCAGGCCAAGAAAGCACACAGTCATGTCGTCTTGCAGCCGGCGCTCTAAGCTCAAGGTGAGTGGCCACGGACATCGTGCTCCTTACCCACCCTTGCCAGTCTGGGGACAGAGGTGCTTCACGGGGAGCTGTCGGGGTAGGCAGGCCTCTGCCGGTGGATGGCACCAGCAGGCAGCAGAGTGCATGCTCCTCCCATCCCGGGGCCTCCGTAGGTGCTTCCTGTCTCAGCCCAAGTCCGTTCTGTAGTCTGTCCTCCGGGATAGCAACAGCAGACTTGGTAGATACGCCCAACACCCTCTTGCTTTGGAGACGCTCCACCAGGGAAGCCAGTATGCAGTAAGTGTTCTGGTTTGTGTAGGAATTATGGACAAGCTGGGCACATCCAGGGTACCAGGCCATGCAAGGTCGACAGACCAGCGGGGAACTAGGGGCAGAAGCAGTGATGCTATTCTATGCTATGCCCGTCTCAAAACGTCCTGTCGACCCCTCCTTGCTATGATGACAGACAGATGCCTTCCACATACTTAGCATCCTCCCTCTTGCCCTCCCCCCCCCGCCCCATGACGGTTCAGAAGCGGGACAGGGCAGGGGCTTCTGTCCTTAGGCGCGAGTGTCCTTTTGTTCATTACTCAGGCTGCATTCCACAGGGCTTCGCTTCCTGTGGCCCTAGCAGAAGTGTGAGTCTACCCTGACACCACCATCTTTTCCTCCTAGCAGAAAGATGTCAGCCAGAGGGGGCCTGCTGACTGAGAAGAAATTTCTGTGGGTTGATGAAGCTGAGGGAAGGGAGTTGCTAGGCAAGCCTAGGGCCCCAGGGTTTGATGGGATCGGCCCCTGCCAGAGCTAGAAGGATGTTGGCGCCATCTCCGGGAAAACTACCGTGGGAGAGTCTGGGTCCACAGGCCACGTTAGGACCTAGGAAGCAGAAGATTAACAGCTGTTTGCCTCTAATCCTGCATACCCAAGCAGGTTCCACCTCTTTGGACAAGTGTGGTCACTCCTCCCTGCCTGCTGGGGCCTGGAGGACCCTGGTGTCTGGCTGCAGGACACCTGGTGCCACCCAGACAGATTTGAATCCCACCCATTTGTCTTTTCAGGAATCAGATGCCCCCTCCAAGTCCAAATCCAGCAGCTCTTCGTCCTCCTCCACATCGTCCTCCTCTTCCTCGGATGAAGACGAGGATGACAGCGATCTGGACTCCAAGAGGGGCCCCAGGGGCCGTGAGACCCACCCTGTGCCTCAGAAGAAAGCCCAGATCCTGGTGGCCAAGCCAGAGCTCAAAGATCCCATTCGCAAGAAACGGGGACGCAAGCCCCTGCCCCCAGAACAGAAGGCGGCTCGGAGACCCGTAAGCCTGGCCAAGGTGCTCAAGACCACCAGGAAGGACTTGGGGACCTCAGCCAGCAAGCTGCCCCCTCCACTCAGTGCTCCCGTAGCAGGCCTGGCAGCCCTGAAAGCCCACACCAAAGAGGCCTGCAGTGGCTCCAGCGCCATGGCGACCCCAGAGAACCTGGCCAGTCTCATGAAAGGCATGACCGGAAGCCCCAACCGTGGTGGCATCAGCTGGCAGAGCTCCATCGTACACTACATGAACCGCATGAGCCAGAGTCAGGCTCAGACCGCCAGCAGACTGGCGCTCAAGGCTCAAGCCGCCAACAAGTGCAGCCTCGGGCTGGACCTGAAGGTGAGGACGCAGAAAGGGGAGCTAGGGGTGAGTCCTCCGGGAAGCAAGGTCCTGAAGGCCCCTGGCAGTGGGGCTGCGGAGCAGCAGAAAGGGAACAGCTCAGGGGGCCCAGGTTCCCAGCTGGCCCCCACTCAGGAACTGAGCCTGCAGGTCCTGGACTTACAGAGCGTCAAGAATGGCGTACCTGGCGTGGGCCTGCTCTCCCGCCATGCCACAGCCGCCAAGGCCGTTCCAGCCACCAACCCAGCCACAGGGAAAGGTCCTGGGGGCAGCCCCATAGGAATAAACATGACCAGCACACCCGCAGATACCAGCAAAGGCGAAAAACTGGCCTCCAAGGCTTCAGCCCTGCCCGTCTCTTCTGTCAAGAGGGACAGTGTTAAGTGTGTTGCTGCCTCCAGTGGACAGGAGGGCCACGCGGTCGCGGGAGAAGGCCGCAAGGCGCCTGCGCTTTCTGAGATGAGCACGGGAGAGGAGAACAGTAGCTCCGACTCGGACCCTGACTCGTCCTCGCTCCCCAGCGCTGGGCAGAACCTGTCGGTATCTATCCAGACCAGCCAGGACTGGAAACCTGCCCGCAGTCTCATCGAGCATGTCTTTGTCACAGATGTCACAGCCAACCTCATAACTGTCACAGTGAAGGAATCCCCCACCAGCGTGGGGTTCTTCAACTTGAGGCCTTACTGAGACCGTTGCCCGAGTCCGACCCACCTTCCGGTCTCTGGTTTTGCTTTTGATGCCTGACCTGGGGGCCTGCTCTGCCCTGTCTTGAGACTTAGGGCTGGGAACTTGTTTCTCTGGTGATTCCTACCTCTCTGGGCCTCCACTCTACTCTGTCCTGTTGCCTCAGGAAATCTGGTTGGCCACTGGCTGCTGGAACAAAGCCTCATCGATACATACCCCTCCTTGGCCTAGTGAGACCGTCCCCTACCCAATTACTGTCAGGTGGGTCTGGGGAGAGCCTTCTGATACAAGCTTCCTCCCCAGGCCGGTGGAGGGGAAGACAGGGCCGGCCAGACCTTCTCCCAAGCCCAACAAGTGACAGGGTCTTTAGGGGGAAGTGGGGATTCTGTTCTTGGCAGATGAGATTGTGACCTCATCGTGAAAGGATTCGTTGTGAGATTGGATTCAGGGACCCTGCAGAAGTCTACAGGACCCTGCGTGACTCTTCAGAGTGGCTGTTCCTGATGCTGTCCCTGATGCAGGGTCATTCCTGACCATAGCTGTGGCCCCAAAGTCCAGCCAGGGTTTGGAAGGCCTCATCCCAGCACCCAGATGTAACTCCGTGCTACTGGGTTTGGGAACAGAGGAGTTCCCGCAGACAGGCCCAAGCCCAGTGAGAAGTGACCCCCTGTTCTGCTCTGGATCCAGACCTGCACCCCTGCTTAGGCCCACGAGAGTGCCCTCGTCTGGGCTGCAACCCAGAGGAGGCTGAAGTAAGAGTTTGGAGTCCTGGGCAGGCAAGCTTCCCCACTAGTTTGATTTCTAGGGCCAGATAAGGCACCCTAGTAGCTGCAGTGCAGGAGTGCAGGTGCGTCCCACAGGCTCGCCGCCCTGCTGCCTGGCTAGACTGGTGTCTGTTAGACTGTCAGGCAAGCGTTTTCTGTAGTTGAGTCTGGTGTAAAGCCCTGCCTATTGAGTGGGCCATTCTTGGGTACCATTTTCCCTGACAATCCTCTCCCACGTTTGGGAGCTTGTGTTTCCTTCCTAGCTGAGAAGCAATATCCCTGTGCCATGTATGTGGTGGGACAGTTTGACAGCCCACCTGGCAGGGAGGTCCTGATTCCTCTCCCTTTCCTCCAGTTCTGAGCCCCTTTCTAGATGCCTTCTCCCTGTCCCCCTTCCCAGGTAGCTGTCTTAAAAACTACCTTGTCAGATTGCTGGCCAGTGTCAGGATCTCTGTCCTGGAATATCACCTTGTGGCCATGACAATCTGGTCAGTGAGTCTGTGATGCCAAAAAGTGGGGGTGGTGTGAAACCCTTATTTCTGCTTCTGCCATTGACTGGTCAGCCGGCAGGTGTGGTCTCTTCATTCCTGTTGCCTTGAAGGGAAAAGTCCCCTTTCAGAACCAGCCCAGACAGTGGGCTGTGGTGTCTGGGACCTGCCACGCTTTCAAAGTGCCCCCCCAAGTAGTTCACCCCACACACACCAAATAAGAGATGGTCTTTGGTGACCAAACTGACCTCAACACTGTGCCTTTTGGAACAGACCCATATTCGTGGCTCCTGAAAGAGGCCCACGATATGCAGCCTCTGGATCCAGCACCAAGAGACCATGCTACTAGCAGCAAGAGCTGTCGCTGGAGAGACTCCTGGGCCAGGAAATGGGTAGCGGGGCGGGGGGGGGGGGAGTTGCTTGCTGGGCCATTGGCCTCTCCCTGTCTTCAGCCAGGGTCCTCTGCTGCCTCACCCAAGGATTGCAGCTTCTTTTGTACCACACACTGCCTTAAAGGCACCTCCATATCTTTTGGGGGTTCCATGAGCTGTTGGAGTAGCGACTGTGTATGGGGATCTAGTTTGACTGACTTTGTTCCCTGCTGCCAGGTCTCCAAGCCCCGATTAGGTGCCTTTTATTTTTACCAGATATTTCAGTCCCAAAGTTGAAATCTACAAATACCTTCCTCCCAACCACTTTACCTTCTTGTGGTGTGTTTTCCTGGTGCTTGTGACCCCAGTGGTCTCTGGTTAACAAAGCACATGTGTGTAGTGTGCCCACGTGAGAGCCTGCTGGAGAGGCACACCATACGCTCCGCATGGAGCTCTCGTGTTTATCAATAAATAAAAGTAGTTGCTTTTTAATGGGTTTTTCTATTTGCTGCTATCTTGCCCCTCGTGTGTGTGTGTGTGTGTGTGTGTGTGTGTGTGTGTGTGTGTGTAGCTGGCATGAGTCCCACATCTGACAAGATTCTAGGGGTCCCAGGTGTGTTCTGTGCCGCATTTTCATGCCAAATGGATGTTTTCATTCGGTCTTAGTCTTTTCAAGACAGGGTCTCTTCTAGCCCAGGCTGTCCTTGAACTTCTGGCTGCCCTCCTCAGTCTTCCTACTGTCAAGAATACAGGCACCTTTTTGTCGGCTTCTGTACCTAGTAGGAAAAGTGGCCAGCCTATCTTCCTTGGGAGAATTGGTTTAAAAATAATAATAATCTTTGGTACCAAAAACAATGCCCCTTCTTGGGTATACTCCAGATTCCAATCTTGGTTGGAGAGCGCTGGTCCTGAGGTTTGTCAGGAAGGAAATGTTGGACTCTGAGCCAGTGTCGGTCATCGGCTTGGTTTCTTTGAACGGTTGTTTATGTATGCCCCCTTTAAACAGGGGTTGCTCCCTTTCCTAGGGAGTGAGCAAGGAACCCTGGGAAAACTTAGGATCTGAACAGAACAGTCCAGCTGCCAAGGAAATACCTACCCCGGGAAGTCCCTCGGGATGTGGGGTGGACTGCAGCCGGGTGGTTCCCTGATAGCCATATTTACCCAGATGCAGCTCATAGTTCTCGGAGTTTCTAGTGGCACTAGCCTAGATTATAGGGGCTTTAGACCGGTGTTCATTTATTTTACCAGGGAAAGGCAGTAAATGATGTAGGAAAATTCCTGTCTTTTTGCTATTCTTAGTATTAATAAATATTTTTGTAAACTTTTGACTTGGTGTACATTGTAAGTAAACAAAACAGTCCTTCCTTTCCCCTGTCATGAGGCAAAAGGCCCATCTGGACATGCGCATAGTGGTAGCATTGGAGAAAAGAAATGGAAATGACTTAGCCAATCAGAGGTAGGAAGGAGAAAAGGGGGGAAAGGACACCCTTGCAAGGAAGGGGCACGGTTTCAAGAGCAAATACCAACGCCTGTGATTGACTACGAGGCCGCAGGCTGAAGTGTCTGGAGAAGGTTGGCCATGAAGAAGGATGCAGCCTGCATCTAATGCATAGAAACCAGGAGTGCCGCCTGGCGGTGGTGGCGCACACCTTTAATCCCAGCACTCGGGAGGCAGAGGCAGGCGGATCTCTGTGAGTTCGAGACCAACCTGGTCTACAAGAGCTAGTTCCAGGACAGGCTCCAAAGTTACACAGAAACCCTGTCTTGAAAAATAAAATAAATAAATAAACCAAGCGTACCTCACAAAGTCGTCGCCATACAAAAGTCCGGCTCCTCAGGACATCCGAGAAGCTAAGTTTGAGAAAGCTTGGTGTAATGGGAAAGATAATGCATGATGTTTGCCCACTAATAACACTACTGGTCAAAATGAATGCTACAGGCCTCTAGCCAGTACAGGGAACGGCTGTGCCGTGCTCTAAGGAAACCAACAGCCTCACCTCTACCAGTTGGGAAGACACCAGGAAGAGCAGGATGCTTTAAGCCAGGGACCACTTAAGCTCCTAACCCCAACTGAAGAGGAAGAGGAGGGGTGCTTATTACCTGCCCTTCCCTAGTCCGAGACTTGCCTTTCTCTCTTCGGCGTGAACTTATTCAGAATTTCCTCTGGCCTCCCAGAAGAATGGAGTTTTGGAAGTCTAAGGAAGATGGACCTACTTGGGATTAAGGTTCTCTGGACAGGCTACCGACAGAAACTCAGACTTTGCTGGAGAAAGGGCCATCGTGTGTGGAACCCAATTCTTGATTCTTGCAAGGGCGCCTGGCAGTTGGATTTCTCTTTTGTCGTCTTCAGTGCCTGTTTCGTTTTGGAGAAGGTGGACTAGGGCCGCTGGAGCCCTGATCTGTCCTAGGGGAACAAACTAGCAGGGCAGGAGCAGGTGCTGGCCCTTGTTGGTCAGCTGGGCTCCTTGAGAACCTATGTCTAAAAGGACAAGGTCTCCAGACCTGAGTTAGGGGTGAGGCTGGTCTTCATTGATCATTACTCATTTCTGTGCTGCTGATTTAATCAATCCACCGCTAGAATTCATGGAGGGTACCTGGGAAGACGGGTGCAGCAGGGATGCGGGCCACCGGATACCACCTTCCCGCTCTCTACCCGTAGTGGTTGAGGCTGATTCCCAAAAACACAGAGATGATGCCTGACGATGTATGGTAGGAGGAAATGAGGCTTTTCTTTGCACCTATCCAGAACCAGAGAGGGGGAGGGGTAGCACTTGGGACAGGCGCTGGGACCGTCGCCTGTAGAGGGCGCGCGCTTCCCACGAAGTTCGGGCCGGGGATTTTGAATGCTGGTGGGGAGGAGGGAGAATTTACCCGCTGTCCTAAACTGTCCCGAACTCAGTTGCACGCTCTACACCCCTGCTGCTCCGAGCAGCCCTCAGTCGACCCAGTCTCTGGCCGCGGAATGAAAGCCCAGCCCTCAGCCTATGGCTTCTCACTACTGTCAGCCAAGTTTCCATCTTTGATGGCACCGAGGCCCTTCGGGCTCCCACTCACTCCCACCCTGGGTTCCGCGGTATCCCAGCCACCTCTGATCTGTAAGACTTTTTGGTGAAACGAGGAAAGCCCGTGGATGCCCCCGCAGAGAGCTGGAGCAGGCTTGTAAACCATGGGCGTCCAGGGCACAGCACCAGGCCTCCATTAGAGCTGCGTACTGTGAGCATCAAAGAGTCTGCAGAGCCCTAAGTATTCCATTCAACCAGTGTTTGCGTAGGAGCAGCCAATGAGGACATAGGGAAATCCGCCTGAGCAAAGACAATGGGGGGGGCAGGGGTCCCCACACCCAGTCTTTGCCCTGCAGGAGAATCTGCCCAGAAAATTCGCTAAGGGAGCTCTGAGTCCAAGTTAAGGTTAGTAGGGACCAAAGATGAGGGAAATCCCTCAGGGTCAGTGCGGGTCTCCTCCCTATATTCAGGTGATGACAGTGCCCCCCCCGACTGTAGGGCTGACTGCTGAAGTCACCAGACCCAGACCCAGCCACCTCACTGCTTTCTTGACCCCCTTATGGCCATCGCCTTCCGGTGGACCCAGCAAAGAGGCTGCCCGGCCCAGAGCGCCTTGAGGTGGCCTAAGAAATAGACCTTGGACCTCTTGGCGTCTGAGACCACAGCGTCCAAAGGGCACTCGATGCTCAGTGACCCCGCTGAGGCAAATTCAGACCTCAGGCGTCGACCCAGGGCCTCCCACGCAGGTCACTGAACTTGAGAAAGGAGCTGAGAGGCCTCTGCCAACGGTCTGGCCCCCTGCTTACTGGGCCAAGGGCAAAAGATGTGACCTGGCCCACATCGGGCCTCCCCTTGGGCTCTGCAGGTTCTGACGATTGCAGTGACTTCTTCGCAAAGGAGCTACGTCTGCCCGGAATATAAAGTTTCCATGTTCACTGTGAGGTCCTCTTTGGGAATCCGGAGTGTGGGACGCGTTTGAGCCTCACGACACCACCTTGCCCCCTCCCCCTCGCAAGAAATCTGCAGCCTAGAGGACCGAGAACACCCACCACGAGCATCCCACTCTATGTTCCCCCTCGACGGCCCCTCATCCAACCTTGGGGTATCTACTGGAAAGAACTAAGGGTCTAAGAAGCCTTAGGGACTGGGGGTGGGAGCGCAGCGCGGGACTGAGGATCGGCGGGGCGGCTCCGGGTTCACTAATCACATCAGCGCGCTCTGCGCCGGCTCCAAGCAGGCAGTTGCCTAGCAATACCCGCGAATTCAATTCCTCAATCAATAGACGGAGGCTCTGCATTTCGGGGACCGCTGGCGAGGCTGTGGAGGTCTGGAGCACAAGTCCTATGAAAGCATTGGGGAGCAATGCTTGGGTCGCCGGCAGTGAGTCTGCAAGGCTCTTGGGTGTCAAGACCGCTGACATAGAAGCGGGTGTGGTGCTGGGGAGAAATCCTCCGTCAGACTGAGGTCAAGCATATCATCTCAGGGGTCCCCGAATTCTGCCTGGGTCCCAAAGAGGTACAGCCAGTAGTGAAGACAGCCTCCCAAGAGAGCTGAGAACAGTCATGACTCGCTCCCTCCGCAACCCACCTCCCCTCACACTCCCACAGAGAGTTTCCTAATTGGGAAAGGGCCTTTTGCGGGGAGGGGGGGCGGGGGGGATATTGCAACCCTACTTTAGAGTATGGGGACGAAGGAAGGTAGGGCACCAAGTGCAGAGTCTGAGAGAGGAGGCAAACGCCCTTCCTTTCCAGGAACTCTAGCCTGTTTTGGAAGGAATAAATAAATAGATAGATAGATAAAATAATGAAAACCAAGACACATGTTTATTTACAAAGTATATATTTAAACACGTAAAAAGTGATACTGGATACAGACACATTCACAACCCAAGAAGAAGATAGGTACCGGAGTTTCCCTCTTGAGCTGAGGCGGCTATCAATTCGAGATTTGTATATATCTGAAAATTCAAAAACCCAACTCGTGCTCTGCCCGTCTGCAATTTGCAGACTCAGAGTCATGTGGCCCCAACCCCTGCCCACCCCCCCCACCCCCAGGTCAGCCTCTCAAGAGCGAGCTAAGGAGACACACACAACGGCCATGGACAGATGGCAGGACGAAGGGCAGTGAGGGCAGAACCAGGAACGCTGAAGGAAGGAAGGTACTAGCGAGGAAGGAGAGGAGAGAGAGGAAGTCCTTGGCAGTCAGGTAAGGGACTCCTGTGTCCATGCGGTCACAGATGTGCCCTCCAAAGCAGGTTCACCTGAAAATAGGGTCGACATCTAGACAGACACACGGTCAAGGGCGCTTCTTTATACAAAGTCGAAAATACCAGTTTTACAAATATGAGCAGATAAAAATCCCCATTCCAGGGGTTTCTCTTTAGGCGCAATTTGATTTTTAAAAACAAATAGAATACACCGGTTTTTTTTCCTTTTTTCTCCCTCTATTTAAAGGCAAAGAAAGTCTGGCGGAAGGAGAGACTGAGACGCTGGAGATGGGGAGCCAGGAGTACGGAGGACAAGGCTGGGGTCTATCTCAGTTCCTCCCCATTACCAAGCGCCTCTAACCCAGCCCAGAGCCCCCCCTCCCCCAAGTCTGTGCTTAGTCCCACAAGCAGAGCCTCGAGCCCCTCCCTCCAAAAACCCTAGAAGTTAGATCTCCTGCTGGCCCTTTAAGGGCGGGGAGGGCGGAGAGGCCGCAAGATCCCTGCTGAAAGGGGCAACCGTAGGCTGGGGGACGGATTTGTGCTTTTGAGTCTGAGCTGCGCGTGGCGCCGTCCGGAGTGGGCCGAGACCGGGGGCGCAGAGGGCGAAGGGGCGCCTCGTCCCCAGCTGCGCCCGCTCCACCTCGCGCTCCCCTCCCCGCCCTCTCGGCGGAGTCTGAACGTCGAGTTCACGTAGCGAGCACTCTGAGAATCGAAAGGGACTATAAATTACAGCTTTTGCCTTTAAGAAAGAGGAAAGGGGGCGCGGGGGAACTAAACTTCTAATGCATTCTTGGATGGGAACCCCGCCGATCCCTTCCGCCCCGAGCCCCATCTGACCAAGTTCCTCTTAGGCTGCGACCCTGGCGCTCAGCTCGACCGGCCTGGTGCGCAGCCCGCTGCCAGCCCCGCGGGATGGCCAGGCGGCCGTTCGTCCTTCGGAGAGCAGGGCCCACCCTCACCCGAGGAACCAGGCTTGTCCAAGTCTTCCTGGGAGATGGGGCCGCCCTGTCTTCTGGCAAAGATAGAGGACACGCCAAGGAAAAGTCCACCCGAACATTTTTCTTGTAAAACAACTGTCTCGTGCTCTGGGCACTGACACGCAATCCTCCCAATTTATCCTGGCATTTCGGGAATGTAAACAAATTCGCTGGATTTCTTTTTCTCTCTGGAAAGTAAGGGAAGGAATCGAGGGAACGGGGAGATTTTTGTCCACATGACACACACACACAATCCTCGTGTGCGGCACTCACACCTCCCATAAAGTGCATCTCCTTGTGTGGTTATGGGAGAGCTGTGCCCCACCCACTCGTGACTTTTTCTACCTTCAACGACACGCGCGAAAAAGCGAAAAAGTTATTTAAGTTAATACTTTCCCCCTAATTGAGAGAGAGAGAGAGAGAGAGAGAGAGAGAGAGAGAGAGAGAGAGAGAGAGAGAAGAAAATAGAAAAAAAAAAATACTGGGCTGACCCCACCCCCTTTTTTCTGATTGGGAAGGCAACCTTTTGTTGGCCTAGCTGACCAATGGGAAGGAGAGCAAAAATCCAGCCTGGGTGCTAGGAGCCTGGCACTGGGAATCCGGCGGTGGAAGGAGGTTGGCCGGCTGAGTCCCACCACACACCCTCCAGAATCCCAGTACCCAGGCCCCCAACTTTCCTAGTGTCCTGTACCAGCTCAGTCTGTCTGCCCCTACCAAACCACAATCTCTCTCTCTTTCCTTGTTTAAATAAAAGAACTTCAAGAGTTGAAATATATATATTTAGATATTTTTCTTAAATAACATATTTACATCTAATAGAAAATAGAACTCTAGATAATTTTCCAACCAGAACTGAGGAAGGAGGAAGGAAAGGGACTCCAGGGGGACGTGTGAAGTTAAGGACAGGACCAACCAGAAGGCCACAGCCACTCAGAAATAAAAAAAAGCACTAAGCCACATTGGAGCTCACTCTCCCCTGCTCTGGTCCTGGGCTCCCCATTCCCAGAAATTCATCTTTTTTCTTTAAAGAAGCCTTGGTCCGTGTTACTCTCCTTTATGGTGACGGTCAAAAAGTTTGAGGTCACATCTGTGACAACCACCTTCTCCAGGTTAGTCAGGGAGGGGCTCCAGGACTCTTCCTCTGGGTCCCCCAAGATTCTGGCCACTGGGATCCTGGCGATGAGGGAGGGCCTTCCCCCTTGAGCCCCCATGTCCCGATACAGGCTCCCCACTGAGCCTGGGGTACCTGAACTATGTCGGACCCTGGGGCCACCAGGATCCAGGGCACCTTGGCCTTTGGCCTCCAGGAATGCAGCCCTGTGCTTAATCACCCTGGCTGGAAAGGTGTCCACAGCCAATTTGCCCGAGGCCTCTGCCGAGCTACCACTGGTCACACCATATTGTACCAGGTCTGAGTCCTGCCTTCGAGCAAGCTGGATCACGCTGTGGCCGGCTGGGAACTTTCCTGTCGCAGAAGAGGTGTCATCCAGCTTCCGGCCTTTGAGGTAGTCTCCAAGGCCATCGCTGGGCTCTCCCAATGGCCTCTGGGAAGGGTCTAGGAGCTCCTTCCGGGGCTTGGGTCCTCGCTTCTTGGAGCTGTCCCCTGGAGAGTTGGGCTTGTCATCTACCCGGCTGGCACCTCTTTCTCGATCCCTGTCCCGGTCCCGAGGTGGATCTGCTCTGCAGGCACTGGTGCTGCTCCCTGGCGGGGATAGACCTGTGTTCCGGAGGCCCTCTCGGGCCCTGGATGTAGATGCCAAGTCCTGGGGTGATCGTCCTGGGTACGGGATCCGGATGCCTCTGGCGGAATCACTTCTGAATTCATAGGTTTTGGCCTTTGCTTTGGCCTGGGCCTGCAAAGAGAAGGCAGTGAGAAGAAGGAAGCAGAGACCCTCCCTCCCTGCCACGTCCTCCAGTCTTGACATCCCAACTTCCCCCAGATGCCTGGGAAATTCTAATTGGGGTGGGGAGGTGGGCTTAATGGTTGTAGTCTGGGGGAGGGGAAAGGGGGTTTGTCTGGAAGCAGCCATTTGCAACCAAGTAGTAGTTCATTACAGGTCTACTTGGGAGAAATAAAGGTCTCCTGGTTGTAGCTAAGTCCCACCTCCTTGATGCTGCTACTGACTTGATGAGGACCCTTGGTTAGAAGACTCCCAGATCACAGACAAGCATAGGGTATGGACACCTACTGATTGTGTCACAAGCTGTCCAGGTCCCCTTTGAATGTCACACTCCACCACTGGAGACAGCCACATACCTTGAGAAGAAAGGTTTTAGGCTTGGGTCCTCGCTTTTTGGGGCCATAGAGCTCCATTTCCCGTTCCCTAAATAAAGAAAAGGGGAAAAAAGGGGGTGTGTCCTGGCGGCACCGAAGTCAGCCTATATGGGTTCCAGGGAGAAGCTGGGCTAAGGGTCTGTACCTTTCTTCAAAGGCTGCAAGCAGGCGAGCATCCAGGATATTTTCTTCGGGCTCCCATGTGCTGTACCTATAGGAAACCAGGAAGAATCTGGCATCAGTCCCTGAAGCAAGGAGAGAGATGAGAGAGAGGAGGGAGCAGAGGGCGTGTATGTGTGTGTAACTTTTCCGGCTGCCTTGGGTTGTATTCCAGTGTAAAGGGGAAAAGAGGAAGAAAAGAACCCTCGTCAATATCGTGTGGGGTTGCGACTGCATATAACCTACTTACTTCTGCGACCAGCCCTTCCATTTCACGAGGTATTCCATGCGTCCCTGTGGGTGCAAAAAGGGAAATGTATGTGTGTGTATGTGCATGGAGAGGAATGCAAGACGAGGACACAAGAAATACACGCGAAAATGCATGCACCAAATGAATGCTCCAAACACTACCGCCAAACGCACCAGCCCGCTGCAGCACCGCTGCAGAAACGCTGCACAAAGTGCATGCACCGGCATTCATTCCCCCACCCCGCCCCCCATCCATGCAATCTGTGCACCGCTGCAAGTCTAAGAAGAGCGCAGGGGCTGAGCCGCCGCCGCCGCCACGGCCGCGGCCACTGCTGGGACCTGGGGGAAGGGAGGCTGGGCTGCAGCAGGGGGAGGGAGCCCGGGCCCTGGTAAGGGAGGGCCCGCCGCGCCGCCGCCCGCTGTCCCCGTCACCTACTTTGCGAATACGCCGCTTCAGGAGGGCTTCGGCCGCGAACACCCGCTCCCCCACCGCCGAGAGCTCCATGTTGACTCGCCGCTTCCCCCCTCGGCCGCTTCCAGGAGCAGAAAAGCAGCAGCCAGCGCTCGACAGCCCATAATACTCTCCCGCTGACGTCAGTTCTCCTCCCTCTCTACTCGCCCTCCCTCCCTCCGCCCCCGCCCGGCGCTTCCTCCCGCCCCACGTGTTGCTAACGACGTTGCTAAAGCCGAGCGGCCTAGGCCGGTTCTGCAAGCGCTGATTGGACCAGCGCCCGGCCACGCCCCTCTCCCTGTCTCCCCCGCGTTGCTACGTGACCCGCGTTTCAATTGCCAAGGGGCGGAGTCTCCAGCCACTCCAGAGACCAGGGGGAGGTGGGGGGGGAGTTGCCGTCAGCGGAAATGACGCGAGGCAGGGCGGGCTGGACCGCTGTCAGTCTGCACGGCTGGCCAGGGGGGCCGCTGCCCTAGGCTCCGATCCCCGCCCCCCCTGCACTGCCGCCCGGCGGTTCCCCGGGTGCGTGGCGTATCCCCGCCGAGCCCTCCGGGCTCCACGCTTAGGTCCCAACCAGGCGCCGCCCCTCTGCAGACCCAGACCCTCCCCACCCGCCTCTGCCCCGGCCCGCGCCATCCCCCATCCCCCGCCGCTAATACAGCACAATGCACAGGTACTGGGGCGCAAAGGGCCGCGCCCGAATCCCGGAACCTACTGCGCGCTCGCGCCGAACCCACTGGTTCCCTGACCCCTCCCTTGCGGCCGCGCACCCTCGGTCTCCATGGCAACGCCCCCTCCCTCCATCGCCAGCCCCATCCCGCTAACAAATCAATGTACCGGCTCTGGGTCTCGAGTCGCACAGCGTTGCCCGCGCCCACCCTCCGGGCCCGGCGAGCCAAGCCGGCGTGGGCACTTCCCCGGGCTCAGAAACCCAAAGCAGACAAGTGCCGACTAGTGCATTACCACCTGAGCCCACCCTGGGCTGAGACCCTGCAGTAGGGGTCGCGTGCCTCCTCTTCCCACCCCCATTGTCCCCAAGTCGCAGCCACCTGCCCCTGTCCCAGCCTTCTCCTCCCGCCCACTCCACTCCTCGGCTGTGGGAGAAGCCAACCCTGAGCACGCCTGCTCCGGCCTGGGTGGATTTAGTGCACGGATGACCACCGAGGCAGAGCGTAGAGGTTGACTAGTTCGGTGGGGGCGAGCTGCTGGGGGCGCGGCGGGCCTGCTCCAGACCTGGGTGCCTAGCTAGAGCACTTCCTGTCTCGGGCTCTTCTCGACGACGTGCGCGGAGGACACCCGACAAAACACATCGGCGTCGAAGTTGAGGAGAGTAGTGGTATCTAGTGCGGCCTTGAAGAAAGGGTCCCCCACGCGAAGATGACGAGTCCCTGGTAGGGTCGCGCAGAGGTGCCTCGGTCCCTACGCACGTGCATGCACTTGCTGACCCCTCATCCTAAGCTCTCCTTCCTCCGCTTGGTAACCCCTGTTGAAGCCTGGAGGTTCAGCTGCAGCTACCCCCACACTTTAACCACCCAAGCTCCAGATCACAGAGCCCGACTCCTTGGAACACACAATTTAGTTAAATCGCGATTATCAACTTAACTGCAAGCAGTTTTCCCCCACGGCCAGGGAGGAGATAGAAGAAAAGGAGAGAAAGAAGAACGACGAAGACGGAAAACCAACGAGCCAAGAAGTCTGGTTCGAAGGGCAGGAAGCGCAGAGCGCAAAGTTGTCCTCGGGTTCAAGGCGCTGCGCACCTCACGCGCGGGTGCTGGCCTTGGGGCAAGCGCGGAGCTCGGCTCGCTGCTCGGCTCCTCCCCAGGGCTCCTCTTGCTTCAGTGTCTGGCCTCCAGTTTTTGGCCTCGCTCCCTAACAGTATAAGGTGTGCTCCAGGTGAGGAGTCCCATCTCTCATGGTTCTTAACGAAGAGCTCATCCACGAAGCCCAGATCGCCCCGGTGACCCACACCCGCCGCCTTCAAGAGGCCGCCGACGGCCGCGTCCTTAATCATAAAAAGTCATTCCCGGTAACAAATAGTTTCGTCGGCCGGTGCCAGCGATACAGCTGTTTCTGTTTAAGCTTAAATACTTTCCAACAGTTTGGGCAGTAAAAATAAAGTCGGCCTCAGCCGCCTATAAGTGTCTGGTTTCCCCGCCCAGAGAAAGCCCACCCTAGCCCTCGGCCCGGGTCGTTCTAGTCACTTCGCCTGCCCGCGCTTGGAATCCGCTGCCCGCCGCGGGCGTTTGCTGTCGGGCCACCCTAACCCTGAGCTTAGCGGGGGGGGGGGGGGCGCCGTGGCTCTACAAGCCTGCTTCAGGGCCACCTTGAAGAGGGAAGCAGGGAACTGCGTCGAGGGGGGGGGGACGGAGGTCGGGGACGGGAGAGGATCAGCTCGCCTCATCGCCTTTTCCCACTCCTGGGAAGTTTGCCCGATGAGAGGAAAGTAGTGGTTTCCCTTCAGCTTGGGTTTCAAGGAGAACGCTGTCCCCAGGTTGTACATGCCCTCCAGTGCCTTCACGGACCTCGGGTTTTCAGGAGCTGAGGCTCCTCGGTTGCTGGTTTCAGTTTCACCGAAAAATCTCCAGTTCTCTTTCACTCCTGTTGTTTCCCCCCTCCCTCCTTTCTCTCCTCCCTCCTCCTCATCTCATTCCCTAAACTGTACTTCTTTACTTAATTAACCTGAAAAGTTGACGTGAAAGAAGAAAGTCCCTGACTTGTGGCACCCCTGATGGAATAGTTCGTGATTGCTTTCTTAGCTCCATTTCTCCCTAGTCTTTATGCTTGATGGGAATTCTCCCCCAACAGCTTGCACGGTACAAAATTAGTGCTTGGGAATTGTCTGGGTTGAAAGCCTGGGGGTCCGACAGAGCCCATAACAAAGTTGGAACTGGATGCAAGAGCAAAAGAAAGGCACAGAATAATCAGAGGTGGGAGGAAACTTGGTTCCTGTCTATAGCAGAAGAGTATGGTCCTTCAGGGGAATCTTCTCGGAGGTGGTGGGATTTACTTTTGTACCGATGCAACCGTGCTTCCAACCGCAGGAGCTGGAACAGGCTGCAGAGGTGTCAAATCAGGTCTCAGGGTGGCCTCACCCCCTGGACAGTTTAGAAACAAAGGGAGAAGTGGATATCTGAGGGATGGGGTCCTGTTGGGTAAGAATGGGAAGATGCCTGTGTGTGCCAGGAGGGGGCACTAGTATATGCCCTCATTCCAACCAAGTCTGGACGGATTTGGACAGCTCAGCTGTTAGCGCCATCCTTGGAGCCAATGCAAGAAGGCTTGCTTGCCCACAGCCCACCTTTTTTTTTTTTTAATTGAAACCTCCCCTGCCCACCGATTCAATTCTCCACACCTCTTCTCTCCTCCACACAAGGCCTATTCCCTTTCAAGTTAGAAAATCGCCGCTCCCTTGTGTACCTCCCAAAACTAAACAAAAGTTTCAAAGAATGAGAACCCACTGCTGTGAATCCCACTTCTAGGCAGTTGCTGCTGCCAGGTTTGCCTGCGCAGCCTCTGCAGTAAATAAGGTAACTGCTTCCTATTACTTTAGCCCATATGGCTGCAATTTGAGTGTCTTTGGAGACAGTGAGTGTGTAGGGGCGGGGAGGGGGGAAACGCGGGGGGGGGGAGTGAAAGTGGAAATCAAATGCTCTTAGATCGCATTTTTATGAAGGACATTGTCTGCGAGTCTCTTAACAGCCCCTAGCTCCCAAGATGAACTGCCCGGGTTTTTGGTTTTTTGTTTGTTTTTTGTTTGTTGTTGTTGTTGTTTGTTTACGGAATTGCAGGCATCCGCTTGCCTGGGGACACCTGCTACCGCAACACACACTCACACCACACACACACACACACACACACACACACACACACACACCGCCCCCGGGCCTATTCCTCACCGGTTTAGGTGGCCGAATTTACCACTGCTCTTCTCCACCAAGAGCACCCGCCCTTCCATCCTCTCCCTCCCAGCCCACCGAAGTTGCCTAGACTCCTCTGGAGCCCGACTTGCACTGCAGACCTGTGACTGGAGCCACTTAGGCCTGGGTGTCTTCGCTGTCCAGCGACTCAGCCTCCCAGGAGGAAAAGCCCGAGGTTGGTGCGGTCCAAGGGAAGATGGGCGCGCCGGGTTGGGCGCTCGGATTCTGGGTCGCCGGCCAGACCAGCAAGCCCCAGCGCGTCCTGCAGCTTGAGGCTGAGGCCAGGCCTCGGCTAGTTCTTTGGGTATGTTTCAACTGCGCGGCTTGGCGGGCGTCGGATCTGCTCAGTCTTGGCCACGC
Source organism: Dicrostonyx torquatus (assembly GCA_028555095.1). Taxonomy (NCBI): domain Eukaryota; kingdom Metazoa; phylum Chordata; class Mammalia; order Rodentia; family Cricetidae; genus Dicrostonyx; species Dicrostonyx torquatus. The sequence continues at coordinate 45,490 of JAQHUG010000362.1, forward strand.
GCACGCGGGCGGATTTGGAGCTGTGAAGTGAGCGAGAGCGGTTCCGAGGCGTGGCCATGTCGATCATGGCCTCTGCAGGGCCCATGGCCCGTGGCTGACCTCCTGCAGACCTGGAGCGGAGCTGGATCTGCCCGCAGCGTCCACTCCTGCCTCGCTGTCCCACAGCCAGGGCTGTGCGCCTGCTGAGTGGATTGCCGCCTGCCGCCAGAAAGTGGTAGCGACTACCCGATGCTCTAGACAGAGGTCCGGAGGCCTAGTCTGTGCAGGCTGACTGGAATTTCTGGAGGAAGCTCGTTCTTAGTTCCCAGGGCAAATCTTGCCTTTTTGTTTGTTTTTTGTTTTGTTTTTTTCTGTTCTACAATCTCTCTTCACTCCTAGGGACGAAGAATGGGCGGTGCTGATCAAGAAGGGTTGACCACCGACAGACGGGGCCTCCACACATCAAAAACCACATAACCTTTCACACACACACACACACACACACACACACACACACGCACTCACGCACGCACGCACGGACACACGGACATAGAGACATCCAGACACACACATACCCTTTCCAGGGGAGAAAGCTCCGCAAATTAACCCCATCTACTGAACAGTTGCTATGGCCCTAGCCCTTGCCCCAGCCACTCAGGGAATCCAGGGAACTCAACTCTCCAGTCCCTACCTATAGGTAATACCGAGGCATGCTCAGGGCCAAGACACATAGCACAATGGTGCTGCTTGGGAACTCCTAAGATGGGTAGCTCATACCCGGTCCACAGGAGAGTCTTGGAACTCTTGGGACATTGTAATTCCCCCTAGGCTTAAGGAAAGAATTGGAGATAGGAAAGGGCTTGAGGTCAGGTCCTGGGTTGGTCACACAAACCCCTTAGCAGAGCCCTCAGCCATAAGGTGAGAGGTTCTAGAAGCCAGCCCATCAAGCTGGAGGCTGGATGCGGTTAGAAATCTTCAGAGCTGCAACTACTGTGGGCTCTGAGGCCAGTCTACTCTGCTAGCTGTATGCCTGTGTAGGCAAATTATTTGATCTGTTTCGGCTTCTAACAGTTATTTCTGGAGACAGAGCTCTATATTTGTAGTCTGTAATCAAATTTGTGATCCTCCTGCCTCAGCCTCCCAAATACAGAGATTACAGGTGTGTACCACTATGTACAGGCTCTCACTAAGTTTTTTTTTTTTTGGTTTGGTTTTCAGTTTTTTGAGATGGGTAGGGGGGTCTCCCTAGCTGTTCTGAAACTCGCTGAGTAGGCTGTCCTCGAACTCACCGAGATCTGCCTGCTTCTGTCTCCAAAGTGCTGACATTAAAGATATGCCGCATCAACATGCCCCGGCCTTCACCAAGGTTTTAAAAAACGATGCTAGCATGCTCCAGGGTGCACAGGATGGTTGGTTACATGGGATGTAAAGGCAGGATCACACTGTCGGACGCAGGGAAACACACGGAGACATGTTTATCTGTGTGAGGACTGCAGGTGGTTGGTAGCTAGTTGCCAATGAGGGGAAGGTGGCTATCCAGAAGAAAAACTGGCGCTTCTCCTTCGAGTGCCTGCCCAGCGCGCGCCTGGGATTGGCGGCGAGAGCACGCGCACAGCGGCTAATCCAACACGCATGCGCAACGTGGGGCGGACCCTCTTTCTCCCCCCCCCCCAGTCTTTTGCCGGGAAAGCAGCCTAGCTGGCGCTGGTTGCGAAAGCCGTCCCTTGAAAGTCGGAGGCTCCCTAGGCGTACTAGGAGAGGCGGCTCAGCGGCGGGCCGGAGAAGGAGTGGCCGCACACCACCCACGTGCTAGGAAGGGCGTCTGTGCTTGATTCCGGGCCCTCTGTTCCCACCGCCTAGGCACAGGGGCTTAGACGGGACGCTGTAGAGCCAATTCCAAAGCGGGACGGCGAGGCGAGGAGGGGGTAAGGCGGTGAAGCGAGACGACAAAGCAATTTGTAGCAAATGATTTGGATTTAGAGCTTCAGAGTCCCGTCTAGGATCAGAAATGTATCCGAAGCCACCTGTGACGTGGACTCTTAGGCTGTCCCGACCACCTAACCCTTTGACAACAAGCAGCCTGTGACTCGAGGAGCCCCAAATGTAGAATGACCTCGATTCTGTGTGCAGAGTCAGCCTTCACTCTGGTATGACCCGGTGCCCATTAGGAAGATAGGGAACTCCCTCCATGCCCTGGGAAAACAGTTGGAAACCTGGCGAGGGATGGTGGCACCAGAACTTTAGCGCAGTCAAGATGTCTGGCCCCCTGTTCCTCCTCAAGCCGTATTGGCCTGAGTGACACTTCAGCCACCAACTATGCTGGACTGTGCAGTACAAATACCACCCCACCCCACCATCACCACCACCAACTCCCAGTTGCCACACACAGGCTCTGGGTAGTCCCAAAAGAGCTCCAGAGACAGCTGAGGCGGTCTGCTGCGTCAGATTTTCTCTCTTCCTATCCCGCCCCCAAGCGGAAGGAATCGAAGTGACTTTTTCCAGAGACGGCGGAGACCTGTTCCAGACAAGTGCCACTGCCTCCAGAGGTGGTTTGCACAGAAAGCCGAAGTCCAATGTCCTGTTTTAGAGATCAGAAAAACCGAGGTGCTGGAACTGCCATTCGGAGAAGCACAAGTAGTCGGTAAGAGGCTGAGCTTTCCCAAGGTCACGCCGCACAGTGAGCCGGTGGCCTCCTGCCGGCGGCGGCGGCGGAGGCAAAGCTGGGCTGGCGCTGCTAGAGTCCACGGAGAAAATGCAACGCTTTCCTAGAGGGCTTCACAAAACCTCAGCATCCCACACTCTTCGGCATCATTCCCTGCGCCCACGAACAGGGTTTCCGGTAGAACGGCCACACACCTTGTCCTCGAAGGAGGAAGCACTTGCGGGCGTCGAGGCCAGCGCTCTACTTCCCGGAGCAGCCTAGACAGTTCCAGATCTACCAGAACTCACTGGGCCAGCGAAGGCTTCATTTCCACCTTCCCCGACCGCTCCGGGTGACTCGGTCCTCTGAGAGAGACCCAGGAAACCCTTCGGGTCAAGAAGCCCTGAACCCAGCCGCCCATCGCCTGGCTTCTTCTCTGGGCGAAGGAAGCCTGCGCCTGCCCCGCGCGAATGCAGGCACACACATACACACCCTCCCTACTCTAGTAAATCAGATTCAGGGAACATAGTACCCGTATTTACGCTCTCTGCCTCCTCCCTTGACATTTTGCACTCCCAAAGTTGGGGCAGAAGTAATTATGCAAACATCTGGGACTGTCCTGCGCGCCTACCCGAGCCGCTTTCATTCACTCGGGGAGCCCAACTCCCTGATTTGCATATTAATGGCTTATCTGAAATAACACACCAATCAGGCAAATTAATTTTTTTCTTCGACTCCTCCGTGAGACTCTGGAAACAAGCTTAGGGCTAGAGAAGCTGGTTTTGTTGAGGGTGCCCGGTCCTTAGGACTGGAAAGAGAGGAAGTTTAGAAGCAAGGTTCACTGTGAGTTTCTGTGTTTTTCAAGTTTCAGCCTTTCAAAGCTCAGCTACTCCGTCGACAAACGGTGAAGGGCGCAGCCACTGTAAGAGTAGCCATGACCCCCTGTCCATTGCCCTTTCTACGGTGGAAGTTTCTAATCGTGGTGTGGTTCTAAGACAGGATCAGTGTGTTTTGTGGATGGGTAGGGGTGTTCCAATTAGACACTGAGTGTCAAAGGGGCCTGGTGGAAAGGGATGGACTCAAAGATGAGGGAGGTGTCTAGGGACTAAGGCGAGGTGCCCTGTCTGCAACCTCCCCAGCTCAGTTTCCCACTCTTTGAACAGTTGGGTCAGAGCAGCCCTTGCTCGGAGGATAGCTACCTCTTTCACTGTGGCAACAGAAGTCATTGGATTCAAAGCAGAGTAGACAGGGGTGTGTGGGCGGTGATGGGGGCATTATGGGAAGCAACATCTTTTACACATTAAGAACCTTCTTGATCTTTCTAAATATGAAGAGGAGTGGGAGGGGAAAATCCGCAAATAAATAAGGTAAATGAATTCGGACCAGAATTGTAATCCAGGGCCACTTGGGCAAGTCTATTCTCCAAGGGTTGCTTCTTCTCCTTACTCCTCCTTCTCTTTCATCTTCCTCCTCCTCCTTTTTCTTCTGCAGAACTCGTGTCTCTCCCCCCCCCACAGCCACTATAGTCCCCTCTTCCCCTTGGCAGTAAATACTAGGAAGGGTAAAAGAGCGGGAGGGTCATTGTGCCTCCCTGAACCCCTACTTCTACTGAGAAGATGGAAGTGTTGTGTTTAATGACGGGAATGCCCACAACTCAGGCTTGCAACAAGAAATCAGAGTTAATTCTTAAGTTCCTCTAAGATCAGTGTCGCAGGAAGATGCCAAGGAAGTCTTTGTCGGGGTGGGGGAACACACTGCAGGATGAGGTGGGAGGCGCAGGAGAGAACTGGGCAGAGGACACGGGGAAGATGGGTTTTCTGAGTGGTTGGGGGAGCAAGGAAGGAAGGGGGCTGCAGAGCTGGCTTGGAACTCTTTCCTACCTCTTGATGTTTGCCTGTTTGGTGCAGCCTTACCTTGTAGAAAGGGAAGTGGGAGAGGGAGGGAGGGAGGGAGGGAGGGAGGGAGAGAGAGAGAGAGAGAGAGAGAGAGAGAGAGAGAGAGAGAGAGAGAGAGCTCACTAAAGCACATTACCACGGTTTCCGAAGAAGAATGGTATTCTCGGAGAAGGGTACCCTGGAATACTGAAGCAAAAACTCCAAGCCACCCCCAAGTCTTGACCTACCCAGAAAAATGCTGGCTGAGTTGGAACTCAGCCCCTCAATCGCAGGCAGGAGCAGAGGGGCAGACAGAGGAGTTCTGCAGGTGTCTGTTCTCCCACACCAGAAACTTCTCACGTCTGCCGGACACCAGCACATAACCTAGTTCACTTAGCTGAATGTTCCTGGAGCCTCCAGGGCTGTCCTCCCCATCTCCATCCCAAGCTGAGCCCAGGGGTTGACCCCGTCCTTATATGTGGATAAAACCTAACCTAGGAACAGAACAAGTGTTTCATTTGCCCCAGAACAGGAGCCAACTGAATTCAGCCCAAGGAAAAGGAAGAATACCCATGGGGAGGGAGACCACAGGCTGATCTCAGGGCAGGGCTGGGAGCTAGAGGGCTTCTGTATCAGCCCTCACTGCAGCTTCCCAAGAAGGCAAAGGGGTAGGTAGGCAGGCTTCCTCTTCAGCAGTTGAGCACCACTGCACCACTCAGTACAAATCCCCGAGTCTTGCAGGAGAAAAGTTTGTGCTCAACTTTGCTCAAGTTTGGTCAGCAGTAATAATGCCCAGGAGAAACGGAAAAGGTGAACACAGGTTGATAGACACTGGCTCTGACTGGGCTTTCAGACTGCCCTCTCTTGGGAGGGAAGGGCATTCAGAAACCATGGGGAGCTCACAGAGATCCCAGGACAAAGGATGATTAGGTTTGGGGAGAGAAGTGAAAGATACCAAAATGTGTGTGTGTGTGTGTGTGTGTGTGTGTGTGTTGTGGGGCAGTGGCAGCAAGACAAAGCCACTTTCTCTACTCTTTTAAGAGCTCTCGGAATTAACCTGAGTGCTCTCCTCCGCCCTTCCCCCCCCCCCCCTGCCCCTCTGCAGATTAGTGGCTCCTCCTAATTGTAGGGTTCTAAGTTCAGCAAAATCCAGGAAGAACCAGAACGGTAGTAGTACTAGAACCACCAGGTCAAGTTCTTTTCCACTCTGCTGCTGGGATGGGCATCCTCCTTGGGTCTGCAGGAGACTCAGGGCCCTTCACACCCACCTTTAAGTTCCTACACTGAGCAAAAGGGGCTCAGGCTCAGCTACCCTAGAACAGCACAGTGCCTCTTCCATCTCAGACACTCCTTTCGTTGGAAGGAAGCTCCTGGAGTTACCACAGCAGCCCCGAAGATGCTCTAGAAAACTCACGCGGGAATGTGGGGACCGTGGCAGGAGTCAACCAAGGAGAGGGAGGGCACAGGTAGGACAGATGGAAATTATGGAAGAGTGGGGCAGTGGCCTGGCCGAAGCTGATACCCATCACCACCTTAGCCGGGAGATCATCTAGGGAGTGCCGAGTGCCAGTGACCACAGGTTTTTTTATTCCCCCAAACGTGGCATACAGCCTGGTAATAAGAGGGTGTGCCAGAGTGGGTGTCTATAGCTCTCATCCCTTGAATGAGGGCAGTTCTGTGATGCATGCTGAACTCGGCTTTTATTCCTCCTTCCGCCCTTTGATGGGCGCTTGTTAACCGTGTTAAAAAGCAGAGGAGATGCAGAGAGTCAAATAACTCACTGGTGGACACATTAAGCTGAGGGACAGGCTTGGCCAAGAAGTGAAAGGGCTGAAATGGAAGTGTCAAGGTGGCTCTGTCTGGTATGGATCAATCTAATGACCAGCAGCCTCCCCATGGCTGCAGAGAATGACTGGCTGAGATCAATTGTGGAAGCCTCCTTCAGTCCCTAAGCTGGGGTTCAGGCCAGCCAACATGCCACATTGACCCAGCCTGCACATCTCAGGCTCGCTGTGTCCCTGGCTTGCTAAGTTGCTCCGGACATACCATCTTGTCGTGATCTCAGTTTCTCCCTCGGAAATGAGCATTTTGGAGCAATGAGTATTGGAGCAGCTCGGTCTCCATGTGCATCAGGGGGAGCATGCAGATAGGGATAGGCGTATGGGCGCTCCAGAGAATTCTTGCCGGTGGTTGACTGCTGACCACAGAAGCACACAGAGCAGCTTGCAGAAACCTGAAACACGGGGACTCCTAGTGGGAGCAACGTATTCCTGTCCCAGTTGTACCAGGTACAGGTACTTTTCTCCAGTGATGCCTAGCAGGGAGCTACCTACCAAACACCCAGCTAGAGGGTGCAGGAGGAAGAGTCCAGCAGGAGGTCCAAGTGGCCAGATCACCTGCTGTGTCCAAAAGAACAACTCAGAGAGGCCCATCCTCACCCCAGCTCTACAGGACTACTGGTGGCTAGCTGCAAGTAAAACTAATTCCAGGTGTATGCTATAGGTGGCATCATTGCTACTGGAAATGGCCTCTGTGGAGGATGAGATCTCTGAGGCATCTCCAGGCACTGGGGATCCTTGGGTAGGTAGACGCGGCCTCAGGCAAAGCGACAGAGAGAGGGAATGTGCAGGGCTTCTGGAATATCTATCTGGGGACCACATCCTCAGGACCACTGGTCTCCTGCAGTGGCTTCTCTGGGGCCACCAGCCAGCGGGGACTGGAGAGCTGGGAGAGTCCAGGAGTGTCTGCTGTCAACAGTGGGAGGAGAAAGCCCTCAGCCGGCACTAAAAGGGGGTGCTTAGTGAGCTACCTTAGATCTTTAACAGCACTTAACACTTTCAGGTTTGCGCGGGCTGGGTGGGAGAAGCGGGCCCAGCTCGAAGTCCTTCTGCTTAACCATAGTCAGACCTTGGACATCCTGGTTCCCGACCATTCTCACTGTCCATACCCTCCCTTCAGATTCCTTCCAGTTAGAGCAGGCAGAAGTTCTCCCTGCTGGAGCATTGATGTCACCAAGCAAAGCAGGCTCAGACGATGATTAGGGTGTGAACGGGATCCACCTGGGCCAACTGCCCAGCACCATTCCTGTTCAGGTGGCCCTACTCCCTGAACTAGGTTCAGTGGAGCCTGGCTCCCTGCAGCTCGCTGTCACCCTGTCACCGGGAAGTAGAGCCGCCAGAGCAACAGGGAAGGGAGGTGTGATGACCACACCTCTTACTTCTTCCTTAGGCGGCCTGACAGGCTGCAGGCCTTCCCTACCTCTCCGGCACTGGGCCCTTGGCTCAGTTTCTGGCCTCCTCATAGTGGCAGCCACAAGCAGCCCTTGCTGTTGCGCCTGGGCCATGGCTATCAGACAGGCCTGGAGCCAAGGGACTGGAAAGGTGGGGTGCTGGGACTCATGACAGAGGGACAAGCCAAATCCCAGGAGACAGCTGAAGGGACCCTGAACCCCCAAACCCAGAATTAGCCCTCCCCTCTCCAGGCGTTTGGCTAGGTTTCTGGGACTCGACTCCCACCTCCCACCCCGCACGCGCCTTTCCTTAAGCCCAACACAGATTCGCTCCCTCCCCCCCTTTTTTTTAAACAAAAGCAATTAGATTTCAATCGTGATTCATTTGCATTTGCACCTCAGAAACCCGGTGGGGGAGGGAAGGCAGGCGGGGAGGGGGGGAACCGCACCACAGCTGGCCGATCTGCCACCGGGCCGGCCACATCTGGCCAAGTGCAGTGGCCACTGCGGGCCTCCTGCCGCCAGCTCCCGGAGCCTGCGCACCGCAGCCGCTCGGCGGCGCCCTCATCGATCGCCGGGCCCGGAGCGGAGAACAAGGTATAGCCTGTATTTAGGTTCCTGCCCTTATATGGCGATGTGCACGAGCGCCAGCAGAGCGGCCGCACCATATAAGGACACGCGGCAGGCGCCAGGCTGAGCTGGTGCGCGCTCATTGGCCGGCGCGTCTCTCGGCAACCGGGCTCTCACGAGTGGAAAGGAGCCAGCCGCCCCCGCCCGCTCCCCGCCCCCTCCCATTCTTTCTCCTTTGGCATCCCGGCTTCTCGCCTCGGCACCCCTTTTCCTTGCCTAGCCCCCATTTTTGCTCGAATCTTCTTCCCAATTTTTCTTCCCCCGATTCTCCCCTCCCCCTCGCCCTCGTTGTCACTCCTCCTCCGGTGTCCATTCGGCGTGTCTTCGCTCCCCCCACCCCGCTTTTGCTCACATCCCCAACCCACGAACCTCCCTCACCAAACCCAGAGAGCAACGGGGATGGGCGGGAAGCCCCGGATGCGGGAGGGGAGCTGGCGTGTGCGTGTGCGTGTGCGTGTGTGTGTGTGTCGCTGCCGCAGTAGCTACTGCAGCATCAGGTCCACGCATGCACACACGTACCGCGCTCTGGGAACAGTCCGAGAGCCCCCCCTCCGCTTCGCTGCCCCCCATCCGTTAATCAGAGCAATTAGCTTCGGAAGAAAAACGCTTGCGGGGCTAGGGGTGTGTAAACCCACAACAGCAGTGGGTACCACCAAATTAGCATCTCCCAGGGCATCCCTTCGGGCTGGATTTCTGAATACAATCATGATAATGATAAATCGATGTCTCATTTAAAGGTTACTTTAAAAAAACCTGCCAATTGTTGGGAGGAAAAAGAAACCCAGCGGATGTAGGTAAAATGGACTAGAAGAGGGACTCTTGGTTTTGCGGGGAGAATGCAATGGAGCAATGATTGTGGGAGAATTGAAGGTCAGGTGCCCAGCGCTGGGCCCACTGTGGGATGGGAACTGGCAGAAGGTGTCGCTATGTAGCTAATCCTCTAGGGACGAGACTCCCAATCACCTCAAACTCAGGCAGAAAAGGGACCTCGGTCTAAGGGCGCTTCGCCCCCTCCCCCATCCGCTCGGGAGCGCGCACGCGCACGCGCGTACAGGTGTCCGGTTGACCCCTCCAGGGCAATCGCTAACGTACTCGCGGGGAGGGAGGGGTCTGTTTTAAGCATGCCTAGGTGCTGGAACTACCCTTCGGGATCCCACTTTTGTCCTGGGAAGAGGAAGGAGGGACCCAAAGGTGACAGCTAAGACAATGGGTGCCCTAGAGCCCTGGGGACTTTGCCTATGACCGAGCTCGATTCTAGGGATGCCCCCTACTGGACAGCCTGCTCTAAAAAGAGCAAGCAGGTAGGGTCCGCTGCGGGAAAGATGGGCAGCGAGGACAGGGAAAGATGACCTGCCCGACCTCTTGGTTTGGGACTACCTCCCCATCTCCCCCTTCCTCCCATCCCATCTCAAATCTTTCAGCCTAGTCGCTCCGGAGGGAAGCTGGTGACGGAAGTGGGGACAGTCAGAGAACACAGGTGCGAAGTTGGGGAGGGCGTTGCCCACTGGATCGACTAAGCTTCGGCCCTCTGCGGCCGCCTCTCTGGGTTCTGCAGAAGGAATTAGTGCTCCGGCCCCATCAGCTTCGGTGCCACCTCTGTCCCCTCCCGACCTTGTAGGTGATTTGCCATGGAGAGGCTGAGGGTGCTCTTAGGGCAGAAGGTTTGTTCAGGTCTGAGCCCAGCTTCAGACCGCTGCCATTGATGAAAGAGGTCTTCGAGCCCCGGAAACCTGGGCTGTATCTTGAGTACCCCCACCCCACCCCGGGCGCACACAACCCACCACGCCCTACACCTGCCGAAGCCCATTTAGCGAAAACCTTTACATTAAATCCCCCAACCCACGTTGCTGTGTATGTGGACACTACGCCCAGGTGTGTGGGTGGGTGGGGGGGTGTTGTGTGCGGAGAACCAGATCTCCAACTTCTCCCTGATCAAGGACGCGTTTTCTTAAGCACGCTTCTTCTCATTGCTGAAACCCCAGCTGCAAAGCCGCTACCAAGGAATCTAGAACCGCCTGTTCCTATAACCTGTTGGCTCCTGTTCACTGGCCATTGCTCTCTTATTCCTGGACTTTTAATTTCTCAGTCGCTGCTTGGTGAAATCGACAGATGTGGAGAACGCGGCTGGCGGGAGGGGTAACAGGAGAAACTTACAGATAGAAGAAAAAAAATCAAATTCACACACCTCTCCCATGTCATTGTGGCCCAGCCCGCTGGGAGCCTGGATATTTTTCAGAGTTGGGGGACCAGGGGGCTACAGATCTGCGGAGCTAGGTCAAGGGGTCCGAACTCTGTAGCCCGACCCCACCCACCGAGCCTCGATTCACACTTTTCGTTTATTTCTCAGAGACCTCAGTCTTGTAGCGCCAGGGGCAATTTTCTCCCCTTCCCTGGTGAGCCTTCGACCCTGTCCAGAAATCATGCCCCTAGCCGGGACGTCCAGCTCGCCCTAAGCGCCCCTCCCCGAGATTTGGACTCCCCTTGACGCAAGGAAAAGGGTATTTGAGCCTGGCGGCCAGGCAGAGGTGGTGTGGTCAAAGGCACCTCCTCGGGGCTGGTGGCTCCCTGCGGTGCTCAGGCGGCGGGGGTCCGGTGCGGCCGCCCGCGGTGAGCGTGGTGGGCGCTGGGCACCTGCTGAGCTGCCGCCGCCGCTGCGGTTCATGGCGCCCCGGGATCCACCCGGATCTTGTCGGCTCAGTTCCGGGCTTGGGTCGTTCTGTACACACGCAGCTTTATAGATTTTTTTTATTTCTATTTTTTTCCCCCTTCGGGCAGCATTTAAGCTGGCCAGACCTTTCCAACGCCAGGGGCGCGCAAAGGGTCTGGAGGATGGGGGTGGGGGAAGTAAGCGCTATCTACATGGGTGGGGTCCAAGCGGTCACTCAGGTCCAACGCCCCATTAACATTTCCCCCACCCGGGCACCGCGACCTCACGAGGACACTGGACACGTTGGTGGGGGTGGGGACGCAGAAAGTGCCCTTCCCGTACCGTCTCCCGTCCACCCCCACTCCCCCCCAACCCGGTAAGCCCTTGCCGGCAGGTAGCCGCTCTCCCCCCTCCATCTCGTCCCCACGCCCCGGAATCCGCAAGGGTCTGGGCTTCAGAAGAGTCTCCTAAAGGGGGCGGGGAGCAGGGTGCAGGACTGCTGCGCGCCCCCCGCCCGGGGCAGCGTGGCGACTGGCGCCGCTTTGGCAGCCATTTTCTGCAGCTGCCTGGGTCGGGGCTGATCGCAGCGAAGCGCGCGCAGGCGGCGGCCGGCAGGCGCTGGGTCCCGGGCAGGGGGGCAGCCGGGACGCCAGGAGACCCCGGGACTGGTGCTCGCCCCCGCCGTGGCGCGGGTGGAGCGGGCTGCTGCGCGTGCAGAGCGCCTGCGATCCCACCCTTTCCCCGCCATCTTGTACCCCGGCTGGCGCCTTCCCAAAGACGAGCTGCGCAGACAAAGCCGCGGCGGGCCGGCGGGGGCCCCTGCAGCCCACCCAGGCTAACCGGGCGGGCCCGGTGACCCTGGGGCCAACACACTGCCCTACCCCTCCCTCTCCTGCGGCCGGCGCCCCGGGTCAAGGGAGGCTCCGCGTGCTGCAACCACAACCTCCAAGGATGGAGGGACCGTCTCCCTCCCTCGCCTCCCCCCGCGCCCCGCCACACCAGCTGGCCATGCTAGACCCGCAACCTCAGCCCCCAGCCTACTGGGGTTGCGGGGAGGGGGGGGAAGGTCCTACAGCGGACGGAAATGAGGACTTGTCACTCTGGAAGCTCCGGGTCCTTCGCTTTCTGATAGGGTTTAGTGGATCACCAGTCCTAAGGTCCCTACAACCCGTTGTAGTGACAAACTCGGGTACTCGGGTTGATTTCTCCACACACACACACACACACACACACACACACACACACACACACACATCTAGAAACCACAAAGAAGATAGCAGCAAGGGAGGCTTTCAAGACAGCTCTCAGCCCTGCTTCTCAGCCCCTGCAGACCTCAAACTCGGTACTCCATTTTCTGGGATAGCAGTGTTACCGCCTCAGTCCCTTAGCCTGCTCAGTCTTTTCTCTCGACGCTCCTGCACTGGGACGCCAGACCCAGGACCCGTGGGTGGGTCAAGGGAGTTAGCGACCCCTTTCTCCTTCCAGAAACACTCACGGCGTTGGCACTTGCCAGTCTTATGGGTCAAATGCTATGCTACTTCTGAACCGAGAATTTGCTCCTTAAGACTCCATTTTCCTGTCTGCAAGTCTCTAGAGCCTGGCAATGAGATGGGAGCGCGGGACGTTCCTAGCCCCTCGCTGGATTTCTTCCAACGAGGAATACTGGTGGGCATGGGCACCGTCTCTGGGCATCGTCCTCCCTCCTCCACTGACCCTCTGGAGTTCCCATCCCCCAGGCTCCCAGGAGTATTTACTACCAGGGACAGTGATAGATGAAGAAACTGAGGCTGAACGACGGGTGTGCACATGGCTAGGGTGAGGTCTTCCTGCAGGTTAGGACAGAACTGACTCTCCCACCGAACCCCCAACCCCAAGATCAAAAGGCCCAGTCTCCGGGGTACTCCCCAGAACGCTTGTCCATGATCGCTGAGCTGGTGGGGGCTGGGCACAGCAGCGGGTGTGGGGAGCGGCCAATCTACTGACCCACACTTGAAAGCTGTTTCCCTATCTCCATGCCTGCCCTTCTCCTCACCCTAAGGGGTCGGAAACAAAGCACCCCAGGGTGGCCTGTCTGTAAGCCACCCTCAGGGTTCAGTCCTTCCCACCAACGCCTGCCAGCCCGCGTGGATCCCGATCCTGGCCCGGAAACCAGTCTGACCGCTTCGCCTATTTCCCAAGCCTCGGTGGAGGGTGGGGTGAGCCCGGCTCGGCTTTGCCCGGGCTGCCCTGCACTGAATGGGTTTGCCCAGAAGGCTGGCGTCAAAGCGACGCGCCCGCCCGCGCCGCTGGGAGCCTAGGGCCGCTCCCCCATCACGGAAAACAACCATTTTCCGCTCCACTCCCGACCTGACAGCCAGCGCCAAGCGATTCCTTGCCCAATGTCCTGTGCTCACCTGCGGAAACGCAAGCTGCCCCAGCCGTACTTACAGTCGGCATGGGCCACTGAGCTGAGTCGGGAGCAGAGTGGCCCGTCATTACAAGGTGACCAGACCCGCTGGGGAGGCTGTGTGGGCCCAGAGTGCCTCAATGAGTCCCGAGCCGCGGAATCTGAACGGTCTCAAGGGGAGGACTACCGGGTAGAGAGATGGAAAATAACCGGTCATTGGCGCATGAGTTGAGTGGGAAGTTGGGCATGTGGCCTCGCAGTCCACTTGTGTATGTGTTTTGATGACCCATGGGCGATGCTGCGGGTCGTTACAAGAAAGCAACTGAGCCTCCAAGAAGTCCATCAGGAGGCCCCTGTCCACATGAATCCCCTAGAGGCCAAGCTGCCCGGGTCGCACCCACTATGTGGTCACCGCCTTCACTTCACAGGTCACATGCTAAGTCCCTAAAGATTCCAGATGGTGCATGAAGGGGGTGGGGGTGGGGAGTAGAGCGGCAACATGCGGGTGTGAGTCCTGGCGCCACCAAGACCAAGAAGGAAAATGGCTTAATGCCAGCGTCGCCAGGGACCCGCAGAAGGACAGGCAGGAGTGCCCAAAGCAGGGGCGCCAAGTCTTTAGGACACGACCACAGGGTTCCTGCTACCCCAGTGTCTCATTGGACACTGGAAATCAGTCCTGCAGGGCTTCCCCTCCCCAGAGTTCCATCCTCCTCCAACTTGGACCTCTGTATTCTGGAGGCAATAGGACAGGCTCCCATCTAAGACAGTCTTAGGTAGGGTTTATGATCCATCTCCGATGCCTTCCCTTCCTCTTCACTTGAGAAAGGTGCAGAAGAAAGCTACCCTACAAGGCAACCATCCGGTCTGCAGACATCCTTCTAGGCAGGGGTAAAAATGCCTTAACAAGCAACTGGGGAGTGGAACAAACCAGGAAATCAGGGGTACTTCCACTCCACGCTAGGCAGAGGCTGCTCTTCCTTCTGAAAAGGGTTGCCAGAAAATGAAACTTGACAGGCTATGGCCAAGTGAGGGCTGGGTCACCTGCCAAAGCTGTCTCTCCTCCAGCCACCCAGTTAGCTCTCAGGCCTAGCCGGGAACACACCTGGATGGGAGGGGCCAGAGGAGTTGGATGTGGCTGAGGAGGAGCAAGCAATCAACCCCTGGAAAGACCCTGGGAGATGTGGAGGATTTGGTGTTTCTGTGGGAGGCTCCTAGCGACTCCACCCAAGGCCTCAGAGTTCCGGGAAACCAACCCAGTGGGTCTACAGGCACCGCGAGGATTTGTGTTCTCCAGGCTTTGCTAGGAAGGACACACGGAGCCTATGAAATGACACCAAGGTTCCTGATACTTGAGTAGGCACTACACTGGTTAGTGGCGTGTGAGGAGAGCCTCATTTCTGCAGAGAATCCCTGTCCCATGTCCCACATCACGTGGGAAACACTCCCTCCACCTACTTCTGCTGTTGGCACTGTTCTAGCTTCTGCACTGAGGCCTCAGAGAACGGCACTACAGGGTCTCAAGGGCTACCAGCTCTGAGGAAGCAGCAGGACCCCCTGAGAATCCTCCTCTGCTCTGTCCTTTGCTGTCAGCCTGTCCAGCCCTAGCTAACTATTCACCTACAGTCTTCCTAGGAAGGTCAGTGTTGGCCAAGCATTCTGGTCAGATTAGTGGTGTTTCCTTCAGGGGAACCAATTCAGCTTCTGCCCTTATCTTACAACCTGGACTGGGAGGAGACCAGAAGCCACATGTTATGTCATGTGCAGTCTGAGAAGCGCCATCCCGGGGAGCCCCGGATGCTGTTAAGGGCACAGAATAAGTAGGACATACCTGGAGGGGGGAATAGAAGTCGATGGTCAGCCAGATAGGAGATGTCTAGCTAACTCAGGCACTGGCTAGAAGTGTAGGACCCACCAGGTCAGACCCAACTGTAGTGTTCACAGAAAAGCACACTAAATTGACCTTGTAGCCAAGATGGCTAACAATACACTCATCAGCTACAAAAAAATCAAAAAAAAAAAAAAGAGAGAAAGAAAGAAAGAAAAAAGAAAACAAGCCGGGCGGTGGTGGCGCACGCCTTTAATCCCAGCACTCGGGAGGCAGAGACAGGCGGATCTTTGTGAGTTCGAGGCCAGCCTGGTCTACAAGAGCTAGTTCCAGGACAGGCACCAAAGCTACAGAGAAACCCTGTCTCGAAAAACAAAAAACGAAAAAAAAAAAAAGAAAAGAAAAAACAAGAACAAAACAGAAAACCCATGGCAGGTAGGGACTGAGTGTGTAGCTAGCTCAGTTGTCTGCCTGGGTGTCCTGAAGTCTCAGCATGACCACACACCTCCGGGACAAAAACCCTTCTGGGTTGAGAAGGGACAGTGTCTACTCTTAATGAGGATGGCTGACAAAGGGCATGTGTCACACAGTGAGATGGCTTGCAGTTTCTCCTGGAAGCCACGCCACCCTGAAGTTGAGCACACCCTGGGAGGCTTACAGGGCCTTGAGTTGGTTTTGAAGCAGGTCTCAGCCAGGCCTCCAGCAGATCCCTGCCATGGTACCTGGGCTCAGGGAACAGGGCTGCTTACAGGGCAGCAGACCCTAGCCATCCTCTAGCAAATGAGCCTCCTCCCCAAGGCTTTTGCCAGTTCCTCATTTTTTTGGTGGGAGGTAGGTTTTTTGTTGTTGTTTTTCGAGACAGGGTTTCTCTGTGTAGCTCTGGCTGTAACTCACTCTGTAGACCAGGCTGGCCTTGAACTCGCAGAGATCCACCTGCCTCTGCCTCCTCAGTGCTAGGATTACAGGCATGCACCACCATTCTTATGTGGACCCTAGGACTCTAGAAACCCGTTGTGGGGTTCACCTTGGCCAACAGCAGAAGCCTCTGGCAGGTAGGCATGTGCTGTGCTGTCCCTCTTGCCAGGGAGGCATCATGGCCAACGCAGCCCTTCCATATAGACTCCAGGTGGCAGGTATGGGCCACTATGGGTAGGAGCCAGCTTCCTCTTCCCCAAGCTCTGCTGCTCACTGCCAGTGTGGAGTCTCAACACCTCCATTTCCTTGTGGTTGGGACAGCAATGCAAACAGTGCCAATGTACTGCCAGAATTGGAGGAGAGAGGAAGCCAGCAATGACACGCGCACGGTGCCTGGCTCAGTGGACCACCTGCAGCTATGAATGACGGGTGGGAAGAGGGCACAGAACCGTGGACAGCAGTGTGCGCTGCATTTGTTACTCACACCCCACAAGCTGTAACAGGAGCTGTTTCCTAGTGCAAGAAAGGTAGAAGATAAAGTAGACAGAAAAAATAAAAAGAGGAGGGAGCGTTACGTGACGACCCCAGGATATTCCCTGGTAGGTGTGTGCCACATGGAGTCACCAGCCGCTGGGATTCTACTCTTTCCTACTCTAGCAGTAGGGACTAAGGACCTTATCCACATGCCTCTCTCTCTCTCTCTCTTTCTTTCTCTCTTTCTTTCTTTCTTTCTTTCTTTCTTTCTTTCTTTCTTTCTTTCTTTCTTTCTTTATCTATCTGGGTTTCCCACATACTGTGTCATGCAGGCCTTAGAGAGAAACAGACACAGCCCAAACAATGAGGGATACTGGATCGTGCAGTCCAAGGGAGATAAATGCCCTAAATGGCGTGAGGAAGACAGGGCAGGGCATTTCTAAACACAATGCCTAGGTTCTGAATCCCAGACGCTGTCCTAGTTTCTGGGTGGAGGCGTCACACTAGCAGGAGTTCCCTGGGCCATTTCTGAGCAGCTGCAAAGACCACGGAAGGGAAAAGCAACCCAGTGGCTGTGGAGAGTCCAGGGTTCTCTGTCTCAGGGCAGACTCCTCTACCATGGGCAGCACAGAGAAGCCATCCATACGTGGGTCCTGTTCTGTCTTCTTCTTCTTCTTTTTTTTTTTTTTTTTTGGTTTTTCGAGACAGGGTTTCTCTGTGGCTTTGGAGCCTGTCCTGGAACTAGCTCTTGTAGACCAGGCTGGTCTCGAACTCACAGAGATCTGCCTGCCTCTGCCTCCCGAGTGCTGGGATTAAAGGCGTGCGCCACCACCGCCGGGCTCTGTTCTGTCTTCTTTGTAGCTTGGACTCTTACAGTTTTACTCTGACAATGCCGGGCAGTGGTGGCGCACGCCTTTAGTCCCAGCGCTCGGGACACAGATGCAGGCGGATCTCTGTGGGTTCGAGGCCAATCTGGTCTATAAGAGCTAGTTCCAGCGCAGGCTCCAAAGCTAGAGAAACCCAGTCTCGGAAACCAAAACCAAAACAACAAACATTTACTCTGACGAAGAGGGATCTATCGAATTTGTTCCATTTCAGGGAATTCCTGAAGCCTGCTCAGTTTTTTGCCTCCCTGCTAAAGGAACTTCCAGCAGGACGCAATGTTTTAATCCTGGAGGAAACTGTTACGCAATACTCTACCTTTTCCTCTTATGTCCTCTCCTCTCAGAGATTCCTGAGCCTTGAAGGTGACTGTAGATGTCCACCTAAGGCTAAGCGATAGGCCACCATGGCACAGTAAGAGTCGCTTGTTCTCACTTGCTTCACCAGTGGTGATGCTGATAACACCAGGAGCCTAGGGGTGTAAACACGCACTTAGAAGGCAGCCCGACAGGCACATCCCATGCATCATCGAGTAGAACCGCAGACTGCTTCCCCGTGCCCTCTCCAGCCACAGGATTTTATCTTGGTTACTTTGTCTTCCAGTACCAGATATGAACTCTGTCTTGCAGAACAGGACCTTAAATCCAATTGGAAGGCTGCTGGTTTTGCCCACAATAGCTGAACTGCTGTTGCACAAGCAGGCACGGCGTGCCCGGCAATGTCAGCATTTTAACACTCAGGCTCCAGAGCCAAGCAGGACTGTTGGTACTGTTGGTCACAGTTCTCCAGCAGCAGCCTGCATGGTTCCTCTGGCACTACAAAAGCCAATCATCAGGGTGGGAGTTTCCAGCTTGGTCCCAGCTTAAAAATCTCCATGTCCTATAGTCAAGGCAGGCACACGCAGCGTCTTTGGGATCTGTCTAGTTCTGGCACACAACCAACAGCCGTGGTAGTCTTCATGGTTTATGGGGCCTCGGGGGCTTTCCAGCTGCACAAGGAGATAGCCCCACCCTGGCACTGGGGTTTTCATTCGGTAACCTTACAGCCTCTAGGCCTGTCCTTTCCCACCCATGTATGGTACAGCTTTTGGGTTTAAACTCTGTGCTTTGTAGCTATGGTTTTAACACGTTGTTTCTCTTCATGAATTGGCTCAGGAAGATTGTGGGGGGGGAGGAGTACCAGTGTGCCTGTCTGTCTCTCCAATGGCTTTCCAAATCTGCAAGACAGACAGTCACAGGTTAGCATCACCTAGACAACATAACCCTTTCCAGAGGATGGGGGGGCAAGGCGGCATCCTGAACCCCAACACGTAATGAATAGTGGCTTACAAAGGTAACCCTGAGGCCGGGCGGTGGTGG
>JAQHUG010000362.1:79170-103234 GCA_028555095.1 Dicrostonyx torquatus
GGGGTCTGAGATCCCCAAGATGTCAGCAGTTTACCCTGAAGGGAATAAGGATGGAGCTGGGGTATAAAGCTACATCTCCATTCATCTGTCTTTCGGTCAAGCTGGGGCTGCAGGCAGAAGCCTTTGAGAGACTCTGCATTTGACATGGGCTATTCAATTGTTCTCTGGCAATTGACCTGAGTGTTTATGTAGGGTAGGGTATTACAAAATGCTCAAAGCTGCCTCCTGACAAACTTCATCCTTTCCCTGCATGGTTCAGCCTTCAAGATGACATAAAAAAAAAAAGACACGGGAAGATAAAAAGTTTTCGATACAGACAGTAGGCACAGCCAGTAAACCTGTTGTTCTCGCCAGTGTCCTGGATGTTTGCTGACCAAGTGTCAATCAAGTCTTCCCGCATCTTTGTCTCAATGTGTCACAAACCCAGAGAATGCCCAGCTCACCCCCAGACCAATCCCAGGTGAGCGCCCCATGTCACCCAGCAACCTCTCTATGCCACTTAACTACACAGCCGGCGAAGTCATTATTCTAACCACCTTACAGGACGGGTGGTTTTCGGGTCCCTGTGGGTAAGGACTGACACAGCATCGTAGTTCTGGGGATCTACCTCAGTTGGCAGAGTACTTGCCCAGCTTGTAATAAACCCTGGGTTTGGTTCCCAGCACTGCCTAAAACCAAGCATGACGAGCATGACTGTGATCTCGGCGTTCATGAGGAAGAAGGAGGAACAGAAGCCCAGGGCCATCCCCATCCTCTGCTTATGAGTTGGAGGCCAACCTGAGTTACAAGATACATGAACCCCCATAGACAGACAGACAGACACGCGCGCGCGCGCACACGCACGAACACACACACACACACACACACACACACACACACACACTATGCATGTTTGCTCAGCAGTGAAAAGCACTGACTTTTTCTAGAGGACCAAGCTTGGATCCCAGCACCCACATGGCAGCATGCAACCCTCTGTAACTTCAGTTCTGGTACCCTCTTCTGACCTCCACAGGCACCAGTCACCAAGGTGGTGTACAGACATACGTGCAGGCAAAAAACACCCAGACACATACAATAAAAAGAAAAACAAAGAAACCTTTAAAAGTATTTATTTAGCCGGGCGGTGGTGGCGCACGCCTTTAATCCCAGCACTCGGGAGGCAGAGGCAGGCAGATCTCTGTGAGTTTGAGGCCAGCCTGGCCTACAGAGCTAGTTCCAGGACAGGCTCCAAAGCTACAGAGAAACCCTGTCTCGAAAAACCAAAAAAAAAAGTATTTCTTTATTTACATGCATTTACATGCATACACTATTTATTTATTTAAATGCATTTGCATGCGCATGTTATTCAGATAGAACTGAGAACCCTAGATTTTCCATTGGCTTGGTCCTGACAACTCTGAGCCCACACTATGTACCTGTGTACCTGTGTACTAATGTACCTGTGGTACATTCCCAAGTAGGGTGTCTAAGGATAGAATAAACTCTGTGGGGTTGAACTTGGTTCTTCTAGAAGTGGGCAGCTTCAGACAGGAGGGTCCACAAATAACCCTGCCCTTTGCACGGTCAGTTCACGTGGCTGTGAGACTTAGCCCCATGAGAAAGGTTCATTTGGAGAAAAAAAAAAGATATTTGGATGTGTGAAATGCAAAGCTTTCCTTTTCTATCTCGAATTTGAATTCTCTCCCTCAAAGAGAGGACTTGGGACCCTGTCATTTATAAAGTGCTGGGCAGAGACCATCTATACTGGGACCTTCTGAACCCTCCCTGCCTGAATGCCCATGGAGAAGGAACTCTTGTTTCCATACCTTGGACTTGTCTTCTAAGACCAGTGCCAAGGGCTCAGAGGGCAGAGTCCTAGGAAGCCTCTCTGCAGGATCAGTCAGTTTGGTTCCAGAATAAACATAAAAACTAGGCAATGCCCACCAGGATGTCAAACTTGTGTCCCAGAGAGCTGTCCTCTTGTTGCCTACTTAGATGGCACATGGGACATACAAGGAACTCAGTAAATGACAAACTCTGTCCCTTTGGCGACAGAAGGGGGTCTTGGCAACCAGGTTGGGCATCTTAACTACTCCCTTGGACCTCTACTGTTTACCTTGGGGCTCCAGATTTGCCCAGATTACCCCAAAGACACGGCATCCATACCCAGCTTTCAAGGCCTCGGGGCACCTGCAGACCAGGTTTTTTTGGAAAACTAGTGGACCAGTGTCCGTCCCTGTCTTCCGGGAGCACCATCTTATGCCTTTTCTCCCCTCTCCCCAGGCTTGGCAGAATAGGGGCCACGAGGGCCCCAGACTGACTACCAAGGCACCACCACTGCAGACCTGCTGAGGAGTGCCGGCGGCACCCGGGAGTTTTCAGTTCTCATGAACTGGAAAAGCAGGAGGGGCTGAGGTTCCTGCCTGGCACGGGCCTTTGTGCACCCGCTAGTGAAGGACAGGCCCAATTCTAGCGCTGAGCAGGCGGGTTGCCAGAAGCAAGATCAGCCTCCTCCGCTTACAGGGTGGCAAAGGGCGTTCATTACACAGAGGGGGAGGGGTGTTTAACTCACTCTGAAGGGGGCTCCCGGGGATGGGGTAGTGGGAGGGACAATTCACAAAAGCCGGGGCTACAAACTCCCAAAGGCTTTAAAAAAAAAAAAAAAAGCGGCTCCCTTCCCTCCTCCCCTCCCCCGCCCCGCACCCCTCCCCCAGCCCCAGCCGCTGATGGCCTGCAGCCAACACTGGCCACTCTGCGCATCCAGCCTCCCGCCCTCTCGGCCTTCCTCTCCATCTCCCCCAGCCTTCCCAACTCTGCCCCTCAAGCTACCTCAGCGCACACACATACACCCACACTCTGAACCATGCTGTCATCTTCCGCCCTGGTGCCACTTTAGGCTTGGCCCTGGTTCCGGACCCGGGCTTTGCAAGCTGGGAGAGTTCTGGAGCTTACTAGATCCCCAGGCCCGAGGCCCCAGGGCCTGCTTAGCCACGGAACCAGGAGAAAGATCGCTGTGTCTGCAGAAAGCCTCTGCTGGTGGTGGCTTCCTGGCCCGCTGAGCCGCACCCCTAGCCTAGGGGCCATTAACCCCTTTCTTCCCTCTTCCCACCACACCTAGCACCTCAGTCTTGCCACCACCAAGATGAGCAACCAGCGCCAGCTCACGCAGCTAAGGAAGTGAGGGTGGTAGACCAGACTCAACCCGCCTGTCACCCCCTCCCGATCCACCCGCAGAAGGCCCTGGGTCCCCCACAAAGCCATTCACTTGCTCCAGCAGTGGCCTTTGGCCTGGTGGTTTCCGGGGAGAGAGCCTGGCAGAGAAAGGGCCTCCGCTACTTCCTTGGAGGGGCGGGGCCAACAATGTGTGTGATGGGGGGGGACACAGGACAGGGCCCTAAAGAGTGGGGTTCACTCCACCAGTATCCTGGTCCGTAACAGGGAAGATTAAGGAACTTTCAGTCTCTCTAGGACCTGGCTTGGCGTGGTCCCCAGCCGGAGAAACAAGATCCAGGAAGCAGGGGTACACCAATTGCTCACCAATTGATCACCCCTGCACCCCTCCTCCACAACCCAGACCGGGAAGAGTTTGCCTGCTAGATTGGTATCCCCAGCCAGAAAGCCCTAGGGACTAGGGTGTCTCTCCCCCCCCCCCCCCACCCTTCCAGTCCAGCCCCTCTCAACTTTCCCACATCACCAATGAGGGTGCCTCTCCGGAGACACCAGACCCCACATTTGTCTTGAGCAAAGGCTTAGCTCAAGGGGACAGCAGACGTTCTCCGTGTGATCAAGGCAGACGTGGGGTGGGAGAGGGTCCATCCTCCTTCCCCCAATGTCCCATATCCCCGACTGCTCTCAGACATCGTATTGCACCTTCAACATTTCCATTTAATATTTACATTCAAGCAGGTAATAATTGGAAGCTTATAGTTCAGACATTTCTATAGCAGCAGGTTCTAGAGAGCTTTTTAGCCTTTTTAACAAACTTTTTTTTTTGCACATAGAAACAACACACCCATGTGTACAGTATCAAAAAATATATACCAAGGTTACTGGTGTTGCAGTTCCTGGAGAGGAGGAAATTGAAATCAAAATACTGAATGAAGGGAGAAGAGGCCAACTGAAAAGAGTTTGTCTGATATAGAATATATCATGATCTAGAGGAAACTCCATAAATCTAGGTTTTTATATTTCAATATATAAATACCTACAAATAAATATATATATTTATATATATATATCAGCCCGAAAAGGGGGGGGGTTGGTCGGGCTTTCTGAGCTCAAACAATACATTTCAAGAATAACACCACGTACAAACCGGGGTAGAAGTCAGCACTTGACAAGTTAGCACGGTTAAAATATATAATACTATAACTCTGAGACCGCCTTGGGGCTGCAGGGTCAGTTCTGGAGGTCCACGGGGAGGGCTCGGGTCTCCTATAGGGAAGGGGAGGTGGCGGCAAGACCGCAGGCACCGAGTGGACAACTCGAGTAATCGGGATCCCAGGGAGTGAGCAGAGAGCCCTGGCCAGTTGGCCGGGGCGTCTTCTCCTTGGGAGCCTCTGCGAGATTGCAGGCGCTGAGTCCCAGTGGGTGCGACTCCTTCCCACTACACCGTTACGTACTCCTTGAAAGTGACCGTGAGGCAGTTCGCCGTGACGTCAGTGATAATTATATTCCCAAAGAAGGGCTTGAATTCGCTCAGGGGCTCCGCGGGCTCGTCCTGGGCCTCAGCGGGAGGAGGCTTCTCTGCTGCAGTGGCCGGCGCTACGACTGCCGCCACCGCCGGAGCCTCAGGCTTCACCTGAAGAGAGCTGGGCGGTTCCCCAGCGTCGCTACGCATCTTGACACAGCGCAAGTCTATGGGCTCATCCAGGTCTGAGTCCAACAGGATGACCTCGGGCTGCGGCAGAGACGTTGCAGTGGGGGACACGTTGGCGGGGTGTTCGGAGGCCGGGCTGCCACCCAGGCAGGTCGGCGTGCTGATGCTGCGGGCAGTCAACCGCTTCTTGCAGGGCTCACGCTCGCCGTGGGTCTCCGAGAGGCAGCGCTTGCGCGCATGGGAGAGGTTCAGGCCCACCGTGTGGTGATGGTGGTGATGATGGTGGTGGTGGTGGTGGGCCGGTGGGTGTGAGCTCCTGGCTGGGTCCCAGGCCAGCAGGTCTGGCTTGGTAGTGAGCTGCAGCGGCTGCTCACCAAAGGCCTCCTTGGTCGGGGAGAGCTTTCGGGACCCGAGGTCCTGGGGCTGAGGGTCCCCCGACACCAGAGCCTCCTCCTCCCTGCGTTTGCAGGGCACTTCTGTTTTCTTCTCCTCAGACCCACCGGTGGCCTTTTTAAAAGTCCTGTCGGCCTGGGGATGGCGCTCCTCGGCAGCACGTTTCTTGTGGCTGGGGGAGCGCGCCTCGCCCTCGGCGGCCTCGCCCGACTTGATCTTCACCGCCTGCATGCCGTTCTCCATATACTTGCTCATCACGATCACGATGCGCCCGTTCTTGTTTTTGTTCTTGACGATTTTCATCTTGCCCCCGATGCCATTTCCGGTCACTGCCTCCTTAGGGGCTGGTGTCAAGCCGTTGGGAGGGCCCTTTTCCGAGCCCTTGCCTGGAACTCCTGCCCCTCCCCCTAGGGGCTTCACTGCCCCGAGGTAGCCTTTGGCTGCAGCTCCGTGGGCCCACTTGTCAGGAGGGTGGCTCTTGGCGCCCAGGTCTGGGCAGGTGGGGCTGGGTGCCTCCTTGTGGCCACCCTGGTACTGCAGGTCGTACATTTTGGGGTCTGGCTGGTAGGGGTGGTGCTTTTTGCTGTTTAGCTGGTAGTAGTATTTGCCGCTCTTCCCGGGTGGCGGTGGTTTTCCCGATCTCTCCTTGCTATGTGGCTGGTACTGGTGGTGCTTCTTGCTGTTGAGCTCATACTGGTGCCCCTGGCCCTTGCCCTGCGTGCCCAACTCGAGCTTGGCACGGTTGTCAGCAGAGGAGTCTTGAAGCCCCGTCAGGACATTGGAGCGGCGGGCAAAGGTGGGTACCTAAGGGGGAGAAAAGAGGGGAAAGGTTGGCCCTATAGCATGCCGGGAACACCAAGAATGCTCCAGCTCCCACAGGTGGAAATTGCATCATAAGGGGTGGGGCCAGGAGTTCTAGAAGAAATTAAGCGTGATTGGGGTGCTCCCTCCAGGAACTGTAAGTAATTCGGGGAGCAAGGTCCAGGGAAGGGCTTGTGCTGGGATCCCAAAGTATTCACCTGCACCACCAGTGGTTTGGGCTTGGGCCCTCTCTTTCGATATCCCATCAGCTGCTCCTGCCGCTCCCTGGGGAGGGAACAGGGTCGCAAGGTTAGTATCCTGGCTTCCCTGAGGTCTAGAGCACCCTGTTCCCCACACCTCCTTCCTTGTGCTACGGAAGGAAGGAACCAGCTGGAGGCAGAAGGTGGCCAATGTTGCCAGTTGGGCACCTTCCTTGAAGTCCCACCCTTACTTCATCTGCGGAAGGGGTCCCGTTCCGCCCACTCACATGTGAATCTTCTCCCCCCACCCCCCGCACACGCTGCGACCCAGTCTTTGTGTCCAGAAGGTTGCTGCTTGGAGCTGACTCGCCAAGCCTGGACACAGCTTTGGGTTCGGGGCACGCTCTGCAGACACCTTGCTGGGTCTGGGAGTCCGAGGAATAGGAGGTGTGCGCTGACCTCCTCCTGGTCCTTCCCGGTCAGAAGCGTGGATGCTAACTGCCTCATTAAGATTCGGAGAAAGAGAGCCGGCCAGTTGAAGGGAGGACTCCTTTTCTTAAGAGGCCAGGCATCAAAAGCGGAGGGACTGCGCCCTTGTTTACATAGCGGCAAATAAGCCAATTAGGGGCTGGGGATGACTCGGAGGCTAGGGGTCGAGCCAGGTTCTCAGCCACCTGGTGATCCAAACGTGGCACTATCCCCTCCTCCCATGAGCAGTGGGTGGGACAGGGGTGGCTAGCAGAAGGACCGCCTCCTTAGTAGAGCAAGATCCTTTCCACCCGAATTTCCAAATTATTACTACAGTTCAAGGGCAGGGGAGCACTGGCCACTATTACCAGGCTTCGCTTGGTCTGGCCACCTAAGGAGTGATCGATTGTCCCAGGCACTGTCCAGTCCTCCATGATTCCACCACCCCTCCAAAGTTGTCAGATTTGGGATCAGAGACCCCACTCTTCAGTTGCCATCCCCACCCCCAAAGCCCCTGGGCCAACCCAGGGGGGTTCTGCCATGCCCTGGGGCTGAGTTGGGGTCTGATTCCAAAGTTGCATGGCATTGCAACAGCCTGGATTATAATTCTTCGGGGACCCATTATGCAACATGGCATCAGCCGCTGACATGGTTACAGGGTGGTGAAGTCCCAGGTGAGGTCGGGTCAGGTTCCCTGTCTTGCGCCCCCTGTGTCCCGGGAAAAGCAACTTTAGCTCTCAGGGTCTAGAGTTGACAGTTTTAGCGGCAACTGCGCCACAGGAATTACTTCAAAATAAAAGGATAGATGGCTGCGGGGTGGCGCGGTTCTGAGGACTCTTTCCCCTCCTCCACGCCCTTCCCCCTCTACCCTCTCCGAAACAGAGAACCACAGCTACCAGTGGTGAATCCAGCTGCAGCAGCTGCAGCGTGGCATCTGTCTGCAGGAAGATGGGCACCCCGCCCCACCCCCAACCACCAGGCAGCGCTCACTCACGCCCTCGGGCCAACCTACCCCCTGACCTGATAGGGCAACTTGCTCCACCAAACACAGCAAAGAGGGTTGGGAGCGCTCAGGCTCCAGGCAAGCATCAATTCCCGGACACCCCCAGCTCCCTGCGGGATGGGGGGCGTAAGGCCCCGTCAACTTTTATTCGGCCGCCAAGAGGTTAAGTTCAGTTCCATGACGTCTGGGGCGGTTTCACAATGCCAGCTCCTTCAGAGCTGCCCCGGGAGGTGCCAGTGCCAAGCGGGCAGTGGCTGCAGGAAAGAAACACCTAGGCTCTGGGGGTGGGGCTCTAAGGTTGCCATGGGAGGGGGTCACGGGGATTCGGGCACAGCTTGGAGTTTTCAGGGCAGCCCCAGGGTCATCCCCCCCCACACACACACTTGCAGCCGGTTCTCTCAAACACAAGCCTACCTTCCTCAGCCCTACCCTGCCCCCACTCCCAAGCTGCAGCAACCGCCAAGGACATTGGTTAGAGAAGTCCAGGCCGCAGCCTTGCCCACCCGGGCTTGCTGGGGGTGGGGCTCCTGCATGCCCCCTCCCACCCCTTCCCCCTTTCCTATCACTGCCACCAGTCACCCACTTTTACTACTCCCACCTATGGCCAGGGTAGCAGGCTACTGAGGAAGGGATGCTCACCTGTTCTGGAAGGCGATCAGCAGACGGGGATCCAAGATGTTCTCTTCTGGTTCCCACGTGTTATATCTTGCAAGTAAAAGAGGAGGGGGGAGATGGTGTAAAAAAAAAAAAAAAAGAGGGTGCAGGTTGGGGAATGACATAAGGCCCTATGTGGTTTCCTGGGCCAAAAGCTGTGATCTGGAGGGTAGGCAGTAGGTTTCTGAAGGCCTAACTCGGTCCTCGGTCCCCCCCCCCAAATTAAAATAAACACACAACGGCAGGAAGAAAGGGGGTGAGGAAAATGAAACTAGCAGTTTATTTGGTCGTCATCAAGAATTCTAAGCATGTTACTGCGACGTGTTCCAAGGCCACTTTCCTCAAACCCTTCGTGCAAATCAGTCCCAATGCAAAGTCGCAGGCAGTCCCCTCCTGTCCCCAGCCCGAGTCTCCACTAGGGCTTCAGCCGGTCTGCACTGAACCCCTAATCCGATAACCCACAGCCCAGCGCCCCCCCACACCCCCTCGAGGCCCAGAAGACCGCTGTCACTGACAAGCAAACCCCAAATACTCAGCAGTGCAAAAATATGCCTCTCTCTCTCTGAGTGAGTGTGTGTGTGTGTGTGTGTGTGTGTGTGTGTGTGCCTGCGCCTGTCTCCATCCGGTGCCTTCGCATTTCAAATTAAAGAAAAAATTCCCCACCGAAAGAGCTGCAGTGACAGTTCCCAACATTTTCTGCCTTTTTTCTTCCCTATCCTGCACCACCAGGAGGGAGGACGCACACAATTGCATTTTCGTCGCTTTTTAATTTTTTTTTTTTTTTTTGGTTTTGCAATATGGAGCCGTTCGGTGGAGGGAAAGGGGAAAGGAGCCATTTTCTGCTGCACATCAGTCAGTGCCCGCGCCCTCCCTCCCTCCGCCGGCCTCCCGGGCTCGGCCCCGCGTCTCTCCAGCTCCTCCGGCTCCTTTTAGCGCATAAATTAGTGATGGCATTTCCCGGAGAGCGGAGCACAACACAGGGCGCCCGGCTCGGGCTCGGCGGCTCGGCTTCCCAGTGCCTGCCACCGACTTCCCCACCCCCTCCTCCCTCCACCCCACCTCCACCCCGCCTCCCGTCCGCTCCCCCACCACCCCACCAGCTACCCGGGTCCGCCGGCCTGGGGGCCCCGTGCCCTGGCACTCGGCCCTAGCCGCCACTTACTTGGGGGACCAGCCTCTCCATTTCACCAGATACTCCACTCTACCCTGTGGGGGGGAAGAGACAGCACTCCATCAGCTTCCGCGGGATCCCGGGCTCCGGCCCGCAGCCTCCCCACCCCCTCCGCGCCTCTCGTTCGCTGCTCCCGCGCCTCGGCGCCGCCACCCGCGCGCCACCCCTACCTTGCGGATCCGCTTCTTCTCGATGCTCTCCACCGCAAAGACGTGCTCGCCAACAGCTGGCAGCTCCATGGCCGAGCCCGAGCGCGCCGGGACGCGAGCGGCCGGTGCGGCTGCAGACACAGCTGGCTCCCGCAGGCGCCCCGATGTGATCCTGCGCAGGGACCTCGCCACACGCTCTGCCCCCGCCGCCTCTACTCGCCCCTCAGCAGCCTGGCTGCCGCCGCTGCCCGCACCAGCCGGCTCTCTGCTCGCACTCGCACAGACAACTGAGCCCGGGCCGCCGCTGCACGAGAACTCATGCAAATCCCGGACGTCAGCGGGCGGGGCCTCGCAGGGCCCAGCTCGGCGTCAGGGGGCGGGCCGTGCCTCGGATTGGCGCAGCCCGGCCTACCGGAGGCCCCCGGCCTGGGCGGCGGGGGAGGAGGAGGGCGCGGGAGGAGGCTGGGGAGGAGGGGGAGGGCGTGGGGAGGTGCAGGGGAGGGATCTGCGAGCTGGGAAAGTGAGCTGGGGCCGCGGAGGAGAGGTGTGTCTGCCTAGGCGGCCAGGGTGGGCACCTCGACGGGACCTACCTTGATCCGCAGCTAGACACTTGGGCCTCTCCCCAGCCCATCCTCGGCCGCTGGTTCTCGGTGTACGCGGCCCGGCCAGGGGATTCCTGCTGGGGGCCACAGAAGCATCCACTGCACTTTACAGTTGCAACCAACTACACCCTGTCCGGGCGGTTTCTAGAGGCACAAGGGAATCTCCGGCAGGGGGCAGAATCGGGGCGGGGACAGATCGCGCCCCCACCCTTGGTGCCCACCGCCCCGCCCCGCCAGGCTCCAGGCATTTAGGAAGGCGAGGTAGGGAGAGAAAGAGCGAGAAGACTGAGGACTTGTGTGAGACAAGGAGCACGGAGAGGCAAGGACAGGGACAAAGGAGCAGCTGGCCCCCGGGCATTAGAACTCAACAGAAAGGGGATCTGAATCCGATCCCACCCAGCTTTCTGAACGACTTCTAATGTACACTTGGCCCATTCATTCGCGGGAAAGGGACAGTTTCTAGCGAGCCTCCAGAATGTGAGAGGCTGGGATGGCAGACAGAGACAGAGAGAAGGAGAGAGAAGGAGAGAGAGAGAGAGAGAGAGAGAGAGAGAGAGAGAGAGAGAGAGAGAGAGAGAGAGAGAGAGAGAGAGAGAGAAGACATGGGGATGTATGAGTCTACCTGGAGGCCCAAGCGGACTTCGTGGGGGTTCATGGGGTTCGAGAAAGGGCCTCAAAAGAGAGTGGGGAGGACCGAGAAGAAGCTGAGGTTAAAAGGTGGTAGATGAGCGGACCGCGAGAAGAGGAGAAATGGAATGGCCAGGGAACCACATATTCTTCATGAATTCCCGTCCTCTAGTGTCTGACAGCCAAACCCTGCTGATGCGGCCATTGGAGCTCGGGAGTGTGAAGTTTAGCACCTCGGAGCCCGGCCAGCCGGCACGTTCAGGGGTGTTCAGTCTTAGCGTCCGGCTGGGGGAGCTGCTGCGCCAGACGTGACCTTCTGAGGGCGCCACCGGTGGGCCCGCGCCATCCGTGGGGTCGCAGTGGGTAGACCTGACAGGGAGCATGCCATTCTAAGTGGGAGGGGCAAGGGTGCGCCTGGCCTGCGGTGTGTCCGGGGCCCCAGCTCAGGGCTCCTGAAGGACATGGAGCAGGAAGCTTGCGCAATCCCTTGGCTGAGCGTTCACAGAGACAGAAAAAGCGCAAAAGAGGAGAGTGGATCGAGGGAGGGGGAGGGCAAGGAGCCATCGGGGTCTCTGTCCCTGCTTTTATTGCGACTCAGAATGCCTGGTGAGGACTACGGGGAGGTGATTTTGGGAGGGACAGATGCAGAAGAGAACCCCCAAAGCCTGCCAGGGCTCGTCTGGGAAAAGTCTGCAGACAGTTTGGTGTTGCACACACACGCTGACTCCATGCACCTCCACTTTGCAATACCCGGGCTTGGGCTGTTGCTTAGCGGCAGCTGTCTGGGTGTTTACTCTCTAAGGAATGTTGGGGTGGAGGGTCGTCTTCTGGAGGCAATAGAGAGGGGCTCAGTGTACGGCGACTGGTCTAACTATTCTGAGGCCCAAATCTAAGAGTTCCTAAGAAGAGGAGAACCACAAGATGGGATGTGGGTGATCGCCCTCGCCCCAACTCTTGGGGCTGGAGGGGCACTGGAAAAGGGCCACCCCCTCCTGTATTTGGATGGTCTCTCTGCCCCTAAGGTGCCTAACGTGTGCTTAAGTCGGGAAACTGTGGGACAGCTCGGTCAGAAAAAGGGGTCCTCGAGGTCACGGGGTGTAGATCTGTCGACCAACAGCACCCACCCAGATAGTCTGCACAGTATGTCCTTCCGGAGATCTGCAGCAACCTTGTGTAGGCCAGCCCCTCTGTCTGGGAAGTTGAGTTTCCCGACATTGCCGGTCTCTGTACTCGAAAATCCCCAGGAAAATCTGTTTACTCTGGGTGTTTCCGCGCAGCTCAGAATCCCGGCTTAGGGGAGGGCAGGCAGCCGATGAAACCTTCCCGCCACCAGGGGCGTTGGGCTGTGTGGCAGTCTGTTTGGCTGGTTGGGTCCAGGGGCCCCCAGGGGCCCAGATGTGGTCCTTAGGGGCCACTGAGGGGAACTTGGTGCTCAGACGCGGAGTTTGCGCAGAAAGCACTCTGCAGGCTGGGGAAGAAGAGCTAGAGCTCTCTGGCACAGAGACACTTTTCTGGAGTTGCTGTATGGTCTTGCGGGAGGAACCTCCAGACTCCCTCAACTATGAAAGGGGCCGCCTGGAATCACATCAAGCGCCGAATGTCACCTGCCCCTCCCCGGACCTCCAGAAGCCAGTTCTGAAGGTGCCTGAAACACAGAAATACCCGCCAATGCAGCAACTCTCTTCTCTCTGTTATTTACCCATGTGGGGGCTCCGATCCTTGTTCTAACCTGAGGGCGGGTCCTACACCACTCCTCATCTGACAGCTGGCATAGGGGCAGCTTAGATCCACCAGCACGACCAGAAGGCTGGGGAGAGGCCGGACAGAAGCCCGAGGCAGCCATGAGGTCACTTGATGTGCCTAAGTCCTTCTTAGAAAGCCTCCCCTGGGAGGGCCCCTACCTTTCCACACCCTGTCTTGGCCCCTGCGAGGGAATCACAGGAGAGACTGACTCCAAACCCGGGATTCCCAGGGCCTTCTCTTGGGGCCCCTGTCCTCAACGGGGATGCCCAGGGGGCCCCCCACGGGAACCTTTATAATATTCCTTAATTCAGTGCATTTGACACCGCCCCCTTCCAAACAAGGTGGGTAGTTCGGTGGCCTCTGCTGGGAAAGAGAAGCCCTCCTAATACCACCGTGTGCTGGGGCCCCTAGGGGCCTTCAGGGGCCCCAAGAGAGGATCAATGTCCCTTCATCCAGTCATAGGCTCATAGGGCAAAGGAACAGACTCTGGAGAAGCCGGGAACTTTTTAATGACCGAAGTTTGGAGAATGGTTATTGAGAATCCAGTCTTGGAACAGGCGTGACCCGCGCCGACCGGGGGAAATAAACTTCTTAAAGGAGCCGTCTCGATGAATGGGTTCTCCGCCTAAGGGAGTTTGGCACCGTTGCCCCAAACCCAACTCTCGCCTCTGTTGGGAAGAGGGAGCCTGAGGCTTCCCGGACTAGCTGCTCCGGGTGGATTTCAGACAGCTGAGGGGATTTCAGTGGGAATGGCTACCAAACTGCAAGGGCTCCTTTCTCTGCCACGTCCTTAATAGGGAAATCGTCTTTGACTCGCGCGCTGACGTTGGTGAAACAGTTTTTAAGCGGCAGCTTAGCTTAGGGGGAGCTGACCCGGTGAGGCTGCTGGGGGGAGGGGGGGAGCCTGGCAGCACTCCTTCCCCTGCACGCTCCAGGAAGAGCGGCTTTGTTTATCAGGGATCCCCTCAGCGCGTCTCCTCATCCCCATTTTTGCCCTCTGTCACACCACCCGCGAAAGATTTGTTTTCATTTGAACCGCGGAGCCCCCGACGTCCCCAGGTCCCACTCCAAGAATCGTGTGGAACTGGAGTCAGGGGTCCAAGAGAGGCTAGGGCTAGCAGTGTACACGGGTGGGACCACGGGCCCAGAGTGCCAGGGCAGCGAGGCGGTGGCCCTTTGGCAGGACCTGAGTATCCTCGGGGCCACACAGGCCCTGCAGGGCCGCGCCTCCGCATTGCGGCACGCCGGGGTCGCAGGCGCCGAAGCGAGACGCGTGGGGAACTGCGACGTCCGCTGGCTCATTTTCTCCCAACATCAGGCGGCAGCCTCAGGCTGGCCTGGAGAAGCCCACCCGCCCCCCGCCCCACGCTCAGTCGCGAGGCTCCGCCGGCCTGGAGATCCGCGCCCCCGGGACCATATTTCATATATGATCTTTGGAGCCTACACAACCGCCCGCCGCTGCTGCCAGCACGCGCGCACAACGGCCTCGGCGAAACGTGTGCTTTTTATTTGGGTTTTCGTTAGCCCACGGCCTGGCCGAGGGTTCCCTCTAGCCTGGAGGTGCGCCTTGACACACCCACCCCTTGCATTTTGCTCCCGTGTGCCCCCCGTCGCGCGTGCAAACCCAGCGGGGCCCACACACAAGCCAGATTTCTTTCTTCCTTTTTTTTTTTTTTTGTTTTCCTTTCCTTTCCCCAACCAGAGCTAGCTGCTGCAACCAGCCCCGGAATGAAATGAAAATCGCTCCAGCGGACCCCGAAGTGATCGTCAGCCGAGTCACCACCGCCTCCCTGCCCCCACCCACCTCCCCTGCTTCAGCCTCGCGGCGCGCACAGGGCTAAGCGCGCGCCCGAGGGGGTATTTGGAGCCAGGGTGGGAGAAGAGGGGGTGCCGGGCGCGGCAGACAGAAAAGCTGAGCTCGCTTTCCTCTGGTTCCCCCAAAACCCGGGGCAGAGGGGCGGGTCGGATCGGAAGGGCCAGACGGGTCTCCGCCTCCCGGGCTGGCCTGGAGCCCGGTCTGGCCGCGGCCCGGAACCGCGAGGACGCTGTTCGGAGGCCGCGTCCTGTGCAGCCCGAGCGGGGGGAAGGGGCGGAGGCGAAGGCTGGGAGCCGGGGCTGCGCGTCGCTGCCAGCCGATCGATCCCCTGGGGCGGGAGCGCCGCAAGCTACGCTGAACACCTGGGGGTGGGGGGTGGGGATGTCCCTGAAGGACCAAGGACCGAGCAGAGACGGTGGTTGGGGATCTTATGACGATGAATGGCGGATAGTAGGGCCCAGCCTGCTGCCTGGCCTGAACGTAACGACTTGGGCACTCCCCCATCCCCAAATTCTACTTCGTGTTTGTCGAAAAGGGCTTTGGACACTTCTACAACCTAATCTGACCCCGCTGCAACGTCGTTCTTCCCTGTGGAGTGCCCCCCACCAACCCGGGTCCGGGCCCCACCCCCACGCGCGTTGACGAAGTCGCAGGATGTGGTCGTCCAGTCCAATCATCTGGCCCTCCTGAATCCTGAAATGTGTGGGTGTCCCATTGGTTCTACCTCCAGAAAGAGAACCTCGGTCAGGAAGTCCCCTTTCCCAGTTCATTTCACAAAGATGTTTTCCACGGTGGTCCCTGAGGACTCCTGGGACATCCGTTCGGCCCCTCACCTGCAGCTCCAGGGCTCATTCGCGCGAGCTGGGGCAGGGGTGCCGAGAGGCCTGCACTTGCTGAGCCCTCCCCTAGGGGGCGGGCTCCTCCCGGACTGGCCCCAGGCTCCGAGACTACCCCTGCAGTCCTTAAGCCTCTTTGAGAGGTCTGCTGGGCCCTGTGTGTACCCTCTCTGATGCTGGGGTAGATGAGGGATCTTCGAGTGAGCGCCCTGCCTCCTGTGCTCCACCCCCGCCTTTGTACTCCTAAGCCTTTGGATAGAAACCACCATCTTCTGAGGGACTTTGAACCCTAGGAGCCCCTGAACACCGAGGACTAAACATATCATAGGTGAGGGCCATTGTTTCTGCTGAGAGGCCCCAGCGCAGTGACCTTCCAGACAGGAGTCTCCTGAGAGGCAAGCATTGTTCAACTGAAAGGAATCTAAAACACCACAGCACCCCTTTTTCTGTTCTCAAAAGAACTAGGAAGAAGCAGAAGGTTCCAGAGGGGACCCATCCTTACAGCCTACCCTCGGTAGGGGGAGGTGACCCCAAGGCTTACATGAAGATAATGACCTCCAGAAGAATACGAGCGGGGCAGACTGTGTCTCTTTTCTGGTTTTTATTTGTTTTGAGGCAAGGCCTTAGGTAGGCTGCAAACGCCTCCTCCACTGGCCTCCACCTCCTGAGTGCTAGTGTCACAGGCCTGGATCATCATATCCAGCTTCGGATTATGTCTTGAATATTATTTATAGTCACTGGGTGGCCTTCTAGATAAAGCTCCACCCCCTGGAGTCACTGGCTGGAAGAAATCCTCTGAGTATCGCTGAGTACCTGGTTGAGAAAGGCATGGAGCCGACCTGCAGTGCCCACTCTGCCTAGGGATTCCTGAAAATCTTTGCATTTCCTTTCATGGTCTCCTGTAGCCCAACCAGACCTCAAACCATGCAGCTGAGGATGCTCTTGAATTCCGGATGATCCTGCCTTTGCCTCCTGAGTGCTGGGTTTACAGGCGTGTGCCACCATAGTTGATTTGGGGCAGTGTTCACAATGAAATCCAGGTATTCACTCACCAGCTGAGCTAATACTCAGTCTTAATTTCTTTTATTTTTTTCTCTTGCTTGTTTATTTTTTTATTTGTTTTGTTTGTTTGTTTTTTGAGACAGGGTTTCTCTGTGTCACAATCCTGGAACTAGCTCTGTACACCAGACTGACCTCGAACTCACAGAGATCTACCTGCCTCTGCCTCTTGAGAGCTGGGATTAAAAGTATGCACCACCACCGTCCAGCCTGTTGGTGTTTTGTTGAGACAAGGTCTTGAAGGTGGTAGCCTCAGCTAGCCTGTAGGTAGCCTCAGCTAGCCTGTAGGTAGCCTCAGCTAGCCTGTAGGAACTCCCCATGTAGAACAGCTGGTCTTGAACTCGCAGAGATCTTCCTCCTTTAATCTCCCCCTGAGTGCTGGGATTAAAGTATGGTCACTACAGTTTCATAATTGGTCATAATTGGGTCATAATTTATTTTTAAAAATTATACATTGAAAATTTGTGGCGATCTCAACATGATGGTCCATGTTTGCGATCCCAGCTACTCAGGAGGCTGAGCCAGGAAAATCTTTTTAGCTTGCTTTATTATATACGTATGTGCGTGTGCCTACGTGTATGTATATGCATGTTCTCAGCCCACAAAGGCCAGAGGAGGTTGTTACAGGAAGTTGTGGGTCCCTTGATGAGGGACCTTAACCCTGGTCCTCTGGAAAAGGGGCATCTGTTTCTTAATCACCGAGCCATCTCTCCATCCCCTGAGGCAGGAGACTTTCAGTCCCCACCCCAGACAGGGTTACTCTGTGTAGTAACCTGGAACTCACTCTATAAACCAGGCTGGCCTAGAACTCAGAGATTCACCTGCCTCTACCTCCTGAGTGCTGGCATTAAAGGTGTGCACCACCACCGCCCTTCAAGAATCTTAACAAGGCCAGTCTTGGTCACTAGACATCTGCTATAAAAAAAAAAAAGAATTACATGCACACATACATGAACAAATAGGCTGAGGACATAGCTCAGGGGCAAAGCAGTGCTAGCACATAGGAGTCCCCGCACTCCATCCTGGCTGTGGAAAAATGTGGTAAAATATATACAACATAAACTTTACCATCCTCGCCGGGCGGTGGTGGCGCACGCCTTTAATCCCAGCACTCGGGAGGCAGAGGCAGGCGGATCTCTGTGAGTTCGAGGCCAGCCTGCCTGGTCTACAAGAGCTAGTTCCAGGACAGGTTCCAAAGCTAGAGAAACCCTGTCTCAAAAAAAAAAAAACTTTACCATCCTTATTTTCCAGTGCACAGTTAGTTATACCAAACTTATGTATACACTGTTAGGTGAGTTTCTCCGTGCTCTTGTAGAGGCTTTCATTTCCCCACACAGAAACCCTGTCGTCATCAGATACGCAGGCTTTATTCTCCCGCCTCCAACCTTGCAGCCCCCATTCTTCATGTCCTCTGTGAACCTGTTTTTGAAAGATTTATTTTATCTTACGTGTGTTTTCCTGGATGTGGTATGTTTGTGTGTGTGTTGTGTGTGTGTATGTGTGCGTGTGTGTCGTATGTGTGTGTATGTGTCTGTGCGTGCACACACACCAGACTTGGTATCTTTGGAGGTAGGAAGAAGGAATTGGATCTCCTGGAACTGGAATTACGGATGGTCATGAGCTGCCGTGTGGATGCTGGGATATGAACTAGGGTCTTCTGCAAGAGCATGCTAAGAAGAGATACTCCTAGTCGCCGAGCCATCTCCCCAGCCCTGCACCTGACTGTCTTAAGGCCTTCTAGAGGCGGAATCCCGTAGTGGCGTCTCCCTGTGTTCTGGTCACAGCACCCGTGGTCTTCTCCCTGTTGTAGCAGGTGTTTGAAACCCCTTCCTGAGGAAGGTGGACAAATATTCCATCATAGGTAGATACATTTTCTTTTGAATCAGGAGCACGCACAAGGTCAAAGGGAATGTGGCCATTATGCTAACACAGGTAAAGGTGCTTTTTTTTTTTTTTTTTTTTTAAAGACAGGATCTCTCTGTGCCACCCTGGCTGTCCTGGAATGTGCTGTGCAGACCAGGCTGAACTGAACTCACAGAGATCTGCGTGCCTCTGTCTCTCCAGTGCTGGGATATAAGGCCACCACGCCAGCTTGGCGATGTCATATTTAATGCTGTTTCACGAGGGCCAACAGACTTGGAACCCATGAAAGTCATAAGGCAGCCCTGGCTTTGGCCAAAGAAGGGTGTCTCTCCAGAGATGTGGTGAATCAGGGCTCCCTGCCTGGTCCATGGGCATTGCCTGGCCAGTTCCCCTCCCTCAGGAGCAGCAGAACAGGCCAGGCAGGAGCGCCAGGCCTACTGCTTTCCCAACCCCTCACAGAAGCAGCTCTGGCGGTACCAGTTTCTCCCGGATGTCCGTCTGGCCTGTGTCAGCGAGCTGACTGCCCTGGGATTTGACAGTAATGATTATAATGGGAGTGATTCTGTATTCTTTGACTCGTTTGAATTGGAAGATTCAGAAATGGGTCTCCCGCCCCCACCCCCTTGCCCGAAGCTGGTGTTATCTTCTATTAGAGAGACTGGAAGCGCCACGCAGAAGGAGCACCACAGACAGAAAAGATCCTTCGAGTTTTCAACCTGCTGGTGGTGACTAGATCTTATTTTCTCACCCCAGGGACCAAGAATTAGTCCTCTAAAAGCCAAGGCATGTTGCATAGAGCCACAAAAATCTTCCGCTGGAGCAGGTGTGGGAGAGCAGGCTCTCTTGGAATCCTAAAAGGTCGCCGCAGCTGTCAAGTACACAGAGACACCGGCCGAGGAGTCTCTCTCCCACGCTGCAGTGCTTTTTCATCCCCCTCTCGGTTTCCCAGCGAAGGTGCCTTCCCGCTTGTGCCCCACCTGCCTTCTGCCTCCCCCCCCCAAATAGGATCTTGTCAGACCCGGATCCAATGCTGTATGGGGCTAAGCTACTGAGCCATGGGAAGCTGGGCCCAGACGGTTTGCGCCTTGCTCTGTAGGCTGATCCAGGGGTCAGAGCCGTACCTGCATTCTGACTTTCAGGCACTGAAGGGTGAACAAGGAAACACGTGTGTGTGTGTGTGTGTGTGTGTGTGTGTGTGTCCCCTATAGCATGCATCCCATGCTGCAGGCAGCCCTGCTGCTCAGAAAGAAAAGGCAACATTTGTGCAAGCAGGCCCACGCAGCCCTAGCCGCTGCTCTTAGCAGCATTGATTAGCCACTGTCATTTTCATGTTTCTCATTAGAAGACTGATTAGTAGTGACATACGTCAGTGGTTTCCCCCTCAGAGCGGCCCCTCTGGCCTTCAGATACCACCTCTAGAGCAGCCTGGTCTTAATGCCGAGCCATCTACTTCAGGAAGCGTGGTTAGGGATTTTACTGTGAGGTTCCTGGGCCTGGAGAGGGTTGGGGGGACACAAAGGGGGCCTCTTTCCACAGACTGGAAGTATAGCTACCGGTGAGGAAGGGAGGGCCCCCCACATTCTGCTCCTGCTTGGCCCTGTCCCCTCTCTCCCCATCTTATGCTGGCCAGGAGCCTCTGAAGATGTACCTTTAAGACACAATACCAGCGTGAGGTCGCCGTGCTCTTGAGGAACGGGCTTCAGGTTGTCAAGGTGAATTTGTCAATAGAATATCGAACAGGCCTGCACTGAGCCGCCACAATTGTCTGCCTCAAGGAGCCAGCCAGCCTCTGTTCCTCTCACTGTGCAGAGGACCACAGCGTCCTAGCTGGGCTAAAGCGTCAAAAACCGTGCCTCAGACTCCATGAGTTCAATGGATATCTACCTCTTGAAAGCCCCAAAACTTGGGGTTCTTCTCCTCCATCACTCCCACCCCTGTGTGGTGCCACAAAAGAAACATCACAGCTCCCCAGAATCCACCCATGCAAATTCTTGGAATCTGACCATGCTCTCACCCCACCCCCCATTTTATTTCAGTATTGGGGACTGAATCCAAGGCAAGCTTCCTGTTAGTGAGTTATGTCCTCTGTCTCCTTATCCATTCTTTGTCCATGTGACCCTGCCCATGGGGAACCCACTTGTTAGATTTTTCTCCATTCCCCTGTCAGACAAGCACAGGCAAGGGCCGTGTGTTCATTTAGCAAGGCACGATAAGAGTGTGCAATCCCACGTATGTCGAGCTTCATAAATGACTTCAAGATGGCTGTGCGCGGGAGCAGAGTGGGACCAGTCCAGTGGGTGGGTCTCACCACCCATGACGTCATCCTGTCCTTCTGCTAGGCGGCAGTGTTCTCCTTATGTCTGTTGCCTCTCCCTGTGTGTGACTTCATCCCTGTCTGTTCTCCGCTTCCCTCTGTCCCCGACCCCCACAACACATACATAAGTCATTTCAGTCCAGCAGATGTTCAAAGTAGGGACGCTCCCCCATGGATTCCCGGAAACTCTGGTGGTGATCCCAACATCGGGTGCCTATTTCTGGTCCTGATGCCCGTGGAGCTGCCCTGCGAGTTCCCATATAGAGGAGTGGAGAGTCTAGGGGCTCTGGCCCTTCTTGGTAGGGTGAATGGGGACCTGTCGACCCCTACTGGCAATCCTGGGCATGGAGACAAGAGTGTCAAATGGTTAAGAGTCAAGGCAAGCACCACCCCGCCCCCCCAAATATGTGTTTCTCTTTTTTTGTTTTGCATTTTTTTGCATTTTAAAATGATTCGCTATGTGCATTGGTGTTTTGCCTGCGTGTATGCCCGTATGAAAGTGTCAGATGTCCTGGAACTGGAGTCACAGACAGTCGTGAGCTGCCGGGTGAGTGCTGGGACTTGAACCCAGGTCCTCTGGAAAAGCAGCCGGTGCTCATAACCCTGAGCCATCTCACCAGGTCCAAATCTGTGCTTTTCACAGCCACCTCTGTGAACTGAGGCCTCAGTCTATCCCATAGCAAAACAAGGAGATGAGGACCTTGGCTTCACACCCTTCTGAGCGCCATCCCAGCCCCTTCCTGGTTTCCTTCCCCGCACACTCCAGGGCTGCCACTAGGGCTGCAGCGGCTTCTCTTGGGCCTCAGCGCTACTGGTGGCTACAGCCTGGAGTGTTCGTCCTCAGGTGTCTGCAGGGGTCCTTTCACTTAAGCTTTGCTCTGATGTCTGTCTGCCTTTTTCTTTACTTTTTTTTTTGTTTTTTTAAGAGAGTCTTGTCGTGTAGCCCAGGCTAGCCTTCAACTTGTGATTCCCTTCCCCCAGCCTCCTGAGTCAGTCATCTTTTCTCCTGCCTCTGCCCTGCTTCCACTAGTTCTCCCAGACCCCTGCCCTGTCACCGGAGTGTGTTCTCACTGACCCGCAGAATCATCTGCAGGCTGATGAATTCCCTGTATCTCTCTTGCTGAGCATCTGCAACAGAGGAGCGGAGCAAGGTCAATCTCTGGTGTGTCCCCAGCCTCTAGGGCAGTGCCGGACATGCACTAGACACCGACCAGCGGATGCTGGATATGCAGGATTTTGTCCAGGCTAGGTACATATATAAGCGTGCTAGCCTGGCACAGGCTGGGCTTGAAGGAGCTCGTGTCCTTAAAGGCAATCAATTCTAGACATTAAAATCTTTAGATTTTCTATTAAGTAAGTTATATGAAGGACAAGATAAGCCAGGCAGTGGTGGCACATGCCTTTAATCTCAGCTCTCGGGAGGCAGAGGCAGGTGGATCTCTGTGAGTTCAAGGCCAGCCTGGTCTACAAGAACTAGTTTCAGGACAGGCTCCAAAGCTACAGAGAAACCCTGTCTCAAAAAAACAAAAACAAAAATAAAAATCTCACCCCCCCAAAAAAAACTAAGATAAACAGTGTTCAAAAATTGAGACTGGGGAAATGGTTAGGAGACCTTCCTGTGTAAGTACGAGACCTAAGTTCAAATCCCCAGGACCCTGTTGTACAACCAAAGTCTTCATGGGGAGATGCAATACCCATGGATACTTACCTCAGACAGGGAGCCTACAACAGTACAAATACCACTTACGTCCGACTTGGCGAACCAATGAGTTTTATTGGGGTTACTCACAGGAGTATGGGTAGAGGGTTGCTTTCAGGAGCAGAAATGACTCAAAGACAGCTTTGTCACCAAAGCCCACCCTAGCATGGGTGACAGCTCACAGAGCTGCGAACCTGGAGCTCACCACACAGCCTGCAGGCAGCTCAGCAGGGTGGAGAGCGTCCTTCCCAGGTGGCTGTGTTGGCCTGAGTTTCTTGCAGGCAGCTCTGGTCAGGCCTCTGAGTCTTTTTTTGCAACTCAGCTTCCTTCCATCTGCGGGAGACGCTCAGTTTTTATTGCTTACTGTGGCAGGGAGGGGCCTAATGAATCTGGTCAGCTTCAGGAACTTCCTGCTGAAGAAGCTAATTGCAGGGTGGAAAGTGTTCATCTCGGAGGAAGCTGTTATAGGACAGACCCATATAAAAAGCTGGCGGAGTGAGGCTGGAGAGATGGCTCAGCAGTTAGGAGCACTGGCTGCTTGTGTGCCCAGGTCTGCTTCCCAGCACCCACAGGGCACCTCTCAGATGTCCATAACTCGATTCCCAGGGGATCTGATGCCCTCTCGCCACCTACTCCGACACCAGACATGCACGTGGTATACAGGTATACATGCAGGCAAATACTCATGCAAATAAGATAAATAATTTTTTTAAAATTAAAAAATGGTGAGCAGGGGGCTGGAGAGATGGCTCCGTGGTTAAGAGCACTGGCTGCTCTTCCAGAGGTACTGAGTTCAATTCCCAGCAACCCCATGGTGGCTCACAACCATCTGTAATGAGATCTGGTGCCCTCTTCTGGCGTTTGGGCATACATGGAGGCAGAATGCTGCATACATAATAAATAAATGAATCTTTAAAAATAATGGTGTGCACTGTATGCAAGGCGACAACACACACATCTAAATAAATGCTCAACGATTGAGCTCCTTTTGGACATTTTCCTTTTATCATATCATGCTGTCTCTAAGCGGTAGGATAACACAGATGCATCTCGGCTTTGAAGTGTAATTCTGTCCCCATAAATCCATAGCAAGTGAGAAGTGTCCCAGGTCAAATCTGCGTTCTAGACACCTGACCTGCCGGGCACCCAGGAGCTAGGCACAGCGCCTCCTGCCGAGACCTGTGGACGGTCTGTGTGGAAAGTGCACAGCATGGCCAGAGATTGTGCCCGAATGGCTCGGCATCCACGTAGCTCATACCACTTCTAGGTTGTGTTGGTCATTTTTGCATCTTTGTGGATGGGATATCGGTGTGAACAGTCAGAGGGGGAAAAGACACGCGCTCGTGTTGTCAGAGGGTCTAGCCTGGGGTCCTGTGGCCCCGGATTCTAAAGCAGAGAGGGCATCATAATGGTACCAACTTGAGACAGAGGAAGTCCTGTTAGGGTGGACAGGAAGCTGTGAGAGTAAGGGGACTAGGGACCAGGTGTGACCTTTGCGACCTACATCCTCTGTCAAGGCCCCATCTTCCACCAATGTTGTGCCACCAGCTGGTCATCAAGCATTCAACATACAAGCGTGTGGGGATGTTTATATTCTAACCATCCCATGTAGCCCAGGCTGGCCCTGAATCCCCTGTGTAGACCAGGCTGGCCCTGAATCCTCTGTGTAGCCCAGGCTGACCCTGAATCCCCTGTGTAGCCCAGGCTGGCCCTGAATGCCCTGTGTAGCCCAGGCTGGCCCTGAATCCCCTGTGTAGGCCAGGCTGGTCCTGAATCCCCTGTGTAGGCCAGGCTGGTCCTGAATCCCCTGTGTAGCCCAGGCTGGTCCTGAATCCCCTATGTAGCCCAGGCTGGTCCTGAATCCCCTG